>CM068375.1:396403354-396798354 GCA_034769895.1 Magicicada septendecula | reverse complement strand
TAAACTTTTTTTAATTACAAATCTCAGATTGCTATTTGTTCCTAGTTTATGAGGTTATCCATTCACAGATATTTTAAATTCATTTAAATATCATCACACAGACTAAGTATAAAAAAAAAACCGTGTACTCGAAGTTGTTTGCAGTGATCTTCAATCTTCAATAACTGAAGTTTTAGTATCGTCCGTACGTTTTGAAGAATGGAAAATATATTTCAAAAAAAAATCTTTATGATTAAATAAATAGGCTTATGCAGGCCTCCAAATCTTCTTTGTTAAAAAGGAAATTATGACCACCATATTTAAATTCCCGAAAACGTGCCTGGACACTACGTTGGAGAAATAAAATACACTAACAATTTTAAATATCTTGGGGAAAACATATCCCGAAACGCCTCAGTCAAAGAATCCTTTAAGATAAGGAAACTAGAATTAGCTAAGGTCTTCGCTCTAACCCGGGAACGTTTCCAGAAGTGCAAAAGTCCGCCATTATAGCACTGTGATCAGGTCGGTGATCATATATGGAGTGGAAACAATGTGCTTTCAAAATTCTTCTTAACTTCCAATGTGCTTTGGAACCTCTTCTTAAAATTGAACAAAGAATTCTTTGGAAAATTTATGGCCCCAAGAAAACTGAAGATGGGTACAGGCATAGACCCAAAGAAGAGCTGTACAGGGATCTGGAAGATCTTGAAACGGATTTCCGAAGGAAAAGACTGAGATTCCTTGGACATATGGTTCGGTGGATCGGCCCAGGTTAAATAAACAAATTTTCAAATATACGTATTTGGGAACTTTCTACTCTGAACGGATACACCAAACAACTCAAGAAGGAAATGATGAAACTGGGTATCTCTTTGAACTACTGTGTGGATAGAAATACACACAGAAACAAAATTCAAAATCTTGAGGTTTTCTGCGGTGAGAAAAGACGAGAAAGGGATGGACAGTGGAAAGGATGCTGAGGCATAGTGTGCGAATGAGGGCCTTCTGGCGGGAGAAGAAAAGGAAATGATATTCGCGTGGTTCACGGCTTCCACAGCTTCGCTTTCTTCACTCAACAATCAATTAATAATTCCACTACAGGGTCTGAGCCCTATTCCACCTTAGGTAACCTTGTCCAACTGTCGTTACATAACCTCAGCAGGATCATTATACTCGATCCTACGAGCATACAGTAGGAGATGCAATAATACAAACTATTAACCTCTAACAAATCGTGAGTCACGGGTATTTGACGCTTTATTCCCAGTAGACTCTCAGAGAAATAATAATTTTTTCAAGACTGCTGGGTGAATCGTCTAACAAATAACGATGTTTTGGCACCGACAAAGTATTTGCATTATTAGTCCATTAAGTTGGCCGATAAATTTGTTAAGTTATTTATCGCTTTCTTACACCGTTGAGAAATTTTATGGAAGGTTAGGTCTTATTGTTTACGCCGTATATACAAGACCGCCTTTGTCTGATGAGGTCACATATCAATTAGAACCTGTCCAAAGACCGGTTGGCCTTATTATATAGACTAAATGAGCCCACTCGAATGGATCCGCGTTATACAATGAAGAATTTAGAGCCAACGTGAGCCCTGGCTTCCAAACCAATCTTCTTCAAAGTCTCCTGTCCATCTCCATCTCAGTGTAACCCCTCACATCCATTCTTCTGCGATCTTTTAGCACATCATCCAACCATGTTATCCTACGTCGGCCCCTCTTTCTACTTTTCTTTGGCATATACGCTGATCATCCATCCGCTCTAGGTAAGCTAGCCATTGTATTCGTTGAGACTTTACGAATATTACAATGTCCTCATGCTTCAATAGCTCATCTGTCTCCTGGCTATTTCGTAATCTCCATTCGTCGTCTTTTTTAACCGGCCCATAGACACGTCATACAATCTTTCTTTCAAACCTTCGTAGTGTTTCTTGTTAAGATCCATGTCTCGCCTTCATGAGTAACAAACGGTCTGATAATTTTTTTTTTAAATTATTGTGTTACGACTAATAAGCTTGCTTCTCAGTAAGAATTTAGATACCCCTGTTAATTACAGTTGGATAAAACACATACCTACTTACGGGACGTACGTTTAAATACCGTTTTTCAGCGTCTTATGAAATAAAAAGGTCCTTTCTTGTTTTCAAAGTCTATCTGTTGTGTAACAAAGCATTGTCGATACGCACAAGTTGATAGGTTTTACAGTCTGACGCTTGATAGTAAAGTTGTATCATAAAATAAAATTAATATCAAAACTATCTTTTTACATTTTCACATCTGAAATACGTACAACGGTTATAAGCCACTGTACTGCGTTTGTAGAATGTCTACTGCCACTTAACAGCTGGTTACATTCAGATTTATCGTTTTCATTTCGAAGTGAATACAGAGAATCGAACACACGGAACACAGATAGATCGTTAAACTCATTCTCACCGGCCATTTGCGGTTTCACGGGTTCGCTGCCGAAAGCCTTGTACTCGACCCGTGAAACCTTGCAATTGGTTAGTTTCCTTTGTTTTCTTTGCTAACAAAGAACATTAAACCCATAAATGGGAGGCATTTACCTCTGCATAAAACACGTTATGTTTTGTATGTACACAAAATACGTTTTTATAACTAACAAGTACCCGTTAACTCAAAAACGTTAGGTTCTTTATTTTAAGTAGGCCTATTACTGTGTTATAACCATTGTATATACACACTAAACATTATGCTTTCCTCAACCGTGGCTTTAATTCAGCAGTAAACTAAAAACCAAAAACCGTTGTCACATAACCTCACAAATGAAAACAATACGTACTTTCGCTTTGCATTAAGAAATAGGACAATTTACAATTACACCTCTTCTTTTCTACATCGTAATGTATCGATACAATCGAACATTAAAAATATCGAACATGTAGTGCAGGAACGGATAAAGGTACAGTTCCGATGCGGCTAAATAGCATTTGTTTATTTATTTGTTACTATGGTAATTAATTCTGGTCTCCATGGTGTTGTTGACATCTTTATACGCGTCAACAAAACGGCATAATTAAAAGGGACTGAATCGTGCGAATGGGGTAGAATATCAGATTCCAAGTTAGACAGTGTTTTTTGCCTTGTGTCAAAGGTTGCCTGTGTTAAATTTGGTGGTAATCGGTCTAAAGGTATGGCTTTTATTCAATATAAAGAAACGAATCCTCAGACTTGAGTTTTATATTTATAAATATATAGGCTGCGTTTATATTGCTTTCTCTATATGTGGGGCTTTTAGAGCAAAATGTAACCGTATTTTAAAAAAACACACACAAACAATATTTTATTAGTACTAATGAAAAAAAAAATACGATTCTATCAAAATAGGAAACATGTCAAACTTTCAGGCCTTCGAAACGTGGATAATGTGCTTAGAGTCATGTGGACAGCAGGGGGGGGTCCGGGGTCGAATCGGTTTCCCACAAGATAAAAAACAAGTTAAGAGTAATCAACATTACTATCTTTCAAGTGGTTGAAAAACGTGTGATAACATCTTGAAATCAGTCCCACTAAAGTAAACGGTAATAACACAATAATAATAGGCTTACGCATTACTGAAACATTGTTAACAAGATACTTATTGACTGAATTGATTTTCCAATATTTCATATTTGAAACGTATACGCTAATGCTGTATAATAAACCTGTTTTGTATATTTTAAAAAGAGTCACTACTACATTAGCGTACACAGTTGGAAAAATAATATAACAGCCTAAAAATTATGAGATAAAAAACTGGTTACCGTTTTCGACCCTCTGAGAAGGGGGTCGGTCCCTTTCGCCCCCCCCCCCGTAATACGCCCCTGGTTGGTGGACAGACAATATGATCAGTGCTACAGCCTGCAGGTTTTGCCTTAACAAAATAATTAAAACGTGTTAACACCTTGTGTTCTGTTAATATTTGTAAAAACTCCATTGTTGTCAGTGTCCTTTTGTACCTGTGCAATTCCGCGTTCGAGATATTGCATCTGTGCGTCTTTTTCTGTATTGTAGTACCTGTGTTGGATCAGTAGAACGATTATTATGGTATAATAATTATGGGCTGTATGTTAGGTCGAATGCATGGCCTTTATTCATTACATATTAGGCCACATTTTCGCCCAAACACATGGATGTGCCAATAATAAGCTGTATTTTGAATCATAGCATGGCCGGCTCTAGTAGAAGGCCGGAATATTAAACGTGGCAACGTTGCACCTGAGGTATATAAGCATAGTGTAATAAAATAGTTAAAGTAGGCTAAACATATTATATTTTGATTTAATTTCATAGCGTTACTAAAATCATGAGTTGGCCTATCTGTAGCTAAATCTAAATTATAGGTCTGTGCGCACTTAGTACTATACGTTGAGGTTGAAGAAATTAGTGAATTAGTGTTATGCCTAATGAATTAATTTTGTTCGAATTATTGAATTCGTATCATATGAATGAGTTAGTTATTATATCTCTTAAATAATGTAACAGTATTTTACATAACAAACTTTTAATTTGCAAAAAGTGAAGAATTAGAAAAATGCTGTTAACCGGCAATTAAAAATGACCGGCGATTTGATTATTGAAATACATACATTAAGAGATCGTCTAGTCGGCCTCAAATAACAGCTGGTTCCAGTGTTGCCACGTTTAATATTCCGGCCTTCTACTAGAGCCGGCCATGGTCACAGGCATGAAGACTGTAGAGAACAAATTAGAGGTAGTATGTTGTCTCGAACGTACGGACACATTTATCGGTCCAGTATAGTGTTCGTTGCAACACAGAACACGCATAGAGTTACAGCAAAAGAGGAATGAGTAACACTACACCGAACCACTCGTGTGTATTGATTTGTATTGGCTTCTAAGGGAAGATAAAGAGTAACGAGTAAGGAGGAGGAGAACACAAGAAAGAGAAAGAGAGCGTAAAACGGTAAGGGAGATGGTGTGGCGGAGTAAAGAGGGCCAGAATCTACCCTTCGTCTATCCAAGGAATAAGGGAAATAAGTCTGTAAAATTCCCCGCTACACCGCCTGTGGAATCGATCCTCAGTCCACTACCGCAATCTTATGACCTCGCCTTGCCTCGTCGAGCGTTGTTTGTTTCTACCGTTTCCTCTTACAGTCGCCGTAAAAAAAACTCTTAATGAAGATTTACCTCTTTAAAAAAAAATTGTTTTCTTAAGCTTGCACCGCAAAAATTTGAGAAAAATACATCGTTTTAATAAGGAAAAGAAAATGCTGCGTACAAAATTACGAAAAATTGTGTGTATTTTCTTTCTTCTGTCTTTTCTTTTTTACTGTTTCCTTTATCTTATTCTTCAGTTTTTTCAACTTTTTAAAATATTCGATTTTGACAATGACTGTATGAAGCTAAAATACCATGTTTTATCTCTTGCACCTATTAACTCTTTTTAAATAAACTATAGGCTTTTATCGCATGCAGTGCTTTTTATATCCTAAAACGACTTGTTTCAGTATCGTTTGTTCCTGAAGATTTAAACAATAATTACCACTCATTCATTGTGTGTGGCCTCCAAATTGCATTAATTAATTGAGAATAGGTAGATACCTGATTATATTTTTCTTCATGCAACTTCAGTCGTTAGATACGACGCGTTTCGGGCTCACTGTCCAGGTTCTCGTGTTTATTTTCTCGACAATGCGCATCGTGTTCTCGCACGATATGAGTATATATATAATGAATTCAGTGTTTTTATGTGCGTGTTAATTCTTTTGTACTGACGAGCTTGCCTGGAATGATTTTCTACTGAAGATGGGACAGTGAGCCCGAAACGGGTCGTACCTAACGACTGAAGTTGCGTGAAGGAAAATATAATCAGGTATCTACCTATTCTCAATTAATAATTACAACGTTATTTTCGTTAACTGAGTAGGCAGCCAACTGCGGGCGGATAGACTATCTTTTACGTAAACTGAAGATTTTTTTTTCAATTGGTACTTCAATCGTGGAGTGCCAGAGTGCTAGAAATCTAGTTCGTCCTTTTTGTCTAGATCAAACACCGCGAGTGAATAGGTGCTGCCTCCTCCTTGACGAAAGAATCCTATAAGGGTAAGGGCAGTTTAAGTTTTCACTAGGAGTAAACAAACTAACATAGATTTAATATTAAATTATTGATTCCATTTTGGTTAGACAAATCAGTTGCTCAGGCAATGAAATTTAGAGTGCACGTAATAGCACAACAAAGAATGTCAAAAAACTTTACGTGAGATGTGCAGTGAAGTTAAAATCATCCAGCCGTTCTGTAGGTTATAAAACAATATAATTCTCTTTTAGAAATTCACCAAGTTGGCGATTAGTATAATATATAATTTGTTATTATAATCTGTATTACATACCTTCATAACACAAGGGAATAAATGTAACATCAGTACGAATTTTCTTCATTTATTAAAAACTGCTTCGTCTCTTTGGCATAGCTGTTTTACTTATATTCTGAACCTCGCTGTTTTGCTTCATTTCGTACTTGTATGGCAATGCCCCGAATTAAGTATTCAGCACCAAAAAGTGGCTTTGTATTTGTGTACTCCTAATTCTCCTAATACTCGTAATAGTCGTAATGCTCGTTTATTTGTTTACTCGTTAGTTGCGTAGGGGGGTCCCGCGATTCGGAACCGTGAGGCCGCGAGTACTCGGAACGGGTATTTCGACTTTTCAGTTATCGTTGAATCGGAACAGGTATTTCAACTTTTCAGTCACTGTTATATCAGTTCCACAAAAATAATCGTTCCAAAATATCTGTTATAGGTATATCGGCTCACCTCTAGTCGCGACTATCGTTGGAGAAATGATTATCTTTATACGAAGATTTCATTGTATACGCCCTATATACATGTGAAACGTAGTTTTTATTTATTTAGCCCTATCCTGATTTTTTTTCATGTTGAAAGCATATGGTCCATAAGCTTATTGGGAAAAAGCTGGAACAGAACGAGCCCCGCTTCTCCTGTCTTACTGCCCAATGAGTGCACCTTTGTCGCGTTTGTAAGGCATAGCGAAAACAAATCCCCGGACACAGTCGATGTAATTTGGACAGACAGCCAGACGCGTAAGAACGATCCTCGTCCAGCGATCACGTGACAATGGCAGGTGACCGACCGGAGTTTTTGCACTGTTGCGTTTGTTTGTGTACGTAGCAGCGTCCCGCGGGATTAATTGGACCCGTCCAAACTACTGCGTGCTCTCCCGCGCCGCGTCCTTCGCCGCTAATGAATACAATCACCCCCTGCATCCCTTATTGTTGTCGTAGTGCAGTTACACCCGACAACGAAAATTAAAACGTTTACAGGGTCATCCTTATCTTCTTCGTTATACAGGCCTACTGTTTACAACGTTCTCAGAATTCTCTCCTTCTGATAGTTCCCATTCGTTTCTGATGTTGGATATCATACAGGCCATTTTAACTTTCTGTACTGCTGCACGGAATAAGCCAGTTGTATTCATGTCAAACCAGGTCCTTAAATTTCTCAGCCATGATATTCTCGGTCGCCCAACTCCTCTCTTTACAAGTACTTTTCCCTGCAGTATGGATTGCAATAAGTAAAATCTCTGTTCATTTCTCATGAGATGTCCCACATATTGAAGCTTTCTTATCTTCACTGTGTTAATAATAAAGTTCCCTTTCTGTCTTCATCTTTCTAAGACCTTCAACATTAGTTATATGTGCTGTCCATGAAATGATCAGTATTCTAAAGTAAAAAGCCACATTTCGAAAGCAAGGAAGCTTACACAAAATAAATTTCCGTGCGATAATTAGACATCATAATCAAAACACACGGAAGTTGTAGAAAGGATAAGTATTTGTACAAAATTTGGGTAAACAAACTTTTTTTGTCGTGTCCTTAATTAATATAAGGAACACATCAACACTTAAAAAAAAAATTGTAATGTGATATCTGGAGACCGAAACTATCAATGTGAATTACGAGGAAACAACATTAGTTACAGTAAATCGATTAAGTTGAAAAATAAATAAATAAATAAATAAAATAAAACAAAGAAAAGAAGAAAAAGAAGACTATTATTTTTTAGACATTTATATAGAATGGACGATAACAGGTTAACAAAACAGATCTTCAAATATCTGTGGGGGAAGAAGTCAACATCAAGTTGGATTAAAGAAGTCCAAAAGGATTTAGAAAATAATAATATAAACACAGAAGAAGCAATTGAAAGAGAAGTTTTTCGGGCAAAAGTGTTAAAAATGGAAGGATTCTAGGGTAGGATAGAGGAAAACGCAGGTTCAAATTGGACTCAAGACAGGAAGAAGACACATAGTGAAAAGATGAAAGAATATTGTAGAAACAGTAAAGAATTGAAATTAGCATGAAGTCCTCAGATAGCCGATAAAAATAGAAAAAAATAAAACGTTTAAATAAGTTTTGTAGTCGTAAAGTTTACAAATCACGCTACTCATTAACCAACAGAAACTGTAGCGTATTGTACGTGTGTTAAGAAATAATTACGCCGTTTTACGTTGGCTTGTTGGCGACAAGTTTCCCACCACCCCCGACAATTCACGATCCCTTTTCTCCAAGATATAATATTAATTTCACCCTTGCTAATACTAAAGTGAATAAACAGAGCTTTGTAACGTGAGATGAGTTTAGAAGTTTTGTGTTTAGAAACAACTCAAACTCCTCGCCGACGACCCTTTCAACTGAAACCCACCACCCTCTTACCCCTTTTTGGTCTATTAAAAGGACGTTATTTCACCGTCTATAGGAGATGTTAAAAGGGTTGCCGAAGTTGGGTAACATAAGGGCGCAACGAGCCAGCACAATGGATGTATTGTTCAACTCGCTGCATAAGTTTCTATACCTCACCCCCGCGCCCCGCCACAGCGACATTGAAACTGTTTTGAATCGCTGGCAAATAACTTACTGCTACCATCCGTGATATCCATCCTTTATGTACAGTCTTAACGCGTAAAACAATCTGAAAGACGCTGCTGCCAAGGAAAAAAATTCGAGAGCGACTTGAAACTCTCACAAACCCATGACGCACGAATGATTCTCCATTCTGCTACTGCTTCAAAGACGTCATCTGCTCTGTCCTAATTGATGAGCTTTCACAAAATCGTACATGTGACATATAAGTACCTCTGTGTTTGTATCTAAATTTATCAACCCACTAACAATTTTCCTTTTCATTATATTGAACAGAGTAGAATCATATGAACAGAGTAGAAAGCAGCCGTAGATATGATCTGGACATCAATGTTAATAAAACGAAGCTGATGATTGTATCTAAGAACAAGTTTACAAACTGCACCCTTAATATAAACCAAAGGCCAGTTGAACGTGTAAGCAAATTTACGTATCTTGGCACTATAGTCAATGAACAATGGGACCACTCTGAAGAAATAGAGAGCAGAATTGAAAAGGCAAGAGCAGTGTAGCCTGGAATGAGCAGATTATTCAAAAGTCACGATTTAAAAATAAACACAAAGATGAGACTTTTACGCTGCTACGTATTCTCGGTCCTCTTCTACGGTGTAGAATCTTGGACTTTGATTGAAGCCACAACTACAAAATTGGAATCTTTCGAAATGTGGCTTTACCGTAGAATACTGAGCATTTCATGGACGGCACATATAAATAATGTTGAAGTTCTTAGAAAGATGAAGAAAGAAAGGGAAGTTAAGATAACACAGTAAAGATAAGAAAAGACAGACATCTCATGAGAAATGAACAGAGATTTTACTTGTTGCAGTCCATACTACAGGGAAAAGTACTTGGAAATAGATGAGTTGGACGACCGAGAATCTCATGGCTGAGAAATTTAAGGACCTGGTTTGGCATGAATACAACCGACTTATTCCGTGCAGCAGTACAGAAAATTAAAATAGTCTGTATGTTATCGAACATTCGAAACGGATAGGAACTATCAGAAGAAGAAGAATGATATGGAATGGATATAACGCAGTCCTATCCACTGCAACACATCGTACATGAATAAATAATACAGTGGATATTTTCGCAAAATAAGAACAAAACTTAATCGGGATCGGGTCCCAGATCGTCTGTAGTTTTCAAGAAATTAACCTCCAGCGCGTAAGAGTGATTTGACCTTAGACTTCCCATATGGTCTTTAGAGTGAAGAGCTAAGCCAAACGACATGTCCGTGACATCGCGCCTGGTCATGCAACAAAAGTAAAGACATCAATAGCGTGGCGTCCATATAACCGCTGTTGCCGGCGGCAACAGTAGACCTACTTGAAATGAAAGAAAATAATATTAATTATATTACAGAATAATTACTTTAGTTATTGAATAATTTGAATTTCTAACAATGTTAGTAGGGAAACTTGAAGAAAAGCGTAGCATAGCTTACGAACTGCTGGGAAGCTTGCATCGTCTTGTGCCGGCTCAGACATCGGCAGTGTTTTACTGCGCACGGTCATTGACCTCGTAGTAGTTGTCACTGTACAAACCGTTGAGGGGAGGACACATTCGTCCGCCCAACGTGTTGCCGCTGTATAAACCGGCAAAACGCTCAGTTAGCAGCTATGTTCGTTTTCGGAACTGATGTGTAGCAGATACTACGTACCTATTTGTGTTTTGTTCGTTTAGTCATGTGTTTCTCTGTTTATCTTTATTATTTTTAATTCGATTATTTGTGTTCTGATTTATTCTGTGTAAGTATAATGAGAGTCAGATCCCGTTGAACCGGGACCCTCTTCTTCTCCCAGCGAATGATAGAAAATGCTCTAAAAAGAACACTTTGTACAAGAAAAAATTCGAATTAATTTTTAGGTTAAGTTTTAGGCCTATCACAACCGGCAACAGGTGTTACGTACCCACGCCACGCCACTGAAAGGCAGAAACAGAGAGGCAAATCCGAGCCGGTATGAAGTTGTAATAACATATGTCATAGACACGATAGCTACGCAATCCTGTTGCAGAGGAAAACCGAATCAAAATCTGAATGTCAAACTTCGTCGACTCTATGATGAAAACACGATCCTGTTACCCAACTCTTCTTTTATCATTTTTTTCTGTCCCCTAAAACGGGGAAGCCTCGACCATTAATTCCTGCCATAAAAGAACTCAGAATATATGAATGCCTTGACGGTACGAAAGACAGGAAAGACAGAAGCTGGATCAACGCTAACGCCTAGTCGGGAACTACAGAAAGACCGAGGCTGCGTTAGATCTGCTGCTACAACGCACACCAAAAACTATTCTCAGATGGTATAATTGGCTGACATTTAAAGAGATGACTTAACATGAACTGCGAACTCAATAACCCAATTCACAGTTGTAGCGTGTCATCAAATCTCAACGAATGCTGCTCTGGCTACGTCATATTACTAACAAGTCTATGAATAAAAATGATCGAATGTTGGAAACCGTGTGGGTCAACGGGAAGAGAAAGAGACCGCATAAAAACGGAAGACATCAGGATAATGGGATTTATGGACCGGAAAAACGGGGAAAGTTACCTGAAACCATAATTTCTCAGGTAAATTATGATAAGAATCGGTTGAGCACGTGAAAAATCTACCAATAAAGCACCATGGAAAAAGAAGAAGAAGAATAATATAATCGGCCATACCAGAACTGCAGCTGATGAAAACACAGCTATAGGCCTATGACATACGCGTAAATAACCATCCAAGCATAGAGCTCGTCATTATCATTGGAATCTCAACATACAGCCACTCAAGCGAGGATTACCACGGAAGTAGCTGGAACTTTTTTTTGAGGAAGACACCATTCAATAGATTACGGTCTTAACACTTGTAAAAAAAAAACAAAGATAACCCTTATTCTCCGATCGAAAAAACCTTTCACTGTGAACATGGCTTAACCAATATATTAAAGTTTACAAACAACTCGTGTCATGAGTTTGATATCAATTCACTGAGTTACGATAATCTCACAATACAATTTTTATCCATCTCCGCTGACCGACTAACATCGTTCCAAAGGTTAAAACCGGACATTTTATAAAACTGAAATTTTGTGGACGAAAATATTTCGCGTGCATATTTGTGTGTGTGTGTGTGTGTGTGTGTGTGTGTGTGTGTGTGTGTGTGTGTGTGTGTGTGTGTGTGTGTGTGTGTGTGTGTGTGTGTGTGTGTGTGTGTGTGTGCAGTACATATATATATTATAATTAAAATGAAACCAGTGTTACAATACATCATCCCGTTGCCGCTGCTACTATTATTGTTACTACAACGAGTGGCAACACTGTCGCACGTCCAACACAGCCAGTTCTCTCTCTCTCTCCCTCCACATCACATGTATATAAAAGCCAGTTAATGTATAGAGTCATATAATCCAATTGTTATACAACAACCAACCCCCACGAGTTTGCCGATGGAAGGGGAGGGGGAGGCAATCTAATCACAATTTTGCAGCCGGTAGCAGAATTATTTTTGATGAGAAAGGGAGGAGGTAGCAGGGCTGTGGACGGAGAAGCCGAGGGGGAGGTGTAGTGAACTAAATGTCACTGGTCAATTATTTCGACGCGTCCTATTGTCGCACACAAACACACACACACACACACACACACCGCACCACTCTCTCTATGTCTCTCGATTTACCATAGAGTAGGCCTAGAGCTCCCATACGGACGCTAGCTGCACTATATTTATCATGCAACAACACTTCATCTGTTAAAATATGACGACGATATCCAGTCGGCATTGTTCTTTTCTTTGTTGTTATGATTGTTCTTTCCATTGTTGATGTCAGTATCGTTGTTACGTTGTGTGCCACTTATCATCATTCGACCCAGTAGTTTATGAAGGATCAATGCTATTTCCCTTCTCCTAGTTTTATTGAAATATTTGAATCTAGATACTGCCCGAAAACAAAAATAATTACAAATACGATGATAAACTAACAGTGAAGGTGGCTCAGTGAACAATTGAACTGATCGCGAGTACATATATATACTGTATTTAGGACAAATTTTAAAAATGAGCAAAGAGAAAAAGAATGTTTTAAATCTAACTGTAGGAACTTCTTTTTTCTTCTTCTTCTTCTTCTTCTTTCTCTACTTCTTCTTTTTCTTCTCTTTCTTCTTCGCCTCAGGATTTAGATTAACACAGGGGCGTATTTACGAGGGGACGAACGGGACCAAGCCCTCCCCTCTGAGGGTTGAAAAAGTTGAAGAATTTTGTATGTCTTTTAATTTTTAGGCTGATTATTTTCTCTGCTGTATAAGCTAATATAGTAGTAATTCTTTTTATAAATATACAAACAGGTTTACTACGCAGCATTAGCGCAGAGTATACGTTTGAAATGCGAAATATAGTAAAATCAAATCTACCTATTATAGCCTATAGGCTATGTCTTTTTCTTGATAGTAGCCCTTGGTGTTTTTAGTTTCTTGCAGAATGTAAATATTATATAGGTCTTGTAGTACCAACTCAATAAATTTCTTCTGTAAGCAAATTCTATATTTTATAGATGTACATACTATAATATAGAATTATTACAAATTTATTAATTTTTCTAATACTATGTAATAAACACACACGTGCGCGCACGGTTATGCGTGTGGAGGGAAATCGCCTCCTTTGGTTGGTTGATTTCCCGGGTGTGTGGTCCATAACACCCGGAAATACGGATCAGAACGAGAGCTGCACTCCGGCCAGAAAAATTCAGAAGCCCAAAATGGACAAAATGTATACCATTTCTGTTCCTAACGTGTTGTATATAACACAGTAACTGTAAATCTAATTAATTTATTACGCAAGAAGTAAAATATCAACATTCGCCTTGCGTAATAAAGTAATTTATTTATACAAATAAATGATACAATTTATGTATACATGCATACACACATATTTGTGTGTGTGGGAGGGGGAGTAGATATTGCTGCCTACTGTGCCGATTTAAATGTAGGCCTACTATATCAGTTAGTGGATAACATGGAATAATAAACAACAGTTAGAACCTTGTAGATAGCTGTGGTTTATGTCTCTCCCCCACACACATATGCACGCGGGCGCCCGTGTGTGTGTGAAATATATATATAATATAGTTGTTTGAAAGTTTTTCCGGACACTTGACCGCTGCTGAAGACGAAACGGAAGCATAAGAGAAGGCGAGAGGTGGTCGGGGGTTGTAGAGCTCTCTCACTTGGCAGCGATACAAAAGCGTTTGTAGTATATAGCAGCAGATTTATACCCTGCGTTAACTGCCCACCCCCCACCACCACTTACCCCTTGCCGTGACCGAGTACACGGAATTATGTCTTTATTCACTGTCGTTCTGGTCCCATTTAAGGTTATTGTGCGAATTGAATTTACTTATTTTAGGTCGAAACTTACCGCGGTGAGCCGTTGTACACGACAAGAAAAAGCGTACATTGTCGCACCGACATTTCGGAAGCGTGGTGTCGGTTGCCGTTTTCAGGTAAAACTGCGTGCCCTTTGTCCGTACAGATATCAAATTAAGACCAGCGCATACGGTGACCATAAGATTATCTCCAAGCCTGTTGCTGTTGCTGTTACCCTTATTATATCACTGCATCCCTCTGATCATCGCCTTTGCATTGATTCGACACCTCCATGACCTTATCGGGTGTCCTTTCTTTCTCCTGCCTACCGTTGGCATCTTCACTCCGTGCTCCTCGAATACTAGTTAGTCTGTTTTCTTCTATAGATTTCCTCCTCCTTTGCACGTTACGGTTTAGGCTGCACTGCCTGTTCCGGTCCTCGGACGCCCCACACTACCATATCCTGTGGCTTCATAATTCAACTCAAGTCTGGGAAGGCGATCTTGCTACATTCTTCCCAAATGCTTATACACCAGTTGGCCTTGTATTCCGTAATTCTATCCTGTAACTTGTAATTCTCACCTTATGTGTGGATTAATTATTCTGTCTCGTAACGTTCACCCTTTGACCAACCTGAGAAATTTAATTTCTGTCCCTCTGTGAAGTACCCCTCACTCCCACCGGTACTGCCATAGCCTTATAAAACTTAAGACTAGTATCTTTCCTAGTTTTGTAATTTTAAGGTTCTATAGATTGTCACACATATATGTTTAAATTTTCTATAGGTAAATATTCATTATTCATTTATTTTATTTAATCAGTTGTGGTTTCCATTCTTCTTCCAGTTTCTTCTAGTTATCCCACAATATCTTCTCCAGTTGGAAGAACTTTCTGATCGTAAAGTTTAACTTTCACGTTTGCATTTGTGTGACAGATGCCGCCTCCCGTTCGTTGGCTTCCGTAGTTTTGTAATTAAAAAGCCTAACGCCTAATCAGATGTCGTAAGATTTTTTTTTCCTAACCAGTGGCTGTCAGATTTCCGGTATATTATATTGCGGCGTGGTGAGTCAGTGTTAGTAGGAATACAACGTGTGTTTCATAAATAAAATAAATAAATAAAACTAGTGTTTATGAGAAAGTTCACCAATGTTCTACATCTGTGTGCAAAGTCTCTGTAAACACTGCGTCATCCTGCTAGTGACAAGCTTCACACAGGCTCTATGTATTTTTTGGCGTTCACGGTTACACATATTTAATTGCTAAGTTTGAATATTACACTTATCGTTAGATAATGCATTGTTACAGATGTCTAAGGCTCTCACGGCCGGCCGGCGTCAACTCTGTTAGGCCCTCTTTGCCGGCTTATTAGGCCGTGGCCTAATGCTGTCGGACTGGAACAGACGTTTCGGGCCCACCTTTGGAGGCCATCTTCAGTGTAACGGTTCAAAAGGTAACAGTCACGGTGCTCACCAGTTTCCACAGTACTGAAATCGTTGAACTGAAAATGGCCACCAACGGTGGGGCCGAAACAGCCTAGACCACTGCCTAACAGCCCGGCAATGAATCAGAGAATACATTGTTAGGTTTAACTGACGTAAGACAAGACATTGTTGGTCAGTATCGACGTCACGTGCATACGTATAGAATACAATGGCTTACGTCACTAGCTATGGCGTTCCCGCTGTGATACTGATGTGTTACTTATGTTTTGGACCTTAATATTTTAACAAACACCGAAGGAACAGTAAGACTGTGATGATGAGACACATGCCTCAAAACGAATAAGCGCAACGGACGCAAACAATGTCACAGAATGGAGATACATTGGAAATTTGGTTTAGTAAAATAAGAAATTTGTTAATAAAATTTGGCTATGTCGTTAATAATACTCATACTTTATTGATATTAAGAAAATTAATCTCAGATCACATCTTCGTCATCATCATCTTCAAGGATTAAACCAACCATGGTTTGTTCCGGTCTCAAATAGCCAAAAATTAAATAGGCATGGTCGCTCCAGCGCTTTCTCGGGCGTCCCACACCTCTCCGTCCCCTCGGCTTATACAGTCTGTAAAATGAACGGTGGCGGTTGGGACCGGCCAGACTGCCTCAGGTGCCCTCACTGACGCACGCACGCTCGCAGCCTGCCCGCGCGCCACAGGTATGATTCGCAAATTGTACCGTCCACTTCATAATTACAACTTTTTAAATTTGATTTTAATGCCAAACGAAATTACCATTTTTGTAACCTCCACGAAATTTTAAGAAAAATGACTCTAAACACGACATAATTGCGACAAATCTCTGTTTTCAACACTATAAAAATTTGATCAAGCGCCTAACGTTGATGTGGAAAAATATAAAAAATAAAATGTTGTTACACTCAAATTAAAATTTTATTCTTTCGTATTCATACAATAATATACATGGTAATCGTCAGTAAAATATAAATAACTAAATATGTACACGAATTAGACATGCATACTATATAGGTCTACATAAGTAACAATAAATCCTACTTCCTACTGCCGAAATTATTCATGTTACCAACAGTCTTAATCTTAGTAATAATAGCTTTAACCTTTCCTGTATGACATTTATCGTCAATGCAAACAAACCTATAATAATTTTTAAAATGATTTTGAGAATATCTTACAGAATGAGACTAAAGAACAGTGATTTCTTGTTGTTTCTTGTTGTTGTTGTTTGGTATCAAAAAATTTTTCTTAGAATTTTGCGCAGAATTCAAAAACAATAACGGTTTTGCAATTTTTTAGCACAGTAAAACAATGCTCTTGCGCTTAGAAATGTCCAGTATGTGGGTCACGGCGGCCACCAAGGGCCAGGTATAATCCGCTGCGTGTGTGTTAGTGAGGGTGAAAGTCGGTCTGGCCTGTCCCAACCGTCACCGTTTATTTTACAGACTGTAGTTCCATAGTTGTTTGGGGATGTGGTAGTCATCCATTCGGCAAAGATGTTCCCAGCAATTCAGCCGATACTGGGCAATCCTGTCGAGTATACTCATAATATTCTTTATCTGCCGTATATCTGTGTTTCTTCTATGATCATGGAGAGTATACCCTCCCACGTGCCTGAGAAATCTCATTTCAGCTGCTTGGATGCGACTGGTTTGGCCTTTCGGTGAAGTCCAATTCTCAGACCCATAAAGAAGTGTGGGAATCACCTTGTAAGATCACATCACATCTTCACAATACTCCATAGGCAAGATGCTGCCTGTTCCGCCTTCAAAAATCCTCCAGTCATCTCATCGAGGGTCTACCCACATACCTGTGTTCTATAGGCTTGTATTTTCACACTTGTTTGGCCAATCTTGAATCTCATATTCTTTCTAAGCGTTCTTTCCACCGTTGTTTGTGACTTTTAATTTTTCATTCAAGTTAAAAACTTGTAACTCTTCTCTTATGGCGTCATCCTTTACCAGGTCAAGTTTAGAACACCTTTTAACTCCACTTGAGAACGTCATTTCCGAGGCCTGTGTCTTACTGTCTTGTTTCTTGTTGTTGTCTATAGTTCACACCCTAGGACAGTATAGAGACTCCCATAACGTTGTAGAACTTTAATTTTGTATCTCGACGTACCTTGTTTCTAAAAATACGGATTAACATCAGATAGGCATATTTAATTAAATATATAAACCGTATTTCCAAAAGCCAGGTAATTATTTTATAGAAACACTCACATTTCAATAATACTGCAAACACAATTAACGGAGACAACATAATAATCTATTTACAGTTTTAAAATTTGTGTATGACAATCAATTTTACAATGTAAGGCTCAACGAATACAATGGCTATGTCACCTAGAGCGAATGGATGATTCCAAAGAAAATCTTGAGGGGGCAAGTCTATAAAAGCAGCCAGAGGAGGCGACCTAGGATAAGATGGTTGGATGATGTGCAACAAGATTCAGAAGAATGGGTGTGAGGGTTACACTGAGATGGCAATGGAAATGAGACTTTGGAGAAGATTAGTGTTGGAAGTCAGGGCTCACGTTGGACTGAAGAAGAAGAAGAAGAAGAAGAAGAAGAAGAAGAAGAAGAAGAAGAAGAAGAAGAAGAAGAAGAAGAAGAAGAAGAAGAAGAAGAAGAAGAAGAAGAAGAGTATGACAATAAAATTACAGGGGTGCGTCGTATGGATAAAATGCCGTGACTCCACTTATAAGTCAAGCTTCACAAGCGATAACGTAGATGAAAGGCCTTGGTAATGTTTAGGACCTCTATAATCCTAAGGGTACGGGACATATCGTAAGAGACTGGAAATATTCGAAAAAAAATAAAATTTTGTCTACTAATTATATAGTTATTTAAAAACTTAAGTAATTTAAGTATTAGTTTTAAAAAACAAATTTGATAAACTTAATTTTCAAGCGAAGCAAAAAATTAGAAATCATTTTTTAAATATATTTAAAAATAGTATTACTGGAAATTTTCAACGTTTTATTCTTTATTCGTCCAAAGCGAATAAGTATAAATAAATAATAAAACCTAAACGCTGCAAAAACCGAAGTCGTTATGTCTTGAGATAATTTATAAATAAGCTCATAGACCAGTAGCTACTTACTCCCGCTGCGACATCACGGGGGTGCCCCTGCTGAATTTCCTCACCCTCACACACAATCAACTGCTTTATTATAATTTATTATTCCATTCTTTACCAGTAACAATTAATTTAAGAGTCAAGAAATATTGTGCTAGAAACTTTGCTCCGCGATTTCGATAACTAATAGTGGTTTGTAAAAGGAATTAATAATAATAATAATAATAATACAAAGAAATATTGCAGTAGATAGAAAAAGTAAAGGCAAAAAAAAATATAGAAAAGAAAGAATGGAATTTGATTTCTCCCTTGCCGTATATTTATATATACTTGATAGAAATATATTTTGAAGTTGTAGTACGTGATACTAATAATATTTTAATATTTATAGTCCTATTTTGTAATATATTTTCTAACTGTTTTTACATATATATTTTATTTTTATTTTTACTTTAGAAGAATATGTTTAGCCTACATATAGTTCTTGTTGTTGTTGTTGTTGTTCTTCTTCTTCCTCTTATTCCAATTCTCTTCTACCGGATGATGTAGAGGTTGAGCAAAGGTCTCGCCACCATGGCCAGGGCCTTGGCTTCATTCCACTAGTTTTTCTTGTAAATACAGTAGAACTCCATTTATCCGAACTAATGAGTCCCAGACGTAATTCGGATATGCAGAAATTCGGATAATTGGGACAAACATAAGAAAAAGGTTATGTTCTGAAAGAAATGCAAAAATTGCACAAAAATCACTTTTGTTTATTTTTATTACATGAACACAGTATCTTAATAAAAACCAAGTCATACGTGTTTTGCAAAATGTTCACTTTTACTACAAAAAAATTAAAAATAATGCTCACACATAATTATAATTTTAGGTGAGCAGTAGGCTAGAAAACATTGTACTGATCAATACGTAAACTAATCTTATGATGCACAGCTAACACAGTCTTATATGTATTTCATTTGCTTACGATGTTTTTTTTTGTTAGTAGGCAGCTGCAATTTGAATAAACGTTTTTTTAGAAATTTAATTTTTTTTTTAATTTTCTAATAACGATTCGGATAATTGGCGATTCGGATAACTGGAGTTCGGATAAATAGAGTTCTACTGTAGTAATAGTTTGATAAATGACGCCATAAAAATTACTTCAACATTTTCTAAACAAAATTATGTTAAAAATTGAAAACTACTCTTTCACTTTTATTTTTGCAAAACAACAATAGGTTTTATAACAAGTGGTAATTTCACTGAGCGTTTTTATTTATTTATTTATTTTATTTATTTATTATTTATTTATAGGTCTATATCTTCACAAGTAATTCAAAATATTCACATATCCACAGTAAATCAATTATCAATATAATAAGTAATTTAAAATTAAGTATATTAATGTTGTAGCGTGACAGATGTATGCATAATATTGAATGGCAATTGATCATTAGAATAATGAAGTTATAATATTTAAAGTTGGAAGAAAGCATTAAGTTTAATATAAATAGATTAATTCATAGCAACTGTGGAAAGAAATCATTATTATAAAGAAAATACAAGTTAAAATAAAAGGAGTTACTAGTGATGAGTCATCCAAGACCAGTCTCATAACCAAAGGTTTTCAAGGTATAACCCAGGAAGGTAAAATAGTAAATAACAAAGCAGTACACAATATGACCAAACCCACAACGAGGGAGAATAAATAAAAGAGAAACCCTAAAATAAGCCAAGATCAACCAATACAGGTTGTGTATTTCTGAATTAAAGAAGAAGATGGAGAAGATCCCAAGAAACCTGATGGCATCAAGAACAGATGGAGAAGATACCAGTCCCAGAAGGCAGGAGAAAAGAAGACTGAAGAAAGAAGAAGAGGGCAGCATCCTGAAGAAGACGTCATGCTCTTATAAAAGACACCCAAATCCCTATATCCCCAAAATAAATATCTAAAAATAAAAGTATAACGAAATAAAAACCACATGTATACAAATTTAAGAGAGAGGAGTGTATAAAGTAAAAGTTTCCTGTGAACTAAGATGAAACAATGATATAGTGCCCATGGAACGGGTCTCCATTGAAAAAACGCTAACCAATTTATTATGTTGATAAGACTATACGACCATTTAGCATTAACATAATATATAAGTGAAAGTGAACCAGTGATAGTTTTGGGTATTATAAAAAATGAACCTTGTGTTTCATTTTTGGCAATCACAAACATTGGATGCAATGAAATATGCATTTTTCAATGACTTAAAATGTGTACGGTGACAATATGTTGTTCATAAGACATGAATCTGTTTAAAATAACATTTTTGTTTTACATGAAAAAAGAAAAACAGATTTCATAGTGCTTTTTGAACGGTTCATACTATTTATTTGTTAATGACAGGGTACAATTCCCCAAAGACAAGGTATAAAAGACTGTATAAAAACTGTAGAATCCTACTTATAATAATAGTTAGAAATAAGAATATAGATATAAGGTTTTAATGTATATAGTACAAGAATGTTTAAAAATGTTTTAGATATAAGGCCATTTGTTTGGGTCTGAAACAACTAACATCAGAACTATAAAAATAGTTACCACTTGTAAATAGTAGAGAGTAATTAAGATGTTAGTTAGTAAAAAACCTTTGTTGTAAACCATATTTCCATGTTGGAAATGGGAATTTTGTTGCAAAATGTCTGATTTGAAGACAACCATTTATTTAAAAAAAATATTCTTTATTCTGTTTGACTATTGTTTGTATTGTGGCCAATACTAGTTGTTTTTGTGTAATTTGAAAGCATGTTTAATTTATAATACTATTTGTAAAAGTCAGAGAGGGTATCACACATCATATATTGTTTGTAAATTATTTTGTAAGAAAAATTGTTAAAAAATCATAGGCCAAAAGAATGGAAACCAAACTTCATCAAAACAGAGAAATTGCTCATTTAAATGCAAATAAACAAAAGGGGTTTAGACAAAATAAACTTGAGATCATGCCATATAATTGCACATACCATTTAGAGAGATTTTAATAAATTATATTCAGAATTATAAATAAAAATAAAATGACTAAACTCAGAAATTTAGACATGGGAGTCATATATTTCAGAATAATGTTTCAGAATACAACTAATTCAATTAATTACCAGAAAATAAGGGAATAGGAACCTTTTAATACAATATAGGATTATTAATATTAAATATAACTGATAAAATGGCTGAATTTATATAATGACAGGAAGTAAATTTTGATGTTTTGACTCTTCACAGTATACCAAACTGAAAGTGAAATTACTATTTTTTTTTGGACAGAAAACACTATAAAATGGCATTATTTAATCTGAAAATAACCAGAATGAACTGAAAGATTAATTTAAATCAAATCTAGTGAATAAAATTGACAAATAACCAAAGTATAGGCATTCATATAGTGAAAATGTAAAAGTGCATACAGGATGTGAAAAATATTTGAACAATGTTAAGGATAATATTATATGGGCTAAGAGTTTAATTGAAACTGGAGGAAACAGTTAGTTAATTATTGGTAGTTGAACGGTTAACATGACATACCTTTGAAAACGTGAATAATCTAACCTATAATCGTCATACAAAGCGAGTGTATAGTGAGTTATTGTGAAATCGCGAGTGACTTGTAAAATACTTCTGAAACTATCATATTATAACAGAAACGATCAAGTAACACTCCATAACACAGAACAATATAAATCTACTCCGAAAAACACCATAAAACACTAGAAAACTGTATAATACATTAAACCAAATTAGTGATGGAATCGGAGAAAGTGTTTGAACTAATAATTATACAGATACACTAAATACAACCCAGAATCACTACACCAGTCACTACACAACATATAACAAGAGATTTGCGGACACGAGAACAGAAATATTGCGTCAAAATACATTATTTGGAATGCAGCAGCAACGAACAACATTTTCATCGACTGACGGCAGCCATCTTTCTTTGACAATTCCAGTGCCTCTTCGTGGTTCATCACAGCTGTTTGGTGAAAACAATTATTATATTTACAAATTATTATTCAATGTCTGTGTTTATTAATAACTATTAATTTGATTGTAACGTTATACTTTTTAAATATTAGCCCGATTTCTCTGACTTTGGTAATAACTGGCTGTTTAAAGAACCCTATATAATTTTTATATCATATACTTGTAACTTTTTTCGATATCCTGAGAATCGATACTAATCGATAAGAGTCAATATTGCTATTACTTAATAAAATATTAATACTTTTCAATACTTAATAGTTCTTTATTTCTTCAATAATACTAATTACCAATAATATAATTCTAATTGATAATCTACAAGGACTTTACCACCCGTAAGTGAAGATAACCTAAAAAATAGAAAGGTAAACAAATATCGATTGGTTTACAGACAGTCTTATGAGTGGTGATAGATTATTTAAATTATACTAAAACTTTAATAAAAAATTTTCAGAAGAGCATTACACTGTTTAAAACTTCACAGCCCTATATTAATTAATTGATCCTAATTAATTAATTAATAAAATTAAAATAATTTTTTTTTATAAACATAATTTTTTTTTAAATTTCCTTCAAAACAATAAATTTTGTTTTGAAACGTTCGGCGAAGCCAAGCATATATATTTCTTCATCAACTTTACGCTACTCGACCGGTCTTGCTACCATTGGGACTCGACCAGCTGGGAAACTTAAGGAAGTGTTTCAGGCCAGCAAGACGTCGAGAGCCACACCAATTACACACCAATTAAACACCTTACAACTTACAGATTCACACATCAATCTTATTTATTTTATTACAAATTGAATAGTCCAAACAGAGGGGCTTGATTACATCGGAGTCGAACTTCACAATCACAATCTCTTATATCATCAACACATATATTTATTTAATTTGTAATTTATTACAAATTGGCGCACAACTTTAGGGGCTTTAATTAGCGATTGGAAGGCCAATAAATTCTGCCCAATCACTAGTTGGAGCTAGGCAACAGCTACAAAGCCAGAGAATTTCAAGGGAAAATGCAACGACGTGCAACTTCCAAGAAACGGGCGGCGGAGGCCGAGAAAGAAATAGAAGTTGATATGGACAACAAGGAGGTGACACCAGTAGAGGTGGAAAGGTCATTGCCACCAGTGTTGTCCAAACAAACTGAACAACCGGAGATACCCACGCAAACAGGGGAAGTCAATGTCCAGAAGGAACCATTGGAAAAGCCGACACGAACGGAGGATGGGGGTATACAAGAGATGATCAGAGCAATGATGAAACAAATGGAGGAGAATAGGAAGAAGGACAACCAACAAATGGAGGAGAATAGGAAGAAGGACACACAGTCTTTGAAAGAAGATATCAAATCTACAAAGGAAGACTTGAGTAAGAAAATGGGGAGTGATAACCAGTCCTTGAAAGAAGATTTAGGAAATAAAATCGAAACAACAAATAAGAAGATGGAAGAGAAGATGCAAGAAAACAGCAAGAAGATTGAAGAGAAGATGGAAGAAAACAGCAAGAAGATGGAAGAGAAGATGGAAGAAAACAGCAAGAAGATGGAAGAAGAGATGGGGAAGAAGTTAGAAGAATTGAAGGAAGACAACCAATTGTTCAAGGAAGAATTCAAGTCGACCAAAGAAGAATTGATTAATAAAATTGAAAATACTAATCAGAAAATCGATGAAACCAGGAAGAAGATAGAGAAGAACAACCGACAATTGAAGGAAGAGTTGAAAGAAGATAACAGGAAGTTGGAAGAGAAAATGGGGGAGAAGCTGGAAGAATTGAGAGAGGACAATCAAATTCTAAGAGAAGAGTTAAGGGAGGTAAATCAGGAGATAAGAGAGAACAGATTAAAAAGGGGAGAGGAGCATCAAAAATGGATTAAAGAAAGAAGAGAGGACAGATTAAAAAAGGAAGAATTAAGAAAGGAGAAGACCGAAGAAATAAAAAATGATAGCCAACCAGAACCAGAAGAAGTACTAAATGATAAAACGCAGGAAGATAGTCAACCAGAACCAGAAGAAGTAATAAATGATAAAACGCAGGAAGATAGTCAACCAGAACCAGAAGAAGTAATAAATGACAAAATGCAGGAACTAGTAATGGTAGTACCTGAAATTGAAACTAACCGAAACCAGGAAGATATTAAACCAAGGAAAAGGAGAATGTATCCAAGAAATTTGATAAAAACTAAGGAAGAGTTGGAGATGATGAAACATGGGTTGATTGATGGCAATAATATCCCAATTACCTATGACAAAGACATCATGAATTCCAGGAATTATAGAAGGAGAATCGAAGTAATTTCCAAAATAATTTACCACAAGACAGTAGTGTACCAATGGGAAAGGACCAGAGGTAAACAGAATACGACATGTGGACAAGATCAATTTCAGCGCAGGACTGGACAGTGTATTACAGAAAGATGGAAATGTGATATCGTACCAGACTGTAATGATGACACAGATGAATCACCAGAATGTATTCCATTAACGTGCCATCCAGGACAGTTCCAGGGTACGGTTAGACTAAAATATATTCCTTCAGAGTGGATATGTGATGGTAAACCAGCTTATGGTGTTTCAGATAAACAAATAATAAGTGATAACCCAGATGAAGATCCTCACAGATATTTGTCAAGTAACACAAAACATGGACCAGAAAAGTATTGGTGTATACAATATGATGATAGAGGGAACCAACCCAGTAATTACGACGGCCCTAACAACCCGCCGTGTAATAACCAGTGTATCGGTAATTCTAACGGCGTTAGGGATAACAACCCCTATCCATACAATAGAAACAATTTATACCAACATAATAATGTCCCATACAGTCAGAGAAATCCATATCCCAACAATAATGATGACAGCCCTTACCCACCTAACCGAAATTACTATAATTATAACTTTAGTAATAACAATAATAACAGTAATAATAACCGAGTGTCGCGCCCTAGGGTAAATTTTATAAGAGCAACTGAGATGATGGACCCTGGTTGACACAAATACCACACGACATCAAGAAAAGGGACGGATCATGATAACCGACTACGGCGAAAAACAACGTTGAAGGAGACGAAATAAATATCATTGAAAGGAAATGATATGGAGAATAAACATAGAAACAAAACTGGGTTTTATGAATGAAGACTATTTAAGAAAATGCACATTATAAATAAAAATATGAGCAATGGAACGACATAAAGAAAATCGTCCATCTTCCTGGGTATATAGAAGAAAAGAAAAAGAGAAGATCAACTTACAAAAGTATAAATAATATGGGCCAGTGTAGAGTACAATATATAACCATATGTTGTGGTAAATGATAAGCATAACAATACATATGAGTTGAAGGAAATCGTTTCAGGAAGAATCAAAGGAGTGTACAATCAAGCTTCTATGAAGAAATATCATGAAGAATGAGTTGTGAGTTTTAGAATTTTGAATTTTTATTTTAAAAATTCAAAAATAATGTAAGTACATCTTACAACCTAGTATTTTGAGAAGAACATTTTGGAGAATTATAAGAAGAAGGAATTTAGAATTTTTATTTTAAAAAATTCAAAAATAATGTAAGTACATCTTACAACCTAATATTTTGAGAAGAACATTTTGGAGAATTATAAGAAGAAGAACTTTTTAATTTTATTTTAAAAATTTTAAAATAATGTAAGTACATCTTACAACCTAATATTTTGAGAACATTCTGGAGAATTAGGAGAACATAAGGAGAAGAATTTTTTAATTTTTATTTTAAAAAAATTTTAATATAATGTAAGTACATCTTACAACCTAATAATTTTGGAACAAACTTTATGGAAGAAAGGAAAAGAAAGACTTTTGAATTGAAATATAATTATAAAAATTTAAAATTGAGTAAGTACTTCTTACTACAACCTGATAATTTAGAACAAAACTTTATGGAAGAAAGAGAAAGAGAGAGAATTTTGAACTTAATTTAAAAAATTTAAAACTAAGCAAGCACAGCTTACTACCACTGAATTATGAGAAAAACATTTTGGAAGAATTAAGAAGAAAGGAATTTTGAAGTTAATATACAAAAAATTTAAGAATAAAGTAAGACTAACTTACTATAACTAAGTTTATGAGAAAACTTTATGGTAAATAATTAAGAAGAATTTGAATTTGGAGAAATACCAAAACATTCAGAAATAATAGTAAGATCACATTACTATAAACAATTCTGAATGAAACAATTCTGGGAATAAATGAATTAAACAGAATTTGAATGTTGATAGAACGTCAGAACTTTGAAACAAGATAAGATCAACATATTACAAGGATTTATGAGAAATATTTTTCAATTAAATAAAAAGAATAGTTTGAATTTTATATTAAAACTAACCAAGTTCCAAAAAATAATTATGTGTCTATTATGATTGAATTGAGAAGAAAATAAAGTGATTAATTCAGAAAAGAGAATTAACGTTAATCCAGAATAAATGCTAGACATTCACAATAGCATTTGAAGGAGTAGAGAAGACTAACAAAAAAGAGTGTAATATGCCAGAGAAGGAAAAAATTTGGAAGCAAAGAGACTAATTACCTATGAAACGAAAATGAAAACAGTTAATTAAGAGCGAAGTAGAACAACTCATACCAAACATATGGAGAAGATGATTTTGGACTAATAATAATAATAAAACCTATATGAAATGCAAAGAGAAGAAATACCACATGAAATATGATATAAATGAATTAATGTTAATGAATGCGAAGGCAGATTAATAACTTTCTAAGAGAAAGGAAAGAACCAAAATGTTTAAATAAAATGATCAATATAACAACCTGTATATCTAATGTAAAGATACAATGTTAAAAAATTAAATATAATATATTAAGACCATTCAAATAATGAATACGAAAGACTATTTATAAAGACCATGCTAATACTATGAGTAACCAGAAGAAAGTATAAAGAGAATTCAGATGAAGAAGAAAGAGAGTTACACTGTAAACAGTAACCAGAATTATTAAAAGAAAGGTTTTCAACCATAATTAAATTAAATATATCAGACAAGTTAAGAGTTTTGAGAAAATATATATGTAATGAGTATAATAATGATTATGAAGATTTATTAAGATAGAAAATGTGAGATAATCTGAGAGACTACGAAGTGGAGAATCCAAAGATATTTTTATTAGTCGAAAATGAGACTACTTTTTATTTATTTATTCGATGACTGACTGAAGATAATTCCAGCAGCATTATGTTTTTTGAGCAGGGATGGATATGCCCCTGTACTCAATTTATAGAAGTGGTGTATGGCCAGCAGAGAAGTAGCGTACAGTGCCCCTCTGATCTGCCCCAGCCCACGTGATAGGGAATGTTAGGGAATTAATATCCCAAGGATACAACACGAAGTTGATATAGAAAGAAAATGTATTACAATTATAATATATCTCAGAAGACACTAACTATCCGAAAAGGATCAGTAGTAAGACAAGTAACCATATATATAAAATTAATAAAACTCTAATTATAAAAAAGTCGATATAAAGATGGAGAAGAAAATGAATTATAAGAAATGATGAAATTATCATAAGAAATTATTTCATCCATAAACATGTCTGAAATAATTACTTCTGGAGGGGAGCAATCTGTAGCGTGACAGATGTATGCATAATATTGAATGGCAATTGATCATTAGAATAATGAAGTTATAATATTTAAAGTTGGAAGAAAGCATTAAGTTTAATATAAATAGATTAATTCATAGCAACTGTGGAAAGAAATCATTATTATAAAGAAAATACAAGTTAAAATAAAAGGAGTTACTAGTGATGAGTCATCCAAGACCAGTCTCATAACCAAAGGTTTTCAAGGTATAACCCAGGAAGGTAAAATAGTAAATAACAAAGCAGTACACAATATGACCAAACCCACAACGAGGGAGAATAAATAAAAGAGAAACCCTAAAATAAGCCAAGATCAACCAATACAGGTTGTGTATTTCTGAATTAAAGAAGAAGATGGAGAAGATCCCAAGAAACCTGATGGCATCAAGAACAGATGGAGAAGATACCAGTCCCAGAAGGCAGGAGAAAAGAAGACTGAAGAAAGAAGAAGAGGGCAGCATCCTGAAGAAGACGTCATGCTCTTATAAAAGACACCCAAATCCCTATATCCCCAAAATAAATATCTAAAAATAAAAGTATAACGAAATAAAAACCACATGTATACAAATTTAAGAGAGAGGAGTGTATAAAGTAAAAGTTTCCTGTGAACTAAGATGAAACAATGATATAGTGCCCATGGAACGGGTCTCCATTGAAAAAACGCTAACCAATTTATTATGTTGATAAGACTATACGACCATTTAGCATTAACATAATATATAAGTGAAAGTGAACCAGTGATAGTTTTGGGTATTATAAAAAATGAACCTTGTGTTTCATTTTTGGCAATCACAAACATTGGATGCAATGAAATATGCATTTTTCAATGACTTAAAATGTGTACGGTGACAATATGTTGTTCATAAGACATGAATCTGTTTAAAATAACATTTTTGTTTTACATGAAAAAAGAAAAACAGATTTCGTAGTGCTTTTTGAACGGTTCATACTATTTATTTGTTAATGACAGGGTACAATTCCCCAAAGACAAGGTATAAAAGACTGTATAAAAACTGTAGAATCCTACTTATAATAATAGTTAGAAATAAGAATATAGATATAAGGTTTTAATGTATATAGTACAAGAATGTTTAAAAATGTTTTAGATATAAGGCCATTTGTTTGGGTCTGAAACAACTAACATCAGAACTATAAAAATAGTTACCACTTGTAAATAGTAGAGAGTAATTAAGATGTTAGTTAGTAAAAAACCTTTGTTGTAAACCATATTTCCATGTTGGAAATGGGAATTTTGTTGCAAAATGTCTGATTTGAAGACAACCATTTATTTAAAAAAAATATTCTTTATTCTGTTTGACTATTGTTTGTATTGTGGCCAATACTAGTTGTTTTTGTGTAATTTGAAAGCATGTTTAATTTATAATACTATTTGTAAAAGTCAGAGAGGGTATCACACATCATATATTGTTTGTAAATTATTTTGTAAGAAAAATTGTTAAAAAATCATAGGCCAAAAGAATGGAAACCAAACTTCATCAAAACAGAGAAATTGCTCATTTAAATGCAAATAAACAAAAGGGGTTTAGACAAAATAAACTTGAGATCATGCCATATAATTGCACATACCATTTAGAGAGATTTTAATAAATTATATTCAGAATTATAAATAAAAATAAAATGACTAAACTCAGAAATTTAGACATGGGAGTCATATATTTCAGAATAATGTTTCAGAATACAACTAATTCAATTAATTACCAGAAAATAAGGGAATAGGAACCTTTTAATACAATATAGGATTATTAATATTAAATATAACTGATAAAATGGCTGAATTTATATAATGACAGGAAGTAAATTTTGATGTTTTGACTCTTCACAGTATACCAAACTGAAAGTGAAATTACTATTTTTTTTTGGACAGAAAACACTATAAAATGGCATTATTTAATCTGAAAATAACCAGAATGAACTGAAAGATTAATTTAAATCAAATCTAGTGAATAAAATTGACAAATAACCAAAGTATAGGCATTCATATAGTGAAAATGTAAAAGTGCATACAGGATGTGAAAAATATTTGAACAATGTTAAGGATAATATTATATGGGCTAAGAGTTTAATTGAAACTGGAGGAAACAGTTAGTTAATTATTGGTAGTTGAACGGTTAACATGACATACCTTTGAAAACGTGAATAATCTAACCTATAATCGTCATACAAAGCGAGTGTATAGTGAGTTATTGTGAAATCGCGAGTGACTTGTAAAATACTTCTGAAACTATCATATTATAACAGAAACGATCAAGTAACACTCCATAACACAGAACAATATAAATCTACTCCGAAAAACACCATAAAACACTAGAAAACTGTATAATACATTAAACCAAATTAGTGATGGAATCGGAGAAAGTGTTTGAACTAATAATTATACAGATACACTAAATACAACCCAGAATCACTACACCAGTCACTACACAACATATAACAAGAGATTTGCGGACACGAGAACAGAAATATTGCGTCAAAATACATTATTTGGAATGCAGCAGCAACGAACAACATTTTCATCGACTGACGGCAGCCATCTTTCTTTGACAATTCCAGTGCCTCTTCGTGGTTCATCACAGCTGTTTGGTGAAAACAATTATTATATTTACAAATTATTATTCAATGTCTGTGTTTATTAATAACTATTAATTTGATTGTAACGTTATACTTTTTAAATATTAGCCCGATTTCTCTGACTTTGGTAATAACTGGCTGTTTAAAGAACCCTATATAATTTTTATATCATATACTTGTAACTTTTTTCGATATCCTGAGAATCGATACTAATCTATAAGAGTCAATATTGCTATTACTTAATAAAATATTAATACTTTTCAATGCTTAATAGTTCTTTATTTCTTCAATAATACTAATTACCAATAATATAATTCTAATTGATAATCTACAAGGACTTTACCACCCGTAAGTGAAGATAACCTAAAAAATAGAAAGGTAAACAAATATCGATTGGTTTACAGACAGTCTTATGAGTGGTGATAGATTATTTAAATTATACTAAAACTTTAATAAAAAATTTTCAGAAGAGCATTACACTGTTTAAAACTTCACAGCCCTATATTAATTAATTGATCCTAATTAATTAATTAATAAAATTAAAATAATTTTTTTTTAAATTTCCTTCAAAACAATAAATTTTGTTTTGAAACGTTCGGCGAAGCCAAGCATATATATTTCTTCATCAACTTTACGCTACTCAACCGGTCTTGCTACCATTGGGACTCGACCAGCTGGGAAACTTAAGGAAGTGTTTCAGGCCAGCAAGACGTCGAGAGCCACACCAATTACACACCAATTAAACACCTTACAACTTACAGATTCACACATCAATCTTATTTATTTTATTACAAATTGAATAGTCCAAACAGAGGGGCTTGATTACATCGGAGTCGAACTTCACAATCACAATCTCTTATATCATCAACACATATATTTATTTAATTTGTAATTTATTACAATGTACATAATAAATTTTAATTATATTTTAGTACATCGGTTTAAAATTGTTTTAATTATTGTGTTTTGTGTTAATGTTTAATTGTTTTGTTAATAAATACCTACATTACTGATAGAAAGGCCGAAAATTCAGAACACGTGAAAATTTGCTGTTTTTTGTGGCTTTACAAAGTTAATATTTTTCACTGTTAAAAAAAAACGCTGGAATCCGTTCGTATTGTTAAATAACTAACTATTCGAGTATACCCATTCCTTTTCTCGGATCGCGCGTCCGATTCTCCTGTGAAGCTGGTTACGTCACAACAAAATCGCCTTTCCTTGTTGGGTCATTAAGAGCTGCAACGTGGCGGATAAGCGTATACTTAGGACTTGAAAAACGTATTGTTTTTATCAGTTATTCTAATCTTCTGTCAGTTTACTTTGTTTTCTGTTTAGTCATATTTCTGTACCCAAGTTATTATTTCCTATTGTTTGTTTAACCGTTTTTATTTTATCTCCCTTTGTTTTCTTAACAGCTGTTGACCGTTCTTATGCCAAATAATCTTCACCTTTACCGAAACAGTCATTCATGTCGTTATGCCTGTTTATATGGTATTTAACATATGTGCGTGAATAGCCTTGGCAGCAGTAGCGTGCCGTCCATGTAACCGCTGTTGCCGGCGGCAACGGTCCTGGAAATGAAAGAAAATAATATTATTTATATGACAGAATAAATACTTTAGTTATTGAATAATTTGAAATCAGAACAATATTAATAGGGAAACTTGAAGAAAAGCATGAAATTGGTTTCCAACTGCTGGGCACTTGCACCGTCTTGTGTAGCCGGCAATGTTTTACTGCGTGCGGTCATTGACCTCGTAGTAGTTGTCACTGTACAAACTGCGGAGGGGGGACACATTCGTCCACCCAGTGTATTGCCGCCGTACAAACCGGCAAAATACTCAGTTAGCAGGAGGTATGTTCATTTTCGGAACTGACGTGCAGCAGATACTGCGTACCTATTTGTGTTTTGTACGATTAGTTACGTGTTCGTCTGTTTGTCTTTATTATTTGTAATTCGATTATTTGTGTTCTGATTTATTCTGTGTAAGTACAGGTTGGGAGTCAGATCCCGTTGAACCGAGACCGTCTTCTTCTCCCATACAAGAAAAAATTCGAATTAATTTTTAGGTTAAGTTTTCAGGCCTATCACAACCGGCAACAACTACTGTTATGTACCCACGCCACGCCACTGCTACCTTTACAATTATGTTGTGTGTAATGTATTCATTTGAGCATAGGCGCCTGTTTCCCCACTACACTCATCTGTCTTAATATACTCGTCACTTTCGCCTGTTTAAAATTAATTTACTTTTTAATCTTTTCATTTTCAAAATATAAATATATTTCTCAACGCACATACATTCAGACGAAAATGTGTTCATATTGTAACGGGAAGCCTATAGAACAGCCCCGTTTAGTGTGGCAAGTGATACCTCAGTCAAGGCCGCGCTCACAAGTAGTTTCCAGTGTACTCAAGAACACTTGAGATACGCATTAAGTGGTGTGGACATTGAGGATGGAAGATTTCTATAAGGCGTGCGCTACCTATAAAAAGCAATAGCAGTCAGTGATGTTGAGCGATTCCTTCAGCGCGGATCGAGTGTTTGTAGAAGTATTGTAGCGAAGTCTTCTTGTGTTTATAATTAGTGCGGAATTCTTTATAGTTGACATTATTATTCGGTGTGGACAATTTTTACTTGAATTGTTGTAAGACACTATCTTGTTGATTACAAACTGTTTAATTGTGATAATTAAAGCCGGTGATTAGTGATTTTATTGGTGTCTTGTATTTTGTTTTCCACTGTACCATACGGCGATCAGAGAGACAGTCGTAACAATATATTGAAATTCTGACGAATAAACACGGGAGTTGTAATCAGTACCTAAGGCTGTCACGGCCACCGCTATGAACAGACGTTTCGGCCTCTCCGTTGGAGACCAACTTCAGTGTAAAAACGATTCGGGAACTGGCACCAGTTAGCCACAGGACACGGTAGGCCTACTGTGGCAAAGATTGAGGCAAACAACCGTGCCAGTATCTGAATCGTTTTTACACTGAAGATGGCCTCCAACGGAGAGGCCGAAACGTCTGTTCATAGCGGCAGTAGTGGACCATGGCCTGATAGCCCGGAGAGAGACAATTGCATTTCAACACGAGAGCTCCTGTTTGCAATATTTGAATTTAGATAACTTCAACCGTAGGATATCGACCAATTACCACGATTCCATTATTATTATTATTCCATGTGACCACATATTGTTATTATTCCGTTCCATGTGACTACAGTCACACAACGGTTTAACGTTAGTGTAGGCCTGCATGCTGCATACGACTAGACTTGTTTCCTCTGAAAGGAACAGACAGAGACCTTAGACAAAGAGCGCGTGCAGTGGTATCAATAATAGAGATGGGCCGATATAGCCTACCTATAACAGGTGTTTTAGAACGATATTTTTGTGGAACGGATATAACGGTGACCTATAAGTTGAAATATCTGTTCCGATTCAACGATAACTGAAAAGTCGAAATAGCCGTTCCGACTACTCGAGACCTCACGGTTCCGAGTCGCGGGATCCCCCTACGCAAATAACAAATAAACAAGTAAACGAGTACTACGAGTATTAGGAGTATTACGAGTACACCAGTACAAAGCCACTTATAGGTGCTGAGTACTTCATTCTACGCATGTGCCGATTGCCATACAAGTACGAGATGAAGCAAAACAGCGAGGTTCAGAATATCTCTATGCCAAAGAGACGAAGCTGTTTTTAATAAATGAAAAAAAATTCACACTGACGTTACATTTATTCTCGTATGTTATGCAGATATATAAAACAGATTATAATAAAAAATGATATATTATACCAGTTACCAAATTGGTAAATCTTGAAAAGCGAATCATATTGTTTTATAACCTACAGAGTACAGAGTGGCTGATAGACCATAGGTATAGTACTTTTTCTTAATGTGATTCGGAGATGATTCTAACTTCACTGCTCATCTCACGTAAATGGTAACATTGTTGTAACTCTTGTGGCTTACTGTTGTGCTTTTATTATATGTTTCTAATGTTTTTTTTTAAATTATTTGTTGTGCTATTACGTCTACTCTAAACTTCATTGCCTGAGTTTCGCATCTGATTTGTCTAGCAAAAATGGAATCAATAATTTAATATTAAATCTATGTCAGTTTGTTTACTCCTAGTGAAAACTTAAAGTTGCATTCCCAAAGGGAGGTAGGCCTATAAATTCTTTTGTTTCTTATTTTCTTTTAGACAGTAACAGCTTAATAAAGTCACAGTGTAAAGTAACACTGTTAATACTTTTAGTTTAAATTTATTTCTTATATAATACAGGCATATGTATAATACGTATACAATAACAGGTATTTTGTACGTGTTATTTTGTTGGAACGGTTTCGTTCGTACCTGTTATTTTATTTTCAAATACTAGTTTAGTACACCTCTACTACTCACACAAACGCACCCCCACCTTCAAGGACAAAGAGTTCAGTCCCTGGCAGAGGTCAACACAGAATGGATTAGAAGTCCACGAGAAGCCTTCACATTGGGCAGGTGACCATCTAACGTGTTGATACTAGAATATCAAGTTTATAAACATTAAGAGTAATTTGTGTTGTTTGTTACAGACGAAAACAGAGACTTGAATGGTCACCCTGAGGAAGAGATCAAGAGACAAAGATCCCAGTACAACGGCGACCAACTATATTCTAATGTAAGTCCACGTGAAACATAACAAACTTGATGTCCATTTGTCAGATGTAGAGTTAGTCAAATGTTATTAATGAGATTTTTAATACATAAATAGACCTATGTAGGACTAAAGTAAAATCTATGATATTTCTTTCTTCCATTCAACCGGTAACAGTCTTGTAAATTCACAGTCAAGCTGACGCTAAAGTTCTGAAAAATCTGTCAGTGAACACTGCATAAGTAGAGCCAGATGAGAATAAATATTTGATAAATATATTCTAAATGATAAAAAAACAGTTTTCTAAATCTTTATGTAGGCCTATGTATAACAGAAAATATTTTATTTATAAATCATAAAGATTTCATATATCCTTGAAAATGAAAGTGTTAGGCTATGGCCGAATCTAGTGTAAGGCCGGAATATTAAACGTGGTAACACTGGAATCATCTGATATTTAAGGTCGACTAGACGATCTCTTAATTTATGTATTTCAACAATCAAATCGCGTCATTTTTAATTGCCGGTTAACAGCAGTTTTATAATTCTTTGTTTCTTGCAAATTAAAAGTTTATTGTGTTAAAATACTGTTATATTATTTAAGAAGTGTAATAATTAACTCATTCATACATTCATATGATACGAATTCCATAATTCGAACGAAATTTATTCATTAGGCCTAACACTAATTCACTAATTTCTTCAACTTAAACGTATAGTACAAATTGCGCACAGATCTATAATTTAGATCTAGCTATAAATAGGCCTACTCATGATTTTAGTAATGCTACGAAATTAAATCAAAATATAACATGTTCACTTTAGCTATTTTATTACACTATGCTTATAGGCCTCAGACCCAACGTTGCCACGTTTAATATTCCGGCCTTGTACTAGAACCGGCCATGGTTAGGCACAAATCGGATTCGCAAATGCTCAGTTCATACGGACTTCAATGCGCACGCGGAACCATAATCATGACAGTAACTACTCTCCGCTCTAACTGAGCAAACGATCTATATTTCATATATTCCGTTGATTAGTATTATTAAAAAGTTATTATTTTTTTATAAATAGTTATCTGTTACATTTTTCTTGCAGTTGTGGTCGGGTAAGTGGAGTATAAAAGACGAACACAAGTTATTATCGGAACTAGGAGGCGGTGGACCTGCCGGAGCCAATGGAGGCTCTCCGTACTACGACACGACATCCGGCGCCTTCAGCAGCGCGCCCACGACTTCGGCCGACCTATACGACAGCATCAGTACCATGACCCAGGCGCAGACTACCACACACATATACAACCCTCCGATCGGAACGTCGCTAGGTTAGTAGCAAGACATTCACGCATGCTTTTTTCCATTTGGTTACGATAAATTTTTAAATATTTATTAAATAACATTTGAAAAATAACATGTTCTTCAAAACACAGAACATGACTGTTGTTAAAATTCATTTCCCTGGCTGTCCGGCCGTAGTCCATTGTTTTCAACAAAAACAGACGTTTCGGCAGCGCCATCGACTGCCACCATCAGTGAAAATTCGAGTTTCGCTAACGTAGGGTGGTAGACGTTATTGGCCACAGATGGACCACGGCCAAACGGCCCGGCAATGCATTTTAACAACATTGCCTCCGGCCGTGTAAGCCTACGATATATGTTACAGAACATAACTGTCACCAGATATTTTTAACTAGTAGTTCGTGGTTATAATTATTAAAAGATTCACCATTATTCTGAATATCGTTGACAGAGGTTTCGCGCTTGCTACGATATGGCATGTTAACTGTTGCAATGAAATATTGACGCTGACACATCTCCGCTTGAGCGAAACACCTGTCAGCGTTCTTTAGAACAAAACTTTTCCTGAACAACTTGTTACTTTTAATAAACCTTCTCTGCTTTCACTTCATGAGTTACTAGGTTACTACGTGTCTGAGTGTATACTAAAGTAGAAAATTTCAGGGATGAAACGGTTCAGACTGCAGACGTAAAAATAATGCCTTCTCGAAAAAAGGCACTAGCTTTCTGAGTTGTGTACGCCTAGCGATTCCTTTTGTAACTGAGCGAGTTTTAATATCTCATTAATCGAGTTGTAAGCACAGACACTTATTAGATAGTTACCTGGCTTTACACCCTTAATTAGAATAATGAAACATACCAATAGTATCTGGCGTCTGTAACCACTAATGGGCCTACTTGGGACGTCCTGATGAAACGCTTTTTCATTACCAGTAGCAAATTATAATTCCACATGATCTCCATAATAGTCTAGGCCTGTACCGTGAGTATACCATGTGGAACCGTTTAGACTTCTTTTAACTGTCCCGAATCGTGGATTCATTAAACTATTAAGCTTACGAAGCACCATCGTCTGTGTAGTGTTTCAAACTGTAGGAAGTAGTGCGACGTAACTTTCCAAAAGAATCGAGAACTGATGTCAATAATTATTACCTGTTTATTAGTAGCTCGAAAATTTAGTCCTGTAAAGCATATAACTTTGAATAAGATATTGTCTACATTGTCCATACCGTCTTGCTAATCTTCTAAAGAACACCCGTCATACAACTCAGTAACCATATCATGTTACGAGTCGTCATTCTGTGCACTTAAATACCTCTGCGAATTACTAACTGAGATCTGTGTTCGTAGTGTCACTACGGAACAGACATGTAGACCATTATTTTGATTCAAATTATAAAATTCGTTCATCTTGTCTGGAAGCTCTAAGCCCTGCACAGACCTTGACTTCTTCCTGCTACACGTCTCCAATTCTTGGCTCCCAGTTCCGAATCCCAGAGACTGTCTACTGGTCTTACTATCCGCCCTACTCCTCTCATTTCTCCATCCTAGATTATTTTTCACTCTCTCTACCTGTCCCAACGTACCAATTCTTCAAAATTTAATAAATCATACTGTATCTTCTTCTGTGAGCTAATGGTTAATTCACATTTAATTATCCTCCAGTTTCCTTTAAGTTTTATTCGGTCGTATAAATTGTCCTTATTTTTCGCAAGAAACATCTTCTTCTTCTTCTTCTTCTTCTTCTTCTTCTTCTCCTTCTCCTTCTTCTTCTTCTTCTTCTTCTTCTCCTTCTCCTTCTTATTATTCACTTCAAGGATTAGACTTTCAGCCTATTCCGTCTTCACAGCCACAGTTTCTTGGTCTGCCTCTATCTCGTTCTCCAAGAGGCTTATACTGGATTATCTTTTTCGGTATTCTCCAGTCACCCAAAGAAACTTATTAAAAAAAATCTGTTTCTGCAAGAATCCAAGCTTTGATCTATCCATTACTGTTGGTCTGATCAGAGTTCTTTAAAAACTCATTTTTAGCCATTCAGAAGATTATTTTAAATCTGAATGTAACGGTATTATGAGAACATATTGTTTCTATAATATAATAGCTAATATTTTATACAGACTCTACAAAAATTAGTGTATTATTATTAATGTAATAACATCAGTAATTGTTGTTTTACATGTCTGACTATTATGTTTGCTTGCATGGAAATGTTTGTGCTTATGTTTAACAAAAGTATAAGTAAGGCCTATTTATTGTTACTTTTTACGTATCTTATTAGTTGTATCATTTTAATTTTGTTTGTTTTGCTTTGTTTGTTAGTGTTTTGTTATTTTCTGTTTATTTCTTTGTTTGTTTGCATTTGCCTGCGCTTAAATCTAGTCGGCGGAGTAACACCTCTAGCGCCAATCAGCATGCAGGAAATCCATAAACTCGGCACGGCCACGGTTCTGGATCCGTCATCGCTGTCACCCGTCCAATACCACACCGGTAAGTAGATAATTCGCACATGTCAGCTGTATAGAGATACGCGGGTTTTTTCCCTACAAATATCGCAAATTGTGATTCGTATCAAATAAAAATGTCACTGCCAGTTTTTTTTTCGTTTACGATCGCTCAAAACGAAACACACACAACATTTTTTTTTAATGTTTCATCATTTTTCGCTTTTCATTTCTTCTTCTTATTGTACTTCTTCTTTCTTACGGTTTGGAAACCAAACTGAGTTCTCTGTATTATTCACGTCCTCAGATGTCTGTCTCATCGTGTTTTACAGTACGCACAACGTGCGTAGTAAATAGAAAAAGCGTTTTCTAACTTGTTTTCTATATTTACCAGATCAGGTCAAGACGCCATTTTAGACAAACTCCATCTAACGTCCTCAGTGACGGGGACGCTTTGCTCCTTAAACGCCTATACAGCAAATTTCAGAATTTTTATAGGACAACTCAGCCTACTTTGTTTAAATAACTATATATCCCTACAAACTATCATATTGAATCTGACTTTTTCTCCTCTTGTTCTTCTTCTTCTTCTTCTTCTTCTTCTTCTTCTTCTTCTTCTTCTTCTTCTTCTTCTTCTTCTTCTTCTTCTTCCTCCCTGCCTATTTTTCATCTATCATTTTTCTTCCCTCCTTCAGCTTACATTTTCTTATCGTTTCCGATGGGTATATTTTCTTGAAATCGCTCAAGATTTGACCATTACCTCTGTTTCTCTGTTTAACTTTACATTGAAATTAAATATTGGCCTATTTTAGTTACTTAAACTAAATACACTATTTACGTCTGAATGAAGTTCTGCAGATTTATTAAACGATTCGACCCCTTATCGGCTGTGACGCTAATAAGTACATAGAGTATCGGCTGTGACGCCTTTTCCACTAGAGTACATAAATGAGCTAACAATCGAAACGCGTTAATAGATTTAGGAGAACTGTACCGAAGAAGTGGTTAATACTCTCGTTTCGAGTTTACACATTTCACCAAGCGTCCAGAGAGATTGTAATTAATCAATAGGCCTACACCCGATAGCTATAGGCGTAGTAATGGTTGGTGGAGAGCGACTACAGCAGCAAGAATGTATATGGTAAGCGGAGTGTTTTGTGTTTTGCATGTGATGAGCAGAGAGCGGTGGTTACCACCCGGGCAGCGAAGGCACGGGGTCCGGCTCACCTGGGTTACCGCTGTCACTGCCGGCAGATCCGGCACCGGCGCCGAGTCCTCCACCGGACCCGTCGTCGCTCACCGTCCTCCAGCCTCCGCCCGGCTCCTTCCAGCCCACCGCCTTCACGCACCACTATCCAGGTAACTGGCTGTTTGCTGGAATGCTGTTTGTTTGTTTGTATTTTGTAGTTTGTTTTGTAAAAGATTTCCTTAAACGCTATTACGAGGTCAGTTGAAAAGTTCGCGGAGCGACATCTATAGCTCAGTGCTAGAACTAAAATCTTTCGTATGCTGCAAGACGTATATTCCGCGTGAACACCTGTTAATTTCCAGATAGATCTGTCAATTTATTCGCTTTTTACCAGCAGTTTGAAATTTTCCTGTCACGCGTGTTTTTAAAATGTACAAAATCAAACATCGTGTTGTGATGAATTCTCTATTAAAAACGTTTTATCGCCAATAGAAAGTCAAAACGAAATTGTAAATGTGTTAGGAGATGCTACGCCTTCAGAAACAACGGTAAGTGAGGCATACTCGAGTTAAACGTGGTCGTACAAGCACTGAAGACGATCCCAGCAGTGGACGTCCAAAAAGTCCAACAAAAAATGATATTATTGAAAAAAATTTCATAGAGTGTTGAAAGACCGCAGATTGAGAAGTGGATGACGTTCCTTAAATCATAGGCATCTCATATGAGCGTGTGCATTATACTTCAACTCAAGAACTTGGTGTGAAAAAGCGTTGTGCAAGATGGCTGCCGCATCTGGAGTTGTTGCATTTTTTGGCGTCCAGTGCGGGGATCATCTTCAGTGCTCGTACGACCACGTTTAAACTCAGGTGCCTACTTACAAACCGTTGATTTTGAAGTCGCAGCATCTCCTGACACATTTACAATTTCATTCTGAATTTCCGTTGGCGCTAAACAATTTTTAACAAAGAATCATACTGCGATGTTTGATTTTGTCCGATTTTCAAAACACGCATGACACGTCAATTTTAAACAGCTTCTAAACAATGAATAAATTGATAGATCGATTTGGAAATTAACAGGAGTTTACATAAAACTTTTCATCTGACCGTCGTATACACACACATAAGAGATATGATATCAATACACTTCTTCTGTGTGTATACAATTGTTCGTCCTTTTATGCATCCGATTTATATCGTACGATAAAAACTAATACGCCATGTAGAACAACAGAAACTAATGGGCCGTTTTATACACTGTCGTACGATAAATTTATCGTTTCGAACTCAAAAACATATCGCGGTGTCCTAATAAACGCATCCGTTAAAATATCGGACGAGTTGTGTCGATACATGGACCGAAATGGTTCCGTTTTTGGACTCGCGCGAATTTTTTGTCATATGACTTTCAGACATCAGTGCTGCCAACCTTCCTGCGTAGCGTCGGCGAGGCCAATGGTGCAAAGTATTAAGTGGTATTCACGTCGCGGTATGATTTTATTAATTTGTTTTGTAAATATGGACGACATTAATACATAAAGGGTCATTGAAGAAATCCAGAACAGGAGAGCACTATGGGATCCCGCTTCCGAAGCTTATAAAAACGAACCGATAAGCGGCATAACTTACAACACGCACGGATCCATTTCCAGTACTGATGATGGCAGCACTGAGTTTTTTCACACCCACTGGCGTTATTTTTGACGCACGAAAAAATCGGAGACAACTCGAATCCAAAACTTATCGTACGATATAAATCGGATGCGTAAAAGGTGCCTAACACGCATTTCGCATAATTACAATAGCCTACATCATCAGAGAATGAAATGTTAGCAAATTCGATTGTTTTAATGTTTGTTTATATGATCAGTTGGTATCTGAAATGTTCCCACGGACTATTGCCATCGTCAAGTACACAACGTTTTGACCACTAATAATCTATGGTTGTGATCAGGTGCATCGAGAATTTAAGCTATTAATTTAAAGTTAACTGCATAAGGTAATTCGCAACAAGAAGCTATGATAATCGAAAAATAAATAATTGTGAAAAAGCGACACCAAAAGTATAATCATAAATAAAAGTAAAAAAGTATAAGTAAAAAAGTAAAAGTATAAGTAAAAAGTAAAAGTATAAGTAAAAAAGTAAATGTATAAATACTAGTAAAACAAAATCACAAAATTAATTACAAAATTTCATGAAACGAAAGGTAAATCTACATGTTCAGTACTAGGAGTATCGCGGAGGGACCGGCTAAGAAATGATGATATAAGGAACATCCTTGGAATATACAACCGAACGAAAGAATAAAGTAATACAGACAGGATTGGAAAGACCATGTTGGAAGGATGCATAAGAACAGTATACCAAAACAAATTTTGGTTTATAATCCGAAAGGGCGGCGGAATATTGGAAGATCAAAGAAAAAAATGGTCGGACGAAGGAGTGCGCAACGGATCGTAAGAGAAGAAGAAGAAGAAGAAGAAGAAGAAGAAGAAGAAGAAGAAGAAGAAGAAATCTACCTACTCTCGAAGTCCGCTGAGCTGGACCCGTAAGAGTATTCACAGAGCTTCACGTAGGCTGTGAATCTTTGTCAGTGTCATACTTCCATGTTCTGATTAGCGGACTTGGAGAGTAAGTAGATTTTTCTTTTTCTTTATTAAATTTTATGGTTTTGTTTTACAGTACTTGTATTTTAAATTTTCGGATTAAGTTCTTGTTACCCCTGATGACACTCAGAGATTATATTAGTACTCGAAATGATCTGTATTTAAAATGGACTGTTCCCATGGAATAGTCCGTGGGAACTCTTCAGATAACAATAGATTATATACTATCGAAAACCATCGAACTTTTGTAAGTTTTAAAGTTCGTACAATCAGTTGTTTCGACTGCCATTTTGATAATTTAAATACTTATGTATTTCTACAGAATTATCATTAATTACAGTTGTAATTTTAAATAGATCGTCTTGCTTTCTATTTATTTGAACTTGTTCTTTAATTAGTGTTTATTAAGTTTTGATGTATGTGAATAGGCCTACACACGTACATCCGTACATAGATGGTTCTATAATGTTATATATATTATCAAATATAATTTTTTCTGCAAGTAGTTGTATTATGCATTATATAAAAATTTAATTTATAATATTTATTCATTTACAAACCTCTGAAGATACATATTGTAACGTAACGAAAATATGGTCCCCTACGTTACATAAAAAAGTTTATAATTGTTAAACTAAAAATAAAAATAATAATTGTCCATAATGATAAAAGGTCAGAAACAAAACCCATTATTAAATAAATGTATAATCCCACAATAAGAATACAAGGTAAAAAGGAAAAATTATTTGTATTTATATGTTTATAAATACAAACTTCAGTGTTCAGTGAAAAGTGTAAACAATAGACATTGACAGGTAATGTAAAGCCTAACTTAGACAGTTTTATAATAATTGATGATTTAAATGAGAGGAGAATGATTCATTAGTGCATGATTTATTTTATAAAAATGTACATGTTAGTACGTTTTATCATGTTGTGTTATTATCATGATATTTATGTTATTTTTGTATGTAGCAGGTGGAGTAATAGTTTTAAGAGAATAATAATTAACTGATATTAATTTCATTTTTGTGTTATCAAATATATCATTATAGAGCTGGTGTTAAACTTTATAAAGTTAAATATTTTGTATACATGTACTTAGTTAGTATGCAGATTATAATTGTAAACTTGGCCAGAAAGGCTATAATTGTTAATGAGATACAAAAGGGTTTAGTGTAATTATATAATAAACAAATGAAGGATTCTATAATAATGTAAGTAATAACAAATTAAAATCAGAAGGAGATAAAAATGTAATGATAGGCCACAAACCAGTAACATTGTATAGTAAGTCAGGTCAGAAAAGTTAGGTAACGAAATTTGTAAAAAATACTAAATAGAATATAATGAGTTAGGAGAAGTCAATAATAATTACTGATAGCAGATAAGTAAATACAATTTAAATAAAATCTCAAAATGTAATAGTGCAATGATACCGAAAGGTAATATTTTGTAACAGGAAAATAATACTTGTTAGAGTAAGTAGATTAAGAGGAAACGACAGCAAAATGTATATAATTTAGTAACAAACAATATGTAAAGGTATAATATGATATAATGTAAATTTAGTAAAGGAGTATTTTAATAAGTGCAAGAACATTGTATGATTATGGCTATAGGATTATAAATATTATCCAATAAGAGAAGACAGAATGGTTGTCAAGGACGACAAGAGGGGTTATAATTTGTTGATTCGATTATTGAATGGTTATCCATGAACGAAGAGAGTTTAGTTTTGATGCACTTAGAAAAAAACGATAAATTTAAATTAAATAAATCAATAAGTGAACAAAATTAAGTAATAAATAACCATAGGATGGTTCACTGACTTTTGACGGTCATATACAACCGAATACTAATAAACCTATAAATCAAAATTGACGAAAATCTAAGGGAAGAACTCTACCAATAAAACTCAATATAATGAGTAATCCTTAAACTTAATTAATAAACCAATGAAGAGAAATAACTACCTGAATAGAACAATATAATACAGTAGGCCTATTCTAAAGAACGAAAGCCAAACTCAAAATTGTACTCGAACATCACCTTCCACAATTCGATAGAGAAAGCATAGTTTGACTCGAAATACGTTGAAACCCGGAACCACAAAAATTGGACATTGGTGAACAGTAAGGAGCGGCATTTCTGCGTCATTCCAGGACCAAGACTTCAACTTTTATTTCGAACTTGGAGTGAAGACTGGCGAGGAGTTATTCATCTGTATCCTGTTGCTGACCAAACACATCGTACGAGGTTAGCTGTACACGGCCACCATAAGTGACGAAGCGAATCGGACGGTAAACTCCACTTATTTTAAATAATAATTAATAAGAAATTAGTAATATATTGTAATACCTTGTAATCCTATTTATGCATTTTCTGACCTTACTAATAGTTGAAAGAACCTTCACACCCTGTGTTTAAAGAAATACAATAATAATTTAAAAAAATATATAACCCTGAATTAGATAAATAATCGATTACTTCCAATACGATCGATTTTTGTATCCTCGTAAAGGAAGAACCTTGTTGTCAAGAAATAAAAAATCAACAATAAAGAATTATTTTTGAATTTGACGATATCTTATCATTTATATAATATTTAGTCCAGTATGAACAAGTTATAATTTATGTAGAGAGTGTAACGTGGGAATTATTGTGCGCGGACAACTAACCTATAATACACCGCTGACTGTGAACCACAGCGCTAACTCGCGGACCGTTGTTGAATTAAAGAGAACGAGAAACAGATACTGTATAAGGATTTTCTCTCCTCTCTCAAAACGCGGACTAGGCTTGAATAAGAACATTATAATTACACGCTAGTTCAACTGGTATTGAATGCTATTATTACCGAAAACACTAAATTAATACGGAATATTGACATATTCTTAATATTTGATCAAGATCACACTTTAGAAGATATTGATACGGGAGTATCCGTACTACTACAAATTGGCGTTTCCAACGTGGAGCGTATTTAAACGTTATTATACCTTCGCCCATTGGGACTACTACAAATTAGCACTCACAACAGTGGGGCATGAGAAGATATTGATAAGGGAGAATCCGATATACTACAATATATATATATATATATATATATATATACTATAATACTTATAACTAAGTATTATATACATCAAGAAACGGACTGTAGCAGAAAGTGAATGAAATATATATATATATATATATATATATATATATATATATATTCAGTGAAACGTACGTCAGGTGAATTGAAACGATAAAAATATAATACGACTACTTGCAGAAGAAACTATATTTGATAGTATATAAAATATTATACAACAATTACTGCGAGAAACTTTCGAGTTATTTATATAAAAATGATAGGCCATATGGTTCTGTGTGGTAACTCTTATCTCATTATTGTTGTATTAATGTTGTAATTGTAAAGATAACAATTAATTGATATCTCCTGCAACTGAATATTATAGCGTTTCCATTCTACTGTGTCTCCTATTTTTATTTTCAGTCAATCTGCAAAAACGGGCGTAAGTAAAACAATATAATATACGCTTTCAGGAGTAATCAATTACTTCTGTGTCAGTTGTAACACACACACACACACACACACACACTACATCCACAGATATTTATTTAAAATATACTTTTGAAATACCTGAAATATACGAGGGTCAGTTGAAAAGTTCGCGGAGCGACACCTGTAGCTCAGTGGTAGAACTAAAATCTTTCGTTTGCTGCAAGACGTATATTTCGCGTGAACACCTGTTAATTTCCAGATATATCTGTCAATTTATTCGCTTTTCCCAGCTGTTTCAAATTTTCCTGTCACCCGCGTTTTTAAAATGCACAAAATCGAACATCGTGTTGTGATTAATTCTCAGTTAAAAACGTTTTAGTGCCGACGGAAAATCAAAACGAAATTGTAAATGTGTTAGAGGATGCTGAGCCTTTAGAAACAACGGTAAATGGGGCACACTCGAGTTTAAACGTGGTCGTACAAGCACTGAAGACTATTCCAGCAGTGGATGTCCAAAAAGTGCAACAAAACAACAAAAAATGATATTATTGGAAAAAATTTCATAGAGTGTTGGAAGACCGCAGATCATAGGCATCTCATATGAGCGTGTGCATCATACTTAACTCAAGAACTTTGTGTGAAAAAGCGTGTGCAAGGTGTTGTATTTGGAGTTGTTGCATAGAATTGAATTCAATGTAGGCCTAATGAATTAATTTAGTTGTTGAATTTTTGGGGCGTCCAGTGTGACCACGTTTAAACTCAAGTGCCTACTTACAAACCGTTGGTTTTGAAGCCGCAGCATCTCCTGACACATTTACAATTTCGTTTTCAATTTCCTTGGCGCTAAACAATTTTTAACAAAGAGTCACTCTACGATGTTTGATTCTGTCCGTTTTTCAAAACACCCATGACACGTCAATTTTAAACAGCTTGTCAACAATGAATAAATTGATAGATAAATTTGGAAATTAACAGAAGTTCACATAAAATACAAATCTTGCAGCACACGAAAAATTTTAGTTTTACAGCTAAGCTACAGATGTCTCTCGGCGAACTTTACAACTGACCCTCGTAATACAGACTAAAAAAAAAACATACTTCAGAAGAACATTATAATCATGTGTGTGTTTAACATTATTACATGTACGCATCATGTGTTTTATATTAGGTACGCGTATATGCACATCTCCTTTCATATAGAATAATTATGTACGTATTTATAATATAAACATAAATACAATACAGTTCAATTTATGTGTAATGAAGCGTAATATTTTGTGTTACAATAACGTGTTACTACGAGGGTCATTCAATAAGTAAACAGACAAACAGTTGTAGAAAAGAAATTAATTGTAGCATCTGATTGAAACTGGCAACGTCGTTGTGAGTTTTGATCAGCTGTTCAATAATACATTGCATAAACATAACCAATACAGTTTTATTTACGATGGCGTGTCCTTTTGAGGATAGTATTTTCGAAGAACAGCGTTCTCTTATAAGATTTTTGGATTTGGAACCACTATAACCACTAACTTGGATTCACTATTTTGAACCTGAGTCAAAGCGACACAGCATGGAGTGGAAGCATCCCAGTTCACCCGCCAAAAAGAAATTCAAAACCCAGCCATCGGCTGGTAAGGTGATGTTAACCATCTTTTGGAGCTCCCAAGGCCCAATTTTCTGTGATTACCTACAAGACCATCGTACTATCAATATTCAGTACTATTCTGATATGATTGTGAACAAAGTTAAGCCTGCATTGAAGAAGAAATGTCCGGGATGGCAGAGGAAAGGTGTGATTCTTCTTGACGATAATGTCCGCCCACACACTGCAAAACTGACGCTCGAAACAATAAAAAAGTACGTTGGGAGATCTTGCCTCATCCCCCTTATAGCCCTGACTTTTTCTTGTTTGGCCCACTCAAGGAGACTTTGCGTGGTGTCAAGTTCAACAGCAATGAAGAAGTGAAGGAAAAAGTCCAAAACTGGCTTCGACATCAAGGTCGAAGAATTCTTTGCTGAGGGAATACAAAAGCTTGTAGAGAGATGGGACAAGTGCATAGACGTTGCTGGAGACTACGTTGAAAAGTAAAAAAAAATTGTATTGATTGAATAAAAAGTTTTTCCTCCACAGCTGTCTGTTTACTTATTGAATGACCCTCGTATATAGGTACTACTCGTAGTATAAACTCAAACTCTTCCAACTACATTCTTCCCCTACGTATCCTCATTTGGAATATTGGCTCCTCCTATCGTCATTATTTTAGACTCATATTTTATGACTATATACGCAGTCATTTAACTAAACTAAAAAAAAAAATTGTCTGAATTCATGTTCACTATCTTACAGTCATATGTTTAGAAGAAAGACACTTTCCAGTACGCCACGAAAATATAACTACTAGTTTGTTCCCAATAAGAGCCTCATAAGAAATGAGGCCATAAGAGAAGAGTTACAAGTTTTTTTAACTTGAATTAAAGATTAGAAGATTACAAACAACGGTGGAAAGAACACTTAGAAAGAATGTCAGATTCCAGCCTGACCAAACAAGTCTGGAAATACAAACCTATAGGACACAGATGTGTGGGTAGACCCAGGAAGATGTGGCTGGAGGATTTTTGAAGGCGGAAGAGGCAGCGCCTTGCTACGCCGTGTTGTGAAGAAGATGATGATTATCAAACTTATTCTGTATGGATCCGCAAAAAATGGAAACAACAATCCCCTGACGGTATTAAAATCCAACGAAATACAAGCTTGAAAACCATTCTCTTCGCGGATAACCAAGCTATATTCACCACTTCAGAAGACGATCTCCAGCGAGCAATATGCATCTTACATAAACAGGAAAAGAATATAATTGTAACATATCTGAATAAAAGACAAAAGTTCATCTCCTTTATAGGAGATGAACCGGTTCGGACCAAAATATGCATAGACAACACAAGTAAGACATATGAACTATCTTGGACGTGGCATTACTTATGATCAATATAGAGGTATAGAAAATAAAGTGACGAATTTCACAAGAATGTGTGGAATGATTTGGAAAACGTTGGGAAATAAATGTAGAAAGAAACCCAAATACAATTTTATAAAACAATGGCGAAAACCTACACTACTGCAAGGTTTTTAAACTTGGGTCATAAAGAAAAAAGATGAACAGAAGACACAAACAGCAGAAACGAAACTTCTGAGATCAGTTAAAAGGTGTAATAGAAGAGATCATATAAGAAATGAGGAGATAAAAAGTGATTTAAATATTTTTACAGTTAATGAAAGGATTAAAGGATACAGAAGACAATGGATTCAACACATAGATAGAATGGAAGAAACTAGAATACCGAAGATAGCAAAAGATTACAACCCTAGAGGCAGAAGAAAAGCTAGTAGGCCTAAGAAAAGGTGGACTGTGGAATAAGAACAGGCCGGTAAAGTCTAAAACCGTTAAGGAGATGATGATGATTCTGTATGGACTTCATCATCGCCGTAATGAAGTCCAAGTCAAAGAAATACAGATATGATGTGTCTGCGAAAACACATCGGGGTGCCGACGATATCCACGAACTCTAATGTTCGTATCTGTGTTTGGTCACTTAAATCAAGTCGGTCGTGTTTACTAAAGTTGTACACAGTCGCAGGACTGCGGCGGCCGCGGCGTTTAAACTAGACCGAAGTAGTCTGTTTTTTTTACAGGCCATCATGTTTGCGCATGCGCCGCATGTTTTTCACACCACAAACAATAGTTTCCAGCGCTCTCGCTGCGTCACCGTTAAGATCTAATAAGGCGCTTTAACTAGTAATTTCAACGCGCGCGTCTTGTATAATTCTAACAAATGTAAACAGTAATAAGCACCCTCAAGCGACCAAGTCCCAACCAAGGAAAGTAAGTAAAAGAAAACAAAAAGCAACAGAAATATAGAATACAATACGTATTCGGGCTAGTTATTCCCGCGCTCTCAGTAAATTAATATTTCTCTGGATATAAAGCTCTTAAAATTCATGTCCAACAAAGACAAACGCTTCGTTAAGTGTTTCCTAGAACCTACAGTGTAAAGATACTTCGTCCCTCCTGTCGGGTAACGGAACAGCTAGTTCTTAAATTAGTGGTCTATTTGAATTCTTCAGATGTCTTATCACTTAGACCACATTTCTTTCGACGAAACGTGGTTAAAACCGGGCTTGGCCGGCTCTAATAGAAGGCCGGAATATTAAACGTGGCAACACTGGAACCAGCTGATATTTGCGGCCGACTAGACGATCTCTTAATTTATGTATTTCAATAATTAAATCGCGTCATTTTTTTTAATTGGCGGTTAATAGCAGTTTTATGGTTCTTCATTTTTGCAAATTAAAAGTTTATTATGTAAAATATTGATGTATTATTTTATAAATATAATAATTAACTCATTCATATGATATGAATTCAATAATTCGAACAAAATTAATTCATTAAGTCTAACAGTAATTTCTTCAATTTAAAAGTATAGTAGGCCTACTAAGTGCTCACAGACCTATAATTTAGATTTAGCTATAAGTAGGCCTACTCATGATTTTAGTAATGCTATGGAATTAAATCAAAATATAACATGTTTACTTTAGCTATTTTATTACACTATACTTATAGGCTTCAGACACAACGTTGCCACGTTTAATATTCCGGCCTTCTACTAGAGCCGGCCATGGGGTGGGGCAATGAGAACACAACAATTTGTGTTAGCTCGTGTTTGGTTATTATGGCAACAATAAATAAACAGGTGGTTTTATAACCTCAGTTAAACTATGCCATTTCAGTAAACATGGCTCAATGGCGGCGAGTTGAACATCGTGCATTTGCTGTAGAAACGTTTTCTAAAAGTACTGATTCCTATATAACAAGACAACGACTGTTCAGAAATAATTTCAACGTTGGGAGACGTGGAAGAATTCCAGATCACTCAACAGTACGAAATGGCAAGTAAAGAACATTTGGAACCACTGCCTCGACACAGAAAACAATTGGAGTAAGTGTAAAAACAGTGCGTGCTCCAGAAAATGTGGAAGGGAAAGTGTTAAAGCCTGTGTTCGAAGATCACTTGATCTCAAGATTTGGTGCAGCACCCTGATCAGCGCGATCTCCAGACCTGTCTGCGTGTGAATTTTTTTTTTTTTTTGGGGACTGTCTGAAGCTTAAGGTTACAACCACGTGATTTAAATCAACTCAGGCAGCGGATCATCGAAGAAATTCAGACGATTCTGCAAGCCATGCTGCAGAGAGTCATGGGTAACTTTTTCAATCAACATGAAGAATGTAAGCGTCTCAATGGGCGTCACTCAAGGGACGTTATTTTCAAACGATGAACATGACTAATTAAAATGGCATCTTATTAGCTTTGTACATTACATTTTACTTAAAAATATTCAACGAGTTCCTGTTGTGATAGTTTTAAATTGTTGTGTTCTCATTACCCCATCCTGTATATATGCAATAACTGTCACCAACTTTACATGTTAGTACCTTTAGATACTTGATTCGTTAAACCAAATACTCTTTACCGTTCTGATACGGACACGCAACTTGACAGTCACAATCAGAAGGCGTAGGTCGGACAATTACCATCGTTAGAACGAGCCGTCTTCACTTGACAGGCCCCGCCGCCATCCGTAGAGGTGTTTGGTGACTCCAATCTGTATAGGATAATCTTGATTTCATATGTAGCCTACATGATTATCTTATCGGTTGGTGAGATTATTCGGTTATTATGTTAAATCTAAAGTTACAAACGCCACTGAAACGATATTACCTTGCTTATTTAATTTACACACAGTAGATGTATGATATTACAATAACAACAGGCTTTTTACTTTGTTGTCAACGAAGGAGTTTAAGAAAGCACGATAGGATTCTAGTTCGAAACGTAGGTCATAGAATGAAGGCAGCAGGAGCGTACATACAGGGGGGACGAACGTAACCGCACCTCCCCTCCTCGCAAACGGTCGACAAAAGTTGACAAATTTTGTTAATTTATTAATTTTTAGTTTATGATTTTTTTACTGCATACGCTAATATATTAGTAACTCGTTTTTTAATATACAAACTGGTTTGAAATATGAGATACAGGAAAATCAATTCAGTCAATACGTATCTACTAAACAATGTTCCAATAACCCTACTATTAGTTACTAAGAGAGTCTGTTAGAGTTTAGAGAGTAGAGACTATTCGGGTCTAATATTAGAGTTTACTTTAATGCGATTGATTTCAGGATGTTATAAGACGTTTTTAACCACTTTAACGAGATAGTAATGTTGATTAGTCTTAACTCGTTTTTTCTTTGTATGAATGAACCCCCCCCCCAGACCAAATTCTAGATACACTACTGGACGCTTCAGACGTCTATTATTACAATAATACAGACGTTATCTTAAATTCTAATTGTCAGGCTTGGAAGCACAGTGCAGTTTGGTAATCGAACCCCTAGCCAGGCTCCATAGCCACTGGTCTACTAAATCTTATATATTTTCTGTTTCAGGAGGCAGTGGCGGGGTGACGGATTACGCGGCGTACAGCTCTCCTTACGCACAGTACACGACCAGTCCTTACGGCAGTTACAACTACGCGGCCGGCGCTGGCGGGTTGCTCAGTAAGTAAACCGTGAGTATGCACAACACAAACAGTGTGTGTGCGCGTGTGCGTGTGCGTGTTTTGTGCTATTGTTCAGCTGTCCTCATGTAACTTTCAACAGTTTCTATATAAATTACAGTACACATATTTTATAGGGAAATGCTTTTTGGCAACTAATGTACGGACGTCACACTGATGGCAACATTTTTAAGACGAGCGTACAAAAAAAATTAACAAATATATTCTTTCTCTAAACGTGCAGTCATAGAATATTGCCATCCTAAAGTTAAGCAGTATTCTAAATAGCAAAATTTCCATTGCTGGACATGTGATCATAATGGAGGGAGAATGAAATACCCAGAAAGGCACTCACAGAACAGATCTATGGCGCCAGGAGAGTTGGTAGACTCAAACTACGTTCGGAAGACGGTTTGAACTATGATGCGCGCCATATCCTTGGGACCCGGCACTGGAGAGCAGCTGCACTTGACCGGGACAACTGGCGGAGGCTGTTAAAGAATGCCTTGACTCAGTAATGGGTTGCGACGCCACTGAAGAAAAAGAAGAAGTACCATTAAACTGTCGTCGAAACATTTTCACTAAATCTGAAATTTCCGAGTATTCCTAAATCCGATACAAGATTTGTTTGCAGTTACAAAGATTATGTTATTTTTTTTCAAGTAGTGTCGAAGCAATTTTATCTTCAATCGAAGTGTTTCTGTTGCAGATTCATGTTACTACTACGGCAACACAGGTACATCGTCAGCAGTGTCTACAACAGTGGACGGACAGGCCACCATGTTCTCGCGAGAAGCGTGCGTCTCGGACGGCGTCGAAGCCAGGTCACCTTTAGCAGCGACCAGAGCCAACTCGGGAGCCAGCGCCGCGTCGCCAATCGGAACCGCTTCCTGTATGAAGATCGAACCCATGTCCTCGACGACGTCGTCGTTGCTCGGATAACAATAACACTGACGACATAATGTAACCTCAACTTTTTTAATGCGAATAATGATTCTTAGCTTACGCAGGGGCATAGAATTCTGAGAGGGATTTGAGACCCCTTCAAGTGGGATATATGTGACGTTTACTGGGCCAAAAAAATTCAATATAGCCTAACCTATTTTGTTATTAAAATAATCTTCATCTTTTTTAGTTAACCATCACGTTTCTTACTTCAACGTATTTTCTAGAGCGACCGTGCTTTTCTAAATCGCAGTAACAAGTTTTTATAGGACATTCGATTTTGAAGGCTCTGGATCATGGCCGGCTCTAATAGTAGGCCGGAATATTATTATGGAGGCAACACTGGAACCAGCTGATATTTTGAGGCCGTCTAGATGATCTCTTAATTTATGCATTTCAATAATCAAATCGCGTCATTTTTAATTGCCGGTTAATAGAGCGTTATAATTCTTCATGTATTGAACAAATTAAAAGTTTATTATGTAAAATACTGTTATATTATTTAAGAAATATAATAATTAACTCATTTAATGATACGAATTCAATAATTCGAACACAATTAATTCATTAGGCCTAACACTAATTCACTAATTTCTTCAATTTAAACGTATAGTACTAAGTACCTACAATTTAGATTTAGCTATAAATAGGCCTACTCATGGTTTTAGTAATGCTATAAAATTAAATCAAAACATAACATGTTCACTTTAGCTATTTTATTACTCTATGCTTATAGGCCTCAGACGCAACATTGCCACGTTTAATATTCCGGCCTTCTACTAGAGCCGGCCATGGCTGGATAGATTGACAAAGGCGTGTTTCAGTTAATACACCATATTATAATTTTTATTAATATTGTTTCTAAATATATATTCTTGCTTTCTTATAATAACAGAAGAAATTTAAAACGTACGAAGATGATAAAAGAAGTTAAGACTACAAGAAAATTTAAAAACCAAAAAATGGTGATGAAACAAAATAAAATATGAAAATGGTGTTAAGAAAGTCGTGACAATTTCCTTCAATCTCTTTCTTTTTTTGTTAGGAAATTCGTTGTTCAGCGCTCCTTGCTTCCTCACATCTACAATCCAGCGGTTATATAGGCCTACATATTGGTCGGACCAAGAAATGGATTGAAAGTCAAAATATTTTTTTCCGAATTTTAGTTAAACCTTTGTTTCTAAACGGTGTTTTCAATTTTATTATACAATTTGAGTAGAACAAACTTACACTATTGTTTTATAATCTATTGCCAAATGGCTGAAGCCCGCAGGGGGATTTATTAAAACTCAATAAGATGTAACTTAGTTTGACTTTACCAAAACATGAAACAAATTTTTTTAATATGAAGTTTTTTTTTACTAGAGGCATGAAAATTTCAAAAAGCTTCTAGTAAGCCTACAATGTTTGTAGAGTAGGCCTTACAGTACACACCTATTATGTATTATGTAATACCTTTAAAACACTTCTGTATTTGAATTTTAAAAATGATTAAATTCGTCCTTACATAATTTATATGTAGACTACATTTTTATATACAAACTCAAATGGTATAAAGAAATGGTGTTTATTTGTCGAGAACTAATATAGCCTACCTTTGACGCGATACTGCAAAAGCATATTATTATTTCATTGCGCCTGTATTAAGATTTATCACCATAAATTTTGTACAAAATAAAAAGTTGAGGTTATGTTTGTACAGTGAAAATAACGTTAGGAAAACCGCCGCGTCACTGTTAATTAACAAAACAAACCAAAAGTTGTGTGATCATAAATGATGTTGACCTGTGAGTGGAAACGACATTACGTAATGTTAAGTGAACTTAAAAAAATGTGTTCAAGTTTAGAAATAACAACACTATTATAAAGTATTATACTATAATTTTAAAAAATATATTAAAATTTACATAAACGAATGACTACAAGAATCGTGATAATAAAATTAGTGTGTGTGCGGGCATATCAGTGTTTCCAGAAGAAAAAAATCAAATTTTTGTATTCATAACGTTATGACCTACCACCGAGCTTTGATTATTTTAATCGTTTGGAAAAAAAATTCTGTTACAATCACAGAAGGAAGAAGAAGTAGAACATAAAAAGTGAAAGAAGAAGAAGACTGCATTCTTTTTTTCTATTCTAAAATGAATTATTTTTTATCCATCGAATACTCAATTTTATTATGCGCTGTGTTACTACTGTTAATTCTGTTATTTTTACTAATTTTTAGTGCGCATATTTTTATCTCGTTTCTGTAAGTTCATTTTCGCAATAATTTTAAAAACAGAGATCTCAAAATTATGTGTAGGCCTATATTTTATACGTAAGTACGAGGAGAGAGTTGGCGTTGCAGAGTGTGTTTAAAAACCAAAGAAATTTTGTTTGTTCGTTTGTTTATTTTTCATGTGCGTGTTTGTAGCTCAGTAACAGACTTTTGTTTTTAAAGTAGAACAAAAAATTGTTGAAAACAATGATTGGAGACTGTACTTTAAAAATACGACAGTTCTTGTAGCTGGCCGAATGCTAACTTGATTTCGTTATAAAATAGTGTTTTTGTCGACAATAGTGATAGTCAATTTTTTCAACATATAACGCGAATTAATTTATATAAATTAAAAAAAATAAATTGTAATGAAGCATAATAATATGCACGAAGCCACAATTCTGAATTGTTGTCGACCTTTCAAATTATTATTACAAATTTTGTAAATCATATAGAAAAATATAAAAGCTTGTTTATACTTGATTGTATATTAATGATTTAGGCTAATATGAGGCATTGTAAGGCTGGTGATCTTTTGTCATTACTTATTACTGGTTTTGCTTAAAGCGTTATAAGCTTACTGAACATAAGGAACCTACTGAGTGTTTCTGTTGTTACGAATGATATACATGATAATTTCCGGATAAGTGTTCTTAAGTACATTGGATGCGAACGTAATATTTTACCCTATATCGGACTAACTTGCCACCTGAATCTAGCTACCATTTGATGCACAAAAACGTTTTTAAAATCTACTGAGTGGGTCTAAAGTACACTGGAACACGCCACTAAGACTACCAAAGTAGATGTTCATTTTTAACGAATTTAACAATTTCAACAAAATTGTAGTTTCCAAAAAATGCAATGATAAATTCTGTAAGTATTCGAACTGTTACGTAACAAATAAAAATCAGGCATTTCGTTCCTTGTTTTTAAAAAGTTTTTATAAATTTTAAAAATCTTTTAACTTAAAAAAAACTTGAAAAGTTTTTATAAATCAGGACTTCAGAACACCGTTTCGACGCTTAATTCCAGAAGACTTTTCTTAGTCTTAAATATGGATGCAAATTGTATGTATTCTATATAGATGCCCATCCCTCACTTGTACACTTCACTGTTATGTGAAGACGAAATCAAGTTAGCACTTCCCAATATATTTTGTTAACTTAAATTATTCATTGCGTGTGAAATGATTAAGGATGGAAATGACATATAAGTTTGTTTCATTTCCCTACATAGAAACTGCAAAAAAAACATTAAAAATGTGTATTTAAATAAAATTTATTATGAACCTTGTACTTAATTACGTCTTATTATATAATTTGTAAAAAGTACTGTAAACTATTATTAATCTAAGCGATTATAATGTAATTATTTTTAGGTTAAAGAAAAAAGTCTTATACAAAAAATATAAATAAATCATTACTGATTAAGTGTGATTATATAGAATAAATTAATTTATATAATTATTATTAATGAAAAAAATATTTATTTATTTTTCTTAGATTCACCAAAGAAAGTAGCTACTCTTTTTTAAAGAGATGGATTGATTTTGTCGCAATTGATAATTTCATATAAGCAGACGTAACAGTAGAATGAACTTTATGGATTATATAATTTCTTCCCTTTTATTAAATTTTAGAAAATTGTATAAATGCAAGTAATTGGATGTAAACTCTCACAAGATACATTCTATAACTCTCTACAGTAGAGAAAAACTAATTCACAAACATTAATGTATTGTACAGTATTATGTAGTTACAAATAGTAATGTCTATTCTTACAGATATATTTAATATATATCTCCCTTATGTTATAATTAAGAAAACAAATGTTATTTATATATACTGTAATGTATATTTAATGTACACTGAACTAATGTAATGCACAAGCAAGATCAAATTTATGTGTGTGTGTGTGTGTGTGTGTGTGTGTGTGTGTGTGTGTGTGTGTGTGTGTGTGTGTGTGTGTGTGTGTGTGTGTGTGTGTGTGTGTGTGTGTGTGTGTGTGTGTGTGTGTGTGTGTGTGTGTGTGTGTGTGTGTGTGTGTGTGTGTGTGTTTTGAAAATACAGCAATGTTCTGATTAACCAGAACTCAATTAATCAGAACAATTGTCTAGCACAATTCTTGGTTAAAAAAATAATTATGTCTAGAAGCTGAGGGATTCTAGGGAAAATGATTAACAATATTCTAGTTCCACCTCTGCCAGAAAATTAATTAATCAAGTCTGTAGAAACATAGTGCCAAGTGGGTTCAATGTTCTCTGAAATTTGGAATAAATTTTGTGTAATTTTTTTAAACAAATGGTTTCCACTCTTCTGCCCTAATGACCTGAACAAAATTTTTTCAGTTTCACATCTTCTTCTGATAGTTCCTATCCGTTTCGGATGTTGGATATCATACAGACTATTTTAACTTTCTGTACTGCTGCACAGAATAAGTCGGTTGTATTCATGCCAAACCAGGTCCTTAAATTTCTCAGCCATGAGATCTCGGTTGTCCAACTCCTCTCTTTCCGAGTACTTTTCCCTGTAGTATGGACTGCAACAAGTAAACTCTCTGTTCATTTCTCATGAGATGTCCGAGATACTGAAGCTTTCTTATCTTCATTGTGTTAATAACTTCCCTATCTTTCTTCATCTTTCTAAGAACTTGAAAATTAGTTATATGTGCTGTACATGAAATGCTCAGTATTCTACGGTAAAGCCACATTGCAAAAGACGTTTCACATCAGTTGTGGATTATTTTTCAAAAATAAATATTTAATATTGATGTTCAACTATGTTCACCTTAAAACGAGTTAGAATTGACTATTCTTGACAATCAGTGCTCCAGTTAAATGAACTTGAAAATTTCAAGTTTATGATTTTGTGGATTTGTTAAGTAACTTCTACAAGTAAACTGCATTTCTTTTTGAAACAGAAGTGAACAAGTTGGTAAAAGTGTTGACATTACAAACTAACTCAAAAAAAAAAAAGAAAAATGTAAAGCAAAGACTAAATCTGCACAATCAATGGGAAAATACAATGATGTAAGCTAAGATATTATCAATGCGGAAAGTACATTTTCCAAAACAGAATCAATCCATCTCTTTTAATTTTTAAAATTTGTTTTATAAAAACGAAATAAAACGTGTAAAAAATATATAAAAATATTTAAAAAAAGATTTCTGCTCATTATTATAATAGATTTTTAACATACACTCACCTATGCACTGGACACTGACATTTTTGTTTTTTTAAATATATATATATTTGTATTTAATGAATCGAAGTGTTGTACAGACTTAGATTTTATGCTACTACAATAAGGACAGCACATTTTTGCACTGTTTTGCACCTGGCACTTTTTAAAATGGTAAACAAATATTTTTTTAAAAAGATATAAATAGGTTTTTAGTTTATTGATTTTTATTTTTATACATTAAATTTAATTCTCTTCTTGGATATATATATATATATATATATATATATATATATATATATTCTTGTAATATGAATACAAAATATGTACAGACAGTCACTATTGTATATCATATCTTTTTACAAATTGTCTAAAATAAAATATAAAAAAAATATACATTTGCTGTATACAGAGATAAAGTTATAATTTGAGTTACAATTTGTATTTTACCAACTATAATTCGCATACAATACAATTATTAAATTTATAAATTAATAAATTACCTTAGATCCGTCGTGTGACACATTTCAGAACATATGTTCCATCATCAGATTACTTAACTCAGTTGAGATCGTTAAATGTTAAAATCACATTACTCAAATGTTAAAAACACACGTCAATATGGCTGCACACCCTTTGAAGGCTATCCAGAGGAGTATCCGGTCAGCCTTCACAGAGTGCGCACCCATACTGACGTGTGTTTTTAACATTTGAGTAATGTGATTTTAACATTTAACGATCTCAACTGAATGAAGTAATATGATGATGGAACATTATTTTCTGAAACGTGTCATTTTAAATATAAAACAAAGTCACACGACAGATCTAAGGTACTTTATTAATTTATAAGTAACAAAGTGACTTGGATACCAATAATAATATGTATGTCCAATTATTAAATTCCTGTTTGCTTTCTGTAACATCTTAGAAGAACTGGACAATTATATTAGCTGTTGGAAATATACAAAAACAAATAATCAAATACAAAAACAGAGAAATATAACACACATTTTTTTTTTAATTGTTGCTATCAGTCATCTCTACTTCACTTAATCTTTATTTATCGTTGGCTTGTTCTAACTTTAATATAAACATATCTTTTGGGCTTATCCTATTCCTTCTGTCTTTTGGTTTGTACATTCTCGCTTGTTAACGATCCTATCTTCTTCCATAAGAATCCATTCCATTCGATTAATTCCTTCATTTAATGTGTTGCATTTGCTTTGTTGTTCATTGAACACATGCTTAACTCTTTTACTTACAATCATTTCTTATCTGATCTTATGACGTGCGCTCTCTAATTATCCTTAGTAATTTCATGTTTTTTTTTTGTATTGGTCATTTGAGGACCACATGCCAATTTTAATTCATTATTCCTTGTTCTTTTCTTTTTCTCCAATATTCTTTCATCTTTTCACTATGTCTTTTCTACCTGTCTTCAGTCCACTTTGAACCTGTGTTTTTCTCTCTCCTACCCTGGACTCCTTCAATTTTTAACACTTTTGCCCGAAAAACTTCTCTTTCAATTGCTTCTTTTGCGTTTATATTATTTTTTCCTTAATCCTTTTGGACTTCTTTAATCCACCTTGATGTTGACTTCTTTCCCCACAGATATTTGAAGATCTGTTTTGTTAACGTTTTGTCATCCATTCTATATAAATTTCAAAAAAATAATAGTCTTCACGCCTTTTATTTATTTATCTTTTATCATGACCTGTTAGTGTCCAGCTCACTGCTGTATATTAAAATTTGTATTGTCATTACTTTCTGAGTTCTGTTCTTCAACTACTTCGAGCTCTGTTGTTTAGTGTTCTTTAACTAAGGCCACATAGCGACAGGTATTTATTTATTTTCTTCTAAATGTTATTATTGTAAGTGTACTCTTAAACAGGGCTGGCCCCAGCATTTCTGCCACTCTGTGCAGTATTATGAGTGCCGCCCCCTCCCTATTTTAACTCTGAACACATTCACGCACACTAGACCTACTCTAAAGGTATGGGCGATTGCCTTCAAATGACAACTAGGAATGTTTACATTGTTGTGTTTATCAAATTGCAATATCAAAGGGCAGTATTATTTCTGATGACTCATGCAAGGCAGAAATCATTGTAAGGTTTACCTTCTCTCGTTCACGAGTTTTCAACTCTTCATTAAACCCTGCTGACTTTTATACATAAAGTAATTCTTACTGATCTTACATGTTGTGATGAAATTAAGTGAATAATTTTATTTTTCCCTTCAATTTCAAAACTTAACATCTCGGAATCTGCCGCCGTTTAAAATTTACCGCCCTGGGCAGTGGCACGGTTCGCCTCTACCGGGACCCAGGCCTGGTCTTAAACAATATTATGGCCATGGAAATTAAATTGTTTTACCTGATCTTATTCAGATTAAATCTACATTTTACTAAATTAACTTCCAATTAAGAATCAGCATGAGATTTCAGAAATCTCATGTGTGTGTGTGTGTGTGTGTGTGTGTGTGTGTGTGTGTGTGTGTGTGTGTGTGTGTGTGTGTGTGTGTGTGTGTGTGTGTGTGTGTGTGTGTGTGTGTGTTGTTATTTTGATAAACACCAACTATCAGCAGTACTGTAAGTAATATCTACCAAGAAGTGTTCTAGCAGCATGTGTCCGAAGGCATACAGTAAAATGTTCAAACCATAGCAATAGATATTCGCAGGCTTGATTTCAGGGGAAACATGCCAGAATGGTGTTCCGGAACCTCTTGGATGCAAATAAATTACCAAAAAAATAATAATAAAAAAAAATAAAATAAAAAAAAGTGATTATTACAAAAATTTACTATTACTTTTTAAATTGTACCCCTCATCAGCCCCACTACAAAACTAAACATTTGTCAAAATCAAACACCAGCACTAATCTTTACCTTAACTACTATCGTTCTTTACTTTTTTATGAGTTCTGGCTCCTATAATTTTAGAGATCAACCACTGGATATTCCATTTAAAAAAATGTTTCATTACTTCTTAAAAACTTTCCATAAAGTTGTTGAGAACAATACAACTTTTGTTATTAAATAAAATCTACAAGTATAAACCTCAACAGTGTAATTCATAAAAATTTATGGCATTATGACTGTTTATTATTTTCTTTATATTATCCAACAGCTTAACACGTACTAATAGAAGTGCTTCATAAAAAACTGAATAATTCACAAAAGAAACTGTGTGTCTCAATCAGAACACACCTTCATTAAACATCTGTACTTTTGGAAGTGCTAGGTATTTGCATTTTATGATTTTTTTTGTATTACAATACTGTACATCTACAAGTTTTTTTCAATTTTTAGCTGAAGAGGTAAAATATATACGTTTACAATATAAAAACAACTGTTTGTAAAATCTTTTTGTATCAGAGTCGTCATAACAGATATAAAAATATTTCATTTATTCTGAAATTCTTGTTCATTCATTCATTGGTTAAATTCTCATTCATCGGTTCAATGTACTTATTCTGTAGTCCAACAAAGTAATTTGAAAATCAATTCCAAAAATATGATTGTATTTCATTTTAACTCATTAAAATATTTCATTAATTTTGATCCATTGGTAAAATTCTCATTTATCAGTTCAATGTATACTTTTTGTAAGTCCAACACAGTAATCTGAAAATTAATTCCAGATCTGAATTTTATTTCATTTTACAAACTTACGCTTCTCTGGTACTGGTGATAAAAATAAAAAACAGATGAATAATATAAGACATTTCATGAAGATATATTTAGAACTTCTTAAATAAGTTGAGCTCAGTCTATAATGCAACAAATTTGTTCTTTGCTTCCCCCATAAAGTGCAATTTTTTATGTTTTTAATATATTATATATTATATACTTTTTCAAAATAAGGCTTACTCAATATATTTATTTAAGAATTTAAGTCCTAGTCATAAATACTTTGTCATGAATATTCTTTTTGTTTTGTTTTAACAAATAATTAAATTTTTTGTTTAAATTCAAAACTTCTTAACAAATGTATTATATAAGCTTTGTAGACATTAAATATATACATATATGTATACACATGTTATATATGTACGTATATATAAGTTTATCACAGACTTTAAAACTTATATACATACATATTTTACCAAAGACAATTAAAAGAAAGAAAAAATTAAAGAAGAGAATTGACTTTTGTAAACTATTTATTATAAATAAAAAACTATATGTTTACATTTACAATACTAAGGTATCTTTCTTATGGTATTATTATGATTATAACTATTATTATTATCATCCTTATTATATTATTTTTATTATTATTATATATAAATAGGAAATTTAAAGAATTATGTAATTTTTCCAGTGAGCTCTTGCAGAATTTTAAATGTAATACATTTTTATTTGTAGAATACAATAATTTTTGTTTCTTTAAATTATAAACAAAAAGTTGTTGTCTATTTTATGTATTTATTTTATTCAACATAATCCTTATATCACCAGTCCTTTGAACTGATGGGGGAAAAATAAGTAACAAGATATGTACTAGTCAAGGTAATGGCTTTTCGTGGAATTGACGCTGTATGGGCGAAAATTGTTATAGATGGTACTGCCCTGGAAGAAGTCAGCAATTTTGAATGCCTGGGCTACAGTGTGTTTAATAATACAAGCAACTATGTTTTGAATAAGTTGCATAAGTTAAAGATTATGTGCAGAACCATTAGGTGAACTCTTAATTTAACAAGTAAAGAAACACGCCTAAAATTCTACAAGCTGATGGACTTCTTTATGGGTCTGAGAATTGGACTCTAATGAAAGGCCAAGCCAGTTGCATCCAAGCGGCTGAAATGAGATTTCTCAGGCACACGGCAGGGTATATTCTCCATGATCATAGAAAAAACACAGCTATATGGCAGGAATTGAATATTATGAGTATATTCGACAGGATTGCCCAGTATCAGCTGAATTTGTGGGAACATCTTTGCTGAATAGATGACTGCTGCATCCCCAAACAACTATGGAACTATAGGCCGAGGGGACGGAGAGGTGTGGGACGTCCGAGGAAGAGCTGGAGTGACCAGCCATAGACTCTTAGACTGTTTGAGACCAGAAAAAACAATCCTTGGTTTACTTTTAAAGAAAAAGATGATGATGATGATGACGACGACGACGACGACGACAATGATGATGATGATGATGATGATGATGATGATGATGATGATGATGATGATGATGATGATGATGATGATGATGATGATGATTACTAATATGTCGTTTCAATTGCCAATATGTGACAATGAACAGTCAACAGCAAAGTTAAAAGAAACAGCAAATCATGTCATCAAATGTACTAAGAAAGGAAACCATCTGTGGAGGATACAACTCCACACAGATTATTCTCTTGCCTAGAAGCATGACAGTCAGCAGCAAAGCTACTGTTCTTGTGGTAATTAATTTTCTACTTCATACCAGTGTAGTAAGGTGATAAGCTGCAGCTGATGTATACTAGTGTGGCAACAAAACGGTACAATCTGATTGGTGCACAGAGACAGTTCAGGGTAGTGTTGCGCAATCAAGAACACATTATTATAGTAAAGGCTACAGAACATTAATCTTCAGGCTGAGGCAGTAATATCACCATTAATAGGATCGACTAGGCATCTCGGGAAACAAGACAGCGGACATCTTGGCAAAGCGAGAGACAAAGATGTCCGCCAGGAAATTACCCGTAACTTCAGCACCCTAAGAAGACTGGCGATGAGGAAAACAAACTCTTACTTCCAGGAAAAAGCAAGAAACATTTCAAAAGGAAAAAACATGGTCAGGGATTATACAGTTATGTGATAAAAACGTAGAAAATCCAGAGAGAAAGCAGTTGCCAACTTTAGATTGGAAACTGGCCATGACTGTCTCTCAGCGCATCTCTACAAATTAAAAATTTTCACCACAGAAGAATGTGTACTGCTCAGGAGAGAAGACTCAAAAATGAACAAAAATCATCTATTGGGGTGTGTACAGCTGAACCAGGAAATGCAAGAACTCAGGATTTACAGTGGTCTTTACTGGGAAGCCCGCTACTAAGTGGGTTAAATGTACCAAAGGGGAGCCATTGGATAACAACAACAGGGATTGACTGCTCTTTCTAACATGTCAGAATTGCTGGATTAAAAAAATGATGGGGAGAACTTAATATCAGACTAAGAAATATGGACAGCAGAATATCTGAATTGTCATTACTGAACCACAATATGTATTTGAACTGTAAGTGAATATTATTAAAAGAAGTGTGATTATTATTAAAAGAATATTATTAAATGAACTGACAAACACAGATATGCTATTGTATTTGTACATTAATAAACTTATTGTGTTAATAATAACACACTGTATTTTTATCTTCACTCATTCCTATCATTTATATTTTAGACCAGTAAAGAATGGTCCAATTTTTCATATTCCCCCCTCATAGCCAACTTCTTCCCCAAAGCCAACCCCCCCCCCCCCAATAGCTTGCTGGATCCACCCCTGCATCAGACCATAACCGAATGGCTAGTTTCATTGAATAATATGATTGACTTGAACCATGAAAGCATATGAAATTATGTGTCTTCTTTTTCTTCTATGGTGTAACAGTTCGAAGTCGAACCTTACCCTCCATAATCATCTGCCTCCATTTTTCCCTGTCCTTGGCGATCGATGTCCATCGTTTTATCTTAAGTAAATTATCAGCATCCCTTGCCACTGTGTCAATCCAGCGTGTCTTGGGTCTTCCAACAGGCCCTGAAATTATGTGTCTATCCGCAGTTAATAGCACACATAATTAAGAGCTGGCTGTAGTTTGGGAAAGTTCTGCTAGAATGGGGGGATGTAGGAAATAAATAGAGCATTGTTCCATAAAGGCAGTGGCCTGTGGCTTTAAAACAGTTCAACAATGTTGGTGCATTGTTACTATGAATATTGAATGCACAGCAATAAAGATAATTTAACATAATTATCAATTATGAATTAGTATGTCTAAGACATGTCCTTCTTAACAAATGGAGTTTCAAATGGAAATTTCAGACAGGTGGAGTTTCAAATGGAAAAAAAAGCTTAATAATATGAAGTATCCCAGTAATACTAATCTAATGATAACCCCAAATGAAGAAAAACTAGGAGAAACCATAATAAAATTAGAATTCTTGTTTGAAAATAAATGAACTTAAGACCAACATCTTGATAGTCCATCATCTCCAATGAGACAGGTGTATACAGGTGAAAAATATCAAGTAGTAAACAAAGCTCTAGCCAGTTAAGATAGTCAAAATTCCCTCTCTGGGAACATGGCCTGAAACTTTGGTCTCTTAATTCTCATCATGAACAACACCTTTTCCTACATTTTTAGCCCTCTAGGGTGTCCCCACTCCTCACAACCCTTAAAACATGATTTTTCACAAATATTTTTTTCTCGGTACCTTTATATCAGATTAGGCTGAAATTTTAATTGTAGCTAGATGCTTTGAAGACAAATAACCTTGATTTTTGACTAAAAGAAAGTGACTTTTTGGCCCAAATAGTTTTTTAAACCTTAATTATTCGAACCCCAAAAGAGTTGCTACTACCATATTTCTTCCAGAGCTTATATTATGCAAAATTTACTACCTTAAATTTTGTCAGATTTTTTAATGGTAGAAGTTGGTTAAAAATTGAAAAAGATTTTTTTTTTCTATTTTATCCCATTATCGGCTGCGGGTATGCGGGATTCCAATTTTCCGGGACTGGGAGGTGGTTGTGGGGTTGTGGGGTTCTGGTGCTTCAATTCTATTAGAAGATTGTCGAAAGAGTGGACACATCTTTTTATGATTTTGGATTGAGGACATTTGTATTTTTTCTTTTATTATTATATTTAGAAAGCTTTTGTGATTTAGGGCTGGGTGGTACCTTCTCTAACAACTGAGGCTCTGGAGCCCGGTGCTGCAGCATACCCTAGCATTATGAATAATCCGCCACTGGATGGAGGGAAAAGGCAGAAGAATATGGAAAGGAACTCATAAATATTTGAGGAACCCCTTAGAGTTCAATGGTAATAAAAGAAGAACATGCATGAAAGTTCTTGTGTTTCCAACATAGACAACAGCCATCTGTAAGGAAAATATTGTTCTGTACTATTGAAATTAAAATCTGAAAGGGATTACTCTCTTGTATGCATACTGAATAGAGTAATTAAATATTGAATATATTACTAAATGAAATTACCTTCCTATCATTCTCATAAGTTTTTCGGTTCCGTACTTTATTAGTTCCGCTACTAACCCTCTTGGGCCTGATGCTTTGTTGTTTTTCATTGAGTTCACTGCTTTCCTTATTTCAGCTGCCATTACAGTAATTCTATTTCCTGTTTCTGTTTCTATTTCTTCTAACCTTCTATTTCTCTGTGTTCGAGAAGGTTATAAGTGGAGAAGATTTACTGGCAGAATGGAAAGAGGCATGAATTACATCAATATTTAAAAAGGGCAATAGAAAAGACTGCGAAAACTATAGAGGCATAAGTATTATAGCAACAATGGGAAGGCTGTATGGTAGGGTGCTAAGAAATAAAATCGAGGAAAATATACAGGGAAAGATTGGAGAAGAACAAGCAGGTTTTACAGCCGGTAGATCATGCGTAGACCAGATATATACAATCCAACAGATCATAGAAAAGAAACAGCGAAGAACAGGGAAGTACATCTAGCGTTTATCGACCTTAGAAAAGCATATGATACAGTACCCAGACAAGAAATGGTTAAAGCTCTATCACAATTGGAAATACCGAAAGTCCTGACGCAAGCAGTAAAAAGTCTATATAAAAACAACAACGTACAAATTAAAGTAGGTAACAAAATTGTCTGTAGGTTTAAAACATCCAAAGGGTTATTGCAAGGCTGCCCAACATTGCCCACGCTGTTTAAGATATTTTTAGAATATGCATTAACCATGTGGAAACAGAAATGCCATGGAATGGGAATACTGATACGAAATTAACACCTGTACACACTATGCTTCGGCGATGACCAGGTAGTTATAGCCCAGGATGAAGAAGATCTAAGCTACATGGTCAGAAAGCTGAATGAAGAATACACAAAGATGGGATTGGAAATAAACATAAAAAAGACTGAATACTTGGCAATTAGAGATGAAGAAACAACAGATTTAGAAGTAGACGAAAATGTTAAAATTAGAGGAACAGATAAATTTAAGTACCTAGGATTCACACTGAGTAAACAAGGCACAACGGAAGAGGAAATAAAAAGTAGATTAGGGCAGACTAGAACAGGGATTAGACAATTACACAGTGTTATATGGGACAAAAAGATTAGAAAAAGCACCAAAAAAAATGATATATCAGACCATAGTCCAAAGCATTATGATGTATGCAGCGGAAGTATGGGTTATTAACAAAAAGAAAGAAAGAAAGATTCTTACAAACGGAGATGGAATATTGGAGGAGGTGCTGTGGAATAACGAGAGCAGACCGAATAATAAACGAGGAGGTCAGAAGAAGAATGGAAACGGAAAGAAGTGTAATTGAATTTAGTCTATACACACTCAAATAATATTTTTTGAAACTACTACAAAATCGAGCCCAATGTTGGCCAGCCCCAAATATCCTTATGGAACGATACAGATTTAATTATCGCAAAGGGCATAGTGTGTGTGCAGAAATTACAAACGAGTCTATAATGGATGTGATGAAAAATTATTTATTATACACAATACATAATTGGTTTTATGATGTATATTATATTACAAATTGTCATGCATTTTATATTTTGAAATAATAGCTTATATAGTTCGATTTTCTATATTTTTTATATTTTCTATATTTTCATTTTCTATAATGGAGAGTTTCATATTGTATTGTTTGTAAATCTGATGAGGGTTAAAAACTGATTTTTGTAAACCAGATTCTTTATTTTATATTACAAGCAAGGTGTCAGCAAAGTACAGCACATTCAAATATCTGTCTCATGGTATCTTAATACCAGGTTCATCATTAATACCATCTAGATATTTCCATTCCCTTACTAGATCATTAATCTAAATATTAAAAAGAGTAGGTGATATACTGCACCCTTGTCTAACACAGCTTGACAGATATCCTACAACTATTTTTAACAGCTAGTCTTGTTCTATTATATAGGTCTTGTACAGTTCTTATAAGCTTTTTAAAAGTGAAAACCAGTTCAGGCTATAAGGTAAAACTTTTACGTTTTTACCCATAAAGAACTTTGTGTTCCGAGTCGGTAGTAAATTAATTATATGTAGTTAAATAACGGACACTGTGACGTATAGACCTGGTTTTGCCATCTAGCGGCACAGCGTCATATTAATATATATGTAGAGATGTGACATGCGTACCCCATGGCAACCACTTCATGTCTTGTAATTGTTGTACTGAATAAATCACGTTTACTCCTTTATTTCAAATTAAGATTATTAATTATAGAACCTAACATTACATGGTGTCAGAAGTGTTTAAAATCACAAAACTAACCGAAAAAGGAGTAAAAAAGTTGCAAGATGACAACAACAAATGCAAACGAAGCGGTAACTGGAATCAAACCACCCGGTAATCTACAAATCGAGCCTGACAAATCTACGAACTGAAAAAAGTGGTTACAGCAGTTCGAATGGTATGCAACTGTCATCCAGCTAGATAAGAAGCCTGCTGAAGTCCAGGCTGCAACGTTTATGGCGATTATAGGCCCAGACGCAATCGAAATTTACAATAATTTTAACCTTAGCGATGCTTACAAAAATAGGTTGGAAGTCATCAAAGAAAAGTTTAAAGAGTATTTTGTACCAAAAACAAACATTTCTTTTGAAAGATATATATTTTTTAAGATTGAACAAAATGAAGATGAACAGTTCAACGAATTTTTAACAAGAATAAAAACACAAGTAAGCAAATGTGAATTTGGCACGCTACTTCATGAAATGTTAAAAGACAAAATAGTATTTGGAATTAAATCTAGTCAAGTAAGAGAAAAACTACTAACTGAGAACAAACTCGACTTGACAAAAGCTATAGCTATCTGTAAAACTAGCGAACAAGCTTCCAAACAACTGGATGAGTTTGAAGGCAAAAGTAAAGCAGATAAAATTTTATCAGTCAAAGGCAAGAGTACCAAAAATAAAGATCAAAATCAGAGTTTTGACTGCAAAAGATGTGGTTCAAATCACAAAAGCAAAGAATCCCCAGCCTTCAATAAAAAATGTGCTAATTGCAGTAAGACTGGTCATTTTGCCAAAATGTGTCGCACTAAGAATAACTATGATTACAAGCGCAAAAACAAACTGAACATATTAGAAGAAAGTTCAAACTCTGAAGATGAAATATACATAAGTACCATAAGTGCTGGTGAAAGGAAAGACTGGACTGAAATAATTCAAGTTGGCAACGTAAAGTTTTCTGTCAAACTTGATACTGGTGCAGAATGCAGAGTATTACCTAGGCATCTAGTGGATAAAACCAAAGCTAGTTTACAACCAAGTCATACAAAAAACTTAATAAGTTATACAGACGACAGAATTACAGTTCTAGGTGAAGTAAAACTACAGTGTAAATTAAAAAACGAAGAAGCAAAACTCTTATTTAAAGTAGTACAAGAAAAAGTTACACCAATCCTAGGACTCCAAACTTGTGAAAGATTAGGACTTGTTGCAAGAGTAAAAACTTAAAAAAAAGTCAATCTACAGATGATATATTTGAAGGGTTAGGCTGTTACAAGGATTATGAATATGACATCGACCTGATCGAGAACCCTAGATTCGAGATAAAACCCTCAAGGTCTATCAATAACCCTGTTCCACATGCAATAAGAGACGAGGTAAAGCAAGACCTCAACAGGATGGCAAAGTTAGATGTCATCAAACCTGAAACAGAGCCTACACCTGCAGTGAGTCCAATGGTGGTAGTTAGACAAAAAGGTAAATTAAGAATCTGCATAGATCCGTCAGACGTGAACAAAAACATTTTGATGCGGCATTTTCCTCTTTCTATAATAGAAGAGATATCAGCTGATATCAAAGGATCAGAATTTTTGCATTACTAGATTGCACGAAAGGATTCTGGCAAATTAAACTGTCAAAAAGAACACAAAAGATATTAACATCTGCCACACCATGGGAAAGATATTCTTTCAAGAACTTCCTTTTGGCGTATCCTCAGCGCCTGAAATATTTCAAGAAATTTTAACAAATTTACTTAGTAAATTCAAAAATGTAAGAGTGTCGATCGACGACATCTTTATACACGCAAAAAACAGAAAAGAGTTACACAAAACAGTTAGCGAAGTCATCGAAGTGCTAAAAATTTCAGGCTTTAAACTGAATAAAAACAAGTGTATTTTTGAAGCAAAAAAGCTAAAATTTTTGGGACACATTATTTCGGCCAAAGGACTAGAAGCAGACCCAGAAAAAGTAGAAGCCATACAAGCCATGAAAACACCAATGAATAAAAAAGAGTTACAGAGACTCTTAGGAATGATAACCTACCTAAACAAGTTTATTCCTAACATGTCAGACCTAACAAATCCACTAAGAGATTTGTTACATAAAGACACAAGTTTTACCTGGGAATTCCATCATGAAGAGGCACTCAGCAAGATAAAACAAGTACTACTCAGACCACCAGTCCAAGATTATGTGATGTAAACAAACCTGTAACTCTAACAGTTGACGCAAGCTCAAAAAACCTTGGGGCAGCACTTCTTCAAGTAGGCCAGCCAGTAGCTTATGGAGCCAGAGCACTGACTAAATCTGAGCAGAATTATCCTCAGATTGAGAAAGAAGCACTCGCTATACTATTTGGATGCAAAAAGTTTCAAGAGTATGTATATGGTAAAGCACTAACAGTGGAATCAGATCACAAACTGCTTGAGACAATCTTCAAGAAAAATATACAATCAGCTCCAGCAAGACTGCAACGTATAATGCTTAATCTTGCACCATATTCACCAAACGTTATGTTTAAAAAGGGCACAGAAATACCTCTGTCAGATTTCTTAAGTCGTGACTGTGATGATTCTAAGTTAAGATATGACCAAGAAGAGAACCTCAAAGTAGCAGTCATTCTACCAATTTAATTGGATGCTAAAGAGGAGTTAATTCAAGCAACAGAAGAGGATCCACATTTACAGTTGCTACTTAAAACAATAATGCACGGGTTTCCAGGAAGAGCCGATGAACTTCCTGCAGAACTGCGACATTACTTCAACTTCAAAGAGGAATTGACATATCTTAAAGGACTAATTTTTAAAGGTGAAAAAATTATAGACCAAAAACACAAATACCCAGAATGTTACGCAGTATCCACCAAGGACATCTAGGAATCCAGAGCTGCTTAAGGAGAGCTCGTCAATCACTTTACTTGAGAGGACAATATGATGATATTGTAAAACTAGTCAGTGGCTGTTCTGTCTGCGAACAAACACAAAGAGCCAATACCAAAGGTACAGTGCTAGTTAAAAGGATCCCCACACTTCCTTGGCAAATAGTTGCATCAGATCTATTTGAACTGAAAGGAAAAACTTATTTGGTGATCTGCGATAGTTATTCAGGATACTTAGACTTTCAACAACTAAAAAGTCAATCATCCTGTGAAGTTATCGAACAGTTTAAAAAATGGTTCTCCACACATGGTATACCAGAAGTGCTCGAAACAGATAATGGCACACAATACATGTCCAAAGAATTCAAGGACTTTCAAAAAGAGTGGCGTTTTAACCATGTCACGTCCAGTCCACATCACCATCAAGGCAATAGTCTAGCTGAAAAAACAGTTCAAACTGCGAAGAATCTACTAAAAAAATGCAGTATTGACAAGTCTGATGTCCAACTTGCTCTCTTAAATTGGAGAAATGCACCAAGAAATGACAGCTTAGGTTCTCCAAATCAATGCCTTTTTAGCAGAATCACCAGATCACCGATACCCACAACAGACAGCAATTTAAAACCAAAAATAGTTCAAGGAGTCACATCTGAACTTGAACGTCTACGAAAGAAGCAAGCTAACTACAGCAACAAACACACTAAACAACCAGTTAATTATGAACTTAATGATAAAGTCAGACACAAAGTTGCTCACCGCCAATGGGAGGGAGCAAGGGTGATAGAAAAGCCTGAAAGTCTCCCAAGATCCGTAATCATCCAAACAGATCAATGTCAAATTTTAAGAAGAAACTTCTGTCATCTGCACAAAACACAAGCAGACCTGACCAGCAGTAACAGAGTTGTACTTCCTGAAACCAAATATGCTGACAAACCAGCAGAAGTACAGGAAGCACAAGCTCAATCACCTGCTCCCCATAAGTCACTCGCTGCATCCACTCCTACATCACCAAAGCCTAATGTCAACAGGGATACTTCAAAGTCCTGCCTCGATCAGCAAGAGAACCATTCGCAGCAGTCAAACACTAGTAATCAACCAACCCAGCGATCATCAAGATTTGGAAGAGTAATAAAACCAATAAATAGACTCGATTTGTGATACTTATTATATAATTTGAGTGTACGATCATAAGTATTATTTAAGTATAAACCAATGTTCTTATTTTATTTATAAAGAAAGGGAAATGTGACGTATAGACCTGGTTTTGGCATCTAGCGGCACAGCGTCGTATTAATATATATGTAGAGATGTGACATGCGTAGCCCATAGCAACCACTTCATGTTTTGTAATTGTTGTACTGAATAAATCACGTTTACTTCTTTATTTCAAATTAAGATTATTAATTATAGAACCTAACATTACAGACACGTCATGGACAACAAAATCCAAGAATTCTTATAAGTTGTTGAGGGTATCCCGTTCTTCTAATACTTGCCACAACAAATTTCTATCTACTCTATCAAAGGCCTTCTCAAAGTCAGTGAAAGCTACATGCGTTTCATTATTGAACTCATGATGGTTCTCAATGATTTGTGTAATTTTATTTAACCTTACTTTCAAAAAGAAGTCAGAGTTCCACCATTCCACATATTTGAGAGCAATATGGCTACTAATTTTTTCCAAGAGAAAGAATTTTACAATGACATTGTTGATATAATAAAGATGTTCTTGACTAAAAATTTAAATAAAGATTAAATCAAATTACTTTCTTCAAACATTTTATTTAAAAAATTATTGTCATTACCACAGTTACAGTTATCAATATCTACACAAAATAAAAATAAAACGAATATGGTATACAGATTGTTATTTTTTGTTGTAATACAAGAATACTGTATTGTTTGCAAATCTGATGAAGCTTAAAAACTGATTTTTGTAAAGCATGTTATTTATTTTGAATTACAAGTAAGTTGTCAGCACAGAACAGTACATTCAAATATCTGTCTCATGATATTTTAATACCAGGTTCGTCATTAATACCATCTAGATATTTCAATTTCCTTACTAGATCATCAATATAAATGTTAAAAAGAGTAGGTGATATACTGCACCCTTGTCTGACACATCGGTTGACAGATATTTGATCAGATACCCTATAATAGTTTTTAACATCTATTCTTGTTCTGTTATATAGGCCTTGTATAGTTCTTGTAAAATGTTGTGGGTATCCCCATTCTTCTAATACTTACCACAGCGGTTTCTATCTATTCTATCAAAGCCCTTCTCAAAGTCAATGAAAGCTACATCTGTTTCTTTATTGAACTCATGATGCTTCTCAATGATCTGTCTAATTTAATTTAACTTTACTTTTAAAAAAAGTCACTAGTTCCACCATACCACATACTTGTGAGCAATTTGGCAATCAACAGTTTAATTTCTTCTAAAAGAGAGAATTCTACAATAACCACTTTGATATAACACCTAATCTTGACTAAAAGTTTAAATAAAGATTAAATTAAATTTAATTCTTGGATTTTGTTGTCCATGATGTGTCCGTTGATTACCTAACTATAAGATACTATACTACTAACTATACTGCTATATGTGCCAGCTACTATACTACTAACACAGAACACTAGTTTTCATTCGTAAAAATGTAAAATTTTTACCTTGTAGTTTGAACCAGTTTTTGTTTATTACAAGTTTCATCAGAGGCTGCCACTAGGAATGCTGTCCGTTTGTTCTTGATGATTTACCTTGTGTTTACAAACTAAACTGCTCAGGATGTAACAAATTCTATATAGGCCAGACAGGACGTTGCTTCAAACAGAGATACACTGAACACCAAAGGCACTACACTCCACCACCGAATCCACCTTTGCAAACCACACATACACAAACATAAACAGGAAAATTGATATTCTACATGTACGCACAAAGGCCAAAAACTAGACACTCTTGAACAACTAGAAATATACAAACACACAAAAACAACTTCCTAAATGAAGAGACACAATTCAAATCACACATACTATTCGAACAAATCACACCACACACACACACACACACACACACACACACACACACACACAACAACGATCTTTCGAACAACGGCACCATCAGCAAGAACAAGATGGACAGCACTCCTAGTGGCAGCCTCTGATGAACCTTGTAATAAGCAAAAACTGCTTCAGGCTACAAGGTAAAAATTTTACATATTGTAACGACACAAAGGTTCGTTACCTTTAATATTGTACCTTGCTTATATCTTGGTTATTTAATGTGTATACTTTGTTATTAGTTTATAAGGATGAGTATCTGTTCAGGGGAGTGTATGTTGAGCACCAATTTGCAATCACTGGCTGCAAATAAAATTTACTGTATTTGTAAAATATCAATTAAAAATTTTTATTAAAAAAAAATATTATATGGTTTCTTTATCAGCTGTAATTAGATCTCTTTTAATCTTTTCTTTCAGCAAACTTATGCTCATCAAAACAGATTTGGAAAAATCTGCCATGACTTTCAAATGATGAGTGTTGCCAACTTAATCTAATTACTAAAGTCAATTCACAGTACCAGATATCTTGTTTAGTATATCATACCCATTTTGTATTCATGATTTAAAGATACGAATAAACCTTTATCTGTATTTATTAAACTCAAATCCTTTATTTATTCTTTATCTTGTTTTAAAAGTCAAATAAAATTCTTAACAAAGTTTGACCAGCTGTATTTTAATATGCTCTGAGTGGCAGCAGTAGCAATAGTAACTCTCATACCTCAGGGCATAAACATTTCATATTTTATATTAAATGAATAAAATACAAATATAATGTGTTAAGTTAAGTCCTTTTGGCTATGATATAAACAACAGTTTTTATAGGGAAAGTACCAAAATACATGTCATTAGAAATAGTTACAATGTCCCTTAACAGGATTATACAAATAGTGTAACAAAGTTCAGTGTTTAGGTTATGTTAGTAAAATGTTTTTTAGACTTAATTAGCATTAGATTATAGTAACACTATACATCAATGGTTTTTTTATGCTTATGGTAATACTATTCATTAATATTGTTCTCAGTGGAAGTTCAAAAATGGTTTTTATGAAAAGTGTAATCAATGTCTTTGAAACCTATAGTCTAGGCTTAACAGGGAATGGTTCAGATTAATTTTATATCAAAAATACTTCTCTTCCTGTGTCAATTGATTCAATTTCTTCAGAGATATACTGTTTTAATTCTTCAGAGTCCTGTAGCACTTCCTTCTTCTATTTTAGTCTTGTTGAGGATAATTATTTAATTGTTTTATTTAGATGCACCGATATAAAATGTCTCATAATTTAATTTTTTCACTATGTGTTGTTTAATTCAACCTTTCTTCATTCAGATCCAATAATACAATCCTATTTTATTTTATTAACATATTAGTTGCTAAGGCCTCTATCAGCTATCTCCTTGGTTTCCAATGTAACATTTTTTTGTCACCCTGGTGATATCCTAGTAATAACATAAACAAACTCTTACTATTTTATCTGTCATTCTCTTTAAAAGGATATACATTTTTTATAAGAGCTTTAATCTTCACTTTATTGGTTTCTTCGATCTTCTGATGAAACACTGATCATTTTGACACCACTTTTGACTATCTACTGTTCTATATCTCTTGAGTGAGTTATTAATTTACACTTTTTATTCTATTTGTCCAAACTTATTTATTATTATTTCTTTTTGTACTTTTCACTTTCTTAAATTTATTTGACACATTTAGTAATCCTTTAACATAACCTGACATTGTTTCATTATTATTTTAATAGAAATTCTTATTCATATAACTTAACTGTCTAAGCTCAATATGCCTAGTTCTATGACTATTATTTTGGTACTTTCTTGTTAAGAAAAACATTAGTGTTATTAACACTATCATATATAATATTAATTAATGTGACCCAAACTAATTACTAATAACTATTAGTAATATATTATAATTCCCCTTAACTGACTGTATTTATAAATTTACAGTCTGCACAAATAAAACAAAATTCCATGAGTAAGTTCATTAACAGTGTCCTTCTTACTTATCATCATTGACATCATTTTAACTATGATAAACACAAGTATCACAGTCTTCATTAACATACATTAAACAATTAAAATAAATCATATTCAATCAAGTATTTCTTTACTGATTTCTTAAAAATCTTATGTTTCTAGGTACTTTTTATTAATATAATCAAAGTACATTTCTGTTACAAGGGCATGGTAAAAATGTCATGTAACATAATACCCCCCCCCCCAGAAAACAGGTTATTTTAGTAATAAATAGATTGCTCAAATAAGCTGATTTATCTCATAAGTACTTCTTTCAATTTTCTTTAATGATCTTTGCTATTGCTTTCATACAACTTGTAAAATGCCTGCTTTTTAATAAAACCTTTTCTATTACATTGTACCGGTATCTTAAATATTATTTTCCTTCTCTTCTTCATTATTGTTTCAGGTATTGGGTGTTGATGAGTTTTCATAAGCTGTGTTATTACATAATCACTTACTAACAACTTCTTTTTCTTCTCGGGTGAATCTATAAAATATATTATTTTTTCTTCATTTCCTTTAAATAAGTGGTTACCAACTGATTTCTTCTTTTCTCTGGGATTTCTTTTGTTCCTGTGGATTCCTTTATTGGGTTTATCAATTCCTCCCTAACTTTAAATGGCACGGTGAATGCATATCGGCTGTGAGTGGCACTATTCTAACCTAATCCTCACCCGACCATTCACCCCGTGCATGGTACAGTGCTCGTTGGCCCCTGCCCATAATAATAACTTTTGAGTGGCGCCTTAGCTCTCTACACTCTACAAAAATAATAATAACTCTTGTGTTACTTTAAATATCCCCTCAGAATCATACTGCCTTCTTACCTCTTCTCATTATTATAAATTGCATCCCAACAGTTCCCCTTACTTTCATGTAACTTCTTGTCAGTTTTGATAATATCCTTGGTATATATTTTTTTTTCTATTTAATTTCATTTTGTCGTTAATTAATTCATTTGCCACTATTTTATTCATCTTCTTTTCCAATACCCCTTTTCAGCAGTTACAACTATAGTTATTGTTACTCTATTTATTTATAAACATCAATTCTTTTTTTCTGCAAGTTCATTATTTATTTTATTTGATTTAAGTACTTACTTTTTCATTATTATCACCTTATTATCGTTATTAACTGTTATCTTCTTTTCTTAATTAATTCAAAATAATTCTTCTGAAACATCCTGTAAGATGATCTTTTTTTTTCATTACATTCATCATTAGTTTTCCTTCTGATTTCTTCAATAGTTGGCCTAGTCGGTAATCGTACAATCAGTCCCTTTTCTCTATAGTTTGTGTTGAATCCGTTTAACCATTTTCGGTATCATCCACAATCCGGATTGCCCCACTATTACGTTTTTCCCATGGATTTTGTCTGTTGAACTCGTCTACAAATCTTGCTATGGGATTGCCCCATTGTGGATCACTACCATACATTTCAATGTTGTCATAGGTATACCGTCTTTCATCTTTATTACTGGGACCAGGATCATGTCCTTGGTTTTCCCGACAGTTAACTCGTTTGTCCACCTTTCTTTGTTGTTGTTCATCGTGTCACCTCGAATCAATCTCCTCCGCCATTATATAGTTTACTTGGGCTTGACTGGTTCCCTGATTGTTATTTGGTGGATTTCCAGAAGGTATGTCCCTATTTCTATCCCCACTTCTGGACCTCCGATATTCTTCACCGTTATCATTCCATTGTCTCCTGTTGTCGTTGTTTCTTCCATCTCGTCTATCATAATTTTGTTCCTGATTACAGTCCTGACGTCTTCCTGGAAATCACCTGTTATCCGGGTTTCTATTATATCCATCTGTCCGTACGTGGTTTATTGGCTGTCGATTGTCGTGTGGTTGTTCCTTGTTCCTATCATTCCAATCCTCGGTTCTTCTTCAACTCCTGTAATAATAATTTTCCCTCTCAAAACCTTCTAAGAGAGCCTCCATCTCTCCAATAGTTTTTATTTGTCCACATCGACGAGCCCGTACAATGTCTTCTCCAAAATGATATGACAATTTGGCTATGAGACACTCTTCAGGGATTTTTGGTTGTAAATGTCGGACCACCCAGACTTCACCCAAAAAATAAACAGTCATTGTCTGTCCTCTTCCAGCATCATATCTGACAGTGCTCAAATTGTCCCTAACTATATTTTGGATGGACTCAGACCAATACTTTATTTTAAAAATTTGTTTAAATTCCATATAATTGGTAATTTCGTTTCTTACTGCTTTCCAGCAGTTATCATTAATATTTTTAAAACTATCATCGAGAAAATTCTTTATTATTTGCCACCGATTTTCTTTGGTTCTATTCAAACCTTCTTCTAACCTCTCAAAAAATTCTAGAGGGTTCTGACGATATTCTTTAAAGTTTATCACCTGTTTATTTTCTCCGATTAGTGTAGGTACATAGTTTATTGGTCTATGTTTTAGTACCTCTATTTCTTCCTTAAGATTTATTATCTCTTTCTGTTGAATTTCCTCTATTTTCTCCCTGTTGTTGGTAACTTGATTTTGTACCTGTATTATCTTGGTTTCTGCCTGATTGTATTGTTCCCCTACCTTATTTTGTAGTATCTCTAATTGCTCCTGAGTATCTTTGTGAAGTATAACAATACTAGTTTTACTGTTATCTTCCACTTCAATTATTTTGTTTATCAACTCTTCGCACAATTGACTTAAATTTTCCTCGGTTTTCTCAACCTTCTGGTTAGTTTCAGTAATTCTATTCCTTATTTCTTCTTTATACTCTTCTAACTGTTGTTTCAATTCCTCTTTATTCTTCTCACTCTCTTCCTTCAACAGTCCTTTTAATTCTTCATTACTTTGTCTAATATCCTCCTTCAACTGCTGTTGTAATGTTTCATTATTGCTTTCAAATTTTTTATTTAATTCCTCCTTATCTTCCCTCACTTGTTTCTTTAATTCCTCATTAGTTTGTTTTAATAAGGTTTCATTATCTACTCTCATTTGTTTAACTTCTTCTTGGTTACTATCCATTTTCCTGTTAAGTGTTTCAATATTCTTTTCAATATCCTCCTTCATTTGTTTCTTTAATTCCTCATTATTTTGTTTTAATAATGTTTCATTATCTTCCCTCATTTGTTTCTTTAAACTTTCATTATTACTGTCCATTTTCTTGTCCATTTTTTCAATATGCACTTTATTTTGTTTCAATGTTTCATTAATTTTGTTATTCCGTTCTATTAGAATTCTCAACATCTCCTGCATGCTCATGTCTTCCTTTTGTATGGGTTTATCTGGTTGATCCCCTGGTGTATCTCTTACCACCGTTTCCCTTTCATCAGTCACTGTTATTGGGGTATCTCTTACCATTACTTCTCCTTCTTCAACTGTTGTTTCTTCCTTGTCGTCCGTGTTTAATTCTATTTCTTCTTCTTCCATACGTTTCCTTGACGTTGCTCTTCTCCTTGACATCTCTGTTGTTTAACCGTAGCCGCCACTAGAGTAGTAATCACTGTAAAACTCACAATAAGAATACAAAGTTATTCTATCTCTAGCCTCACTAGTTGGGCTCCAATTCTGTAACGTGTAAATTTGTTTACTCGTATAATTTACAGCCCCACGTTGGGCGCCAATTCTGTAATGACACAAAGGTTCATTACCTTTAATATTGTACCTTGCTTATATCTTGTTTATATAATGTGTATACTTTATTAGTTTATAAGGATGAGTATCTGTTCAGGGGAGTGTTTGTTGAGCGCCAATTTGCAATCACTGGTTGCAAATAAAATTTATTTGTAAAATATCAATTAAAAATTTTTATTAAAAAAAAAATATTATATGGTTTCTTTATCAGCTGTAATTAGATCTCTTTTAATCTTTTCTTTCAGCAAACTTATGCTCATCAAAACAGATTTGGAAAAATCTCCCATGACTTTCAAATGATGAGTGTTGCCAACTTAATCTAATTACTGAAGTCAAATCACAGTACAAGATATTTTGTTTAGTATATCATACCCATTTTGTATTCATGAAATAAAGATGCGAATAAACCTTTATCTGGATTTATTAAACTCAAATCCTTTATTTATTCTTTAACTTGTTTTAAAAGTCAAATATAATTCTTAACAAAGTTTGGCCAGCTGTATTTTAATATGCTCAGAGTGGCAGCAGTAGCAATAGTAACTCTCATACCTCAGGGCATAAACATTTCATATTTTATATTAAATGAATAAAATACAAATATAATGTGTTAAGTTAAGTCCTCTTAGCTACGATATAAACAACAGTTTTTATAGGGAAAGTACCAAAATACATGTGATTACAAATAGTTACAATGTCCCTTAACAGGATTATACAAATAGTGTAACAAAGTTCAGTGTTTAGGTTATGTTAGTAAAATGTTTTTTAGACTTAATTCGCATTAGATTATAGTAACACTATACATCAATGGTTTTTTTTATGCTTATGGTAATACTATTCATTAATATTGTTCTCAGTGGAAGTTCAAAAATGGTTTTTATGAAAAGTGTAATCAATGTCTTTGAAACCTATAGTCTAGGCTTAACAGGGAATGGTTCAGATTAATTTTATATCAAAAATACTTCTCTTCCTGTGTCAATTGATTCAATTTCTTCAGAGATATACTGTTTTAATTCTTCAGAGTCCTGTAGCACTTCCTTCTTCTACTTTAGTCTTGTTGAGGATAATTATTTAATTGTTTTATTTAGATGCTCCGATATAAAATGTCTCATAATTTAATTTTTTCACTATGTGTTGTTTAATTCAACCTTTCTTCATTCAGATCCAATAATACAATCCTATTTTATTTTATTAACATATTAGTTGCTAAGGCCTCTATCAGCTATCTCCTTGGTTTCCAATGTAACATTTTTTTGTCACCCTGGTGATATCCTAGTAATAACATAAACAAACTCTTACTATTTTATCTGTCATTCTCTTTAAAAGTATATACCTTTTTTATAAGAGCTTTAATCTTCACTTTATTGGTTTCTTTGATCTTCTGATGAAACACTGATCATTTTGACACCACTTTGACTATCTTCTGTTCTATATTTCTTGAGTTATTAATTTACACTTTTTATTCTATTTGTTCCAAACTTATTTATTGTTATTTCTTTTTGTACATTTGACTTTCTTAAATTTATTTGACACATTTAGTAATCCTTTAACATAACCTGACATTGTTTCATTATTATTTTAATAGAAATTCTTATTCATATAACTTAACTGTCTAAGCTCAATATGCCTAGTTTTTACAAAAATCTATGACTATTACTTTGGTACTTTCTTGTTAAGAAAGACATTAGTGTTACTAACACTATCATATATAATATTAATTAATGTGACCCAAACTAATTACTAATAACTATTAGTAATATATTATAATTCCCCTTAACTGACTGTATTTATAAATTTACAGTCTGCACAAATAAAACAAAATTCCATGAGTAAGTTCATTAACAGTGTCCTTCTTACTTATCATCATTGACATCATTTTAACTATGATAAACACAACTATCACAGTCTTCGTTAACATACATTAAACAATTAAAATAAATCATATTCAATCAAGTATGTCTTTACTGATTTCTTAAAAATCTTATGTTTCTAGGTACTTTTTATTAATATAATCAAAGTACATTTCTGTTACAAGGGCATGGTAAAAATGTCATGTAACAATATTTACCAATAAAAAAACTTAGTGTTCTGAGTCAGTTGTATTATACTGTACTTATGATTAGTGAATTTCATTGTTTAAAATTTGTATTAAACAAAATTACTATCATTACCACAATTACAGCTATTAATACTTACACAAAATAAGAATAAAAAGAATATGGTACATAGATTGTTATTTTTTGTTTTCAATATAAGAATATTGTATTGTTTGTAAAAATGATGAAGTTTAAAAACTGACTTTTGTAACGCATATTATTTATTTTGAATTACAAGCAAGTTGTAAGCAAAAAACAGTACATTCAAATATCTGTCTTGTGATTATACAGCACCCTTGTCTAACACTTCAATTGACAGATATTTGTTAAGATATCGTACAATTATTTTTAACAGCTATTCTTGTTCTGTTATAAATTCCTTGTTTTGCTATCCTTGTATAGTTCTTATAAGTTGTAGGTATTCCCGCTTTTCTAATACTTGCCACAGAAAATTTCTATTTACTCTATCAAAACCCTACTCTAAGTCAACAAAAGCTACATCCTTTTCATTATTGAACTCATGGTGCTTCTCAACTATTTGCGTAATTTTATTTAACCTTACTTTTTAAAAAAGTCAGTAGTTCCACCTTTCCACATATTTGAGAGCAATTTGCTTATTAATTTCTAAATATCACTATAATATTGACGACTCGGAACACTAAGTTTTTTATAAGTAAAAACGTAAAGTTTTACCTTACAGCCTAAACCGGCTTTCACCTATAGAAGGCTTCATCAGAGGCTGTCGTTAGTAGCGCTGCTCGTCTTGTTGTTGGCGACGAGATAGTGTTTCGAAAGATTGAAGCTGTGTGTGTGTGGTGAGATGTGTTCGAATAATGCGTGCGATTTGAATTGTGTCTATTCGTTTAGGATGTCGTTTTTATTTGTTTTTGTGTGTTTGTATATTTCTAATTGTTCTAGAGTGTCTAGTTTTCGGCCTTTTGTGTGTACGTGTAGTATGTTCATGTTATTGTCGATGTTTTTATATGTGTGGTTTGCTTCAATGAGGTGGTTTGCGAAGGTAGATTCTGTAGTGGTGTGGAGTGCTTTTGTGTGTTCAATGTATCTCTGTTTGAAGCTACGTCCTGTCTGGCCTATGTAGAATTTACTGCAATTTGAACAATTTAGTTTATATACACCGGGTAGATCGAATTTGTTTTGTGCTTTGGGCATATGTTTTGATAGTGTGTGTTCTGTTTTGTTATAGTACGGGACACATCATTGTAAGCTTCGAGGTGACGCAATAGTAACAGCTCTTCCCCGCCCCTCGCCCAACAGCGTTGTCGTGCGTTACACATGGTATGCGTAGGCAACGGCGGGGAGGGGAGGTCTGTTGCAAACACTTCACATTCCATTGACATGTCATTCCACTTGCTACAGGATAAACATCTCCATCTTCTCAACATTACCCACGTACATATTACATTCAGTAGCTCTAAGAATACGCGTTTAAACTTTTTATTAATCATTTTTGTTATATTGTATTATTGTCGTTATTTAATAATTATATAAGGCTTATTCACGATGAATGATAATAATAATTTACAAATTGTTGAGGCTCCTCAAACTCCTACAGTGTCATCAAACAGAGGAAGTTCTGGTAAAAGACTTAGGGAAACAAGGAAAACACATCATTGCCAATGTTTACAACTTTTTACAGAGTCTCGCGGACGATCCAAAAAAGGTTGAAAAGTTGAATTTTAAAAGGGTTCAAGAGTTGACTGCCGAAGCTTGTGGAGTAAGTCGATCGACAGTTCAAGGCGTAAAGCGAGACGCAGATAAGTGTGAAGGAAATGAACCTAAGTTTGGTACGCTGCGGAAGCATTTTAAAAAGAAGCCGACAATAACAAATTTGGACAACTTCGACAAAGATGTTGTGCGAAGATGTGTTTTAGTTTTTATGAACGTGGAGAATACCTCACATCGGGAAAAATCCAACAGCATTTGGCTGAACAAATAAATTTTAGGGGCTCCAAGAAATCAGTGCAGCGAATTTTGAAACAGATTGGATTTAAATATAAAAAGTGTAATGACGGCCGAAAATTTTTAATGGAAAGAGTAGATATTGCTTGTGCTCGCGCTACTTTTCTGAGAAAATGCATGAAATTCGAAATGGCATTTTAAAAAGGCCCACATTTTATTTGGACGAGACATGGGTGAACCAAAATCACAGCAAATCAATGATTTGGCAGGACCCAGAGGAAAGGGGTGCTTTAAAAGTGCCAGTCGGAAAAGGTGGGAGATTAATTGTACTTCATGCGGGATCAGCTGAGACAGGGTTCGTGAAGGAATGCAATTTAATTTTCCACGCACAAAAATCTTCATTAAATACAGATTACCACAACGAAATGAATTCGAAACCTTTTTAAAGAGTGGTTCGTCAACTTCCTCTATTTACTGGAAGAGAGTTCTGTCATAGTAATGGATAACGCGAGTTATCATTCCGCACTTGCTGAGAAAGTTCCTAAATCAAACTGGAGAAAATTGGGAATTCAAGAATGGTTGAGAAATCATAAAATTGAATTTTCTGTGCAAGAACGAGGGTTCAATTGCTAAACAAAAACGAAATAAAAAATGCGCTGAAAATGTATGAAATTGAACAAATAGCCTACGAAATGGGTCATGAGGTTGTACGCCTTCCACCTTATCATGCACATTACAACCCAATTGAGTTGGTGTGGGCACAGGTGAAAGGATATGTGGCCGATCGAAATAATACTTTTAAAATGGTCGACCTTGAAAGACTGATGGACGAAGCGATAGCTAAAGTAACGGTTGAAGACTGGAGAAAATGCGTCCGACATTCCGAAGAGCTTCAAAAGGACGATTACCAGAAAGAATGCCCTAGAGATTTGGCTATAGAACGTATGGTGATTCCAGTGACGGAAGAAAGTTCAGAAGATAGCGAATCCAGTTCTGATTGAAAGAATTTAAAAATAATTATAATGCTTAAATTTTTGTGTATATTTTTATTATAATGTGTATAATTTTTCTTTACCAAATTAAAAAAAAAATGAAGTGTTTCATTAAATAACATATAATGTAAACGACTGTTTTAAAAACAAATAAAATGTAAAGAGAATTGTCATATTAATAAAGAATAAAGAAAATAATTACTTACAAAATTGAAAACAACACAAAAATTATATAAAGAAAGAAAAAAACAGAGGAAAGAAGAGGACTTATGGTATGTGTGTGTGTGTGTGTGTGTGTGTGTGTGTGTGTGTGTGTGTGTGTGTGTGTGTGTGTGTGTGTGTGTGTGTGTGTGTGTGTGTGTGTGTGTGTGTGTGTGTGTGTGTGTGTGTGTGTGTGTGTGTGTGTGTGTGTGTGTGTGTGTGTTATCTCTATTGTACGATAATGGGCTGACGTATTCTCTTTGATCGTAGTAGTTCACCGATGTAGAAACGTGAGGTGTGTGTGTGTGTGTGTTATCTCTATTGTACGAGAATGCGCTGGCGTTGTTTGTTTGGCTTCGTAGTGTAACGCGACCGTGAGTGTGAGTGAAGCGACATGGCAATACTGCAGTTACTATTGCATCACCTCGAAGCTTACAATGCTATGTCCCGTACTATAGTAGTTTTGTAAGCGATTCTGTATCCTGCTTTTTTGAATTTGTGGGCAATTTTTTCTGTTTGTTTGTTGATGTATGTTAGTGTTATGAATTTGTTGTTTTCTGTCTTTGTCTGTTGTTTGTTTTGTGTTTTGTGTAGGAGTTTACTGACTATTGTTCTGTCATAACCGTTAGATTCTGCTAAATATTTTATCGTGTTTAGTTCATCTTTGTAGTCTATTTCATCTAAGGGGATGTTGTTAAGTCTATGTATCATGGTTCTAAAAGCAGCTAGTTTGTGTTGTATTGGGTGATTGGAGGTGTTGTGTATTAGTGTGTCAGTTGTAGTTGGTTTTCTGTATATACTGAATTTGTGCCTGTGTTCTAGTTTTGTGATGGAGAGGTCTAAGAAGTTTATGGTATTGTTGTGTTCGTATTCGGCAGTGAAGGTTATGTTTTTATGTATTTTGTTTATGTGCGTTAGTAACTGTTCACATTGTCTTTTGTTTCCCCTGTATAGTATTAGAATGTCATCAACGTATCTGTGCCAATATAGTATTTTATGTGAGTGTCTGTCATTGTTTGTGAGTATTTTTGTTTTTTCTAAGTGTTGGAGGAAGACTTCTGCTAGAATGCTGGATATGGGGGAGCCCATGGGTAGGCCATCGTTCTGTGTGTAGTATTTATTGTTATAAGTAAAGTAGTTTTGTTTTGTGATAATGTTCAGAGTTTCTGTTATTTCATTGATAAGTTCGTCTGGTGTGTTGTTCTGTTTGAGTTTGTTTTGTAGGATGGTGATTATTTCAGAGATGGGGATGTTTGTGTACAGGTTTTTAATGTCAAAGGAGGCTAATGTGGCGTTATGGGGGATGTGTATGTCTTTTATTTTTGTTACTAGGTCAGTGTTGTTTTTTACTGCAATGTTGTTGTCTATTTGTGTGTGTTGTCTAATAATTTTGTCTAGATATTTTGCCAGTTTGTGTGCAGGGGCATTACGGTAGTTGATAATGAGGCGGATTGGAATGTCTTCTTTATGGATTTTGGGAAGCGCTTGGAGTGTAGGTGCTGATGGTCGGATTTGTTTCATGTAGGGCTTTTGTTTATGTGTCATAATGTGTTTGGCTTTGTTGACTATTTGTTTTACTGAGTTTTGGTATCTGTCGGTGGGGTCATGTTTTAGTTCTGTGATGTTGTTCTGTTCAATGAAGTCTTGTACTTTTTTGTGTAGGTTGTCTGTGGGGATAATTACAGTCGTGTTGCCTTTGTCAGCTTTTACAAATGTGATGTTGTGTTTGTGTGCCTTTTCCCTCAGTTTGATGGCTGTGTGTATTTCTGAGTTGTGGTTGTTGTTGTCTGGTGTCTTATGTACTCCTATTGTGTTGTTTATATTATGTCTTAATGTGTCTTGATGTTCTGGTGCTGTGTTTTGTATATTTGTTTCTGTGTCAATTATGAGCTTTGTTAGTGTTTGGTTGTTATGTTTGTAATGTATGTTATGTTTTAGGCCTTTATCAAGGAGTGTTTGTTCGTTTTTTGTGAGTGTGACGTTCGTGAGGTTTACTGTACGTGGGTAGAATTTGTGCGAGGGAATTATATCTGTTTTGATTGGTGTCAGGTTTTTTATTTTTCTGTCGTGTTTTGTCTGTATGTTATGTATTTGTTTTTTTGTCCATTCATTTGTGTGATGTATTAGTTCAGTCATGTAATTGTGTCCGTATGTGTTGGCGATATGTAGGTGTAGTGTTAATGCTTTGCGATTAAGGGCGTCTTTTTTCTTATATAGTTGTTTAATTGATTCTTTTATGTATGTTCTTTGTGCGATGTTTTGTGTTATTCGGGCGGCCTGGTTGTTATGTTTAATTTTGATTTGGGCATATTTAGGTGTTAGTGAATTGTTTATGCATGTTTTGTTGAAATTTATGTGAGCTACAATCTTTCTAACCTTCAAAGTTGTGAACTTGTACACTTGGACGTTGGCTCATCTTGCTGAGTTAAATTCTTGGATTTTGTTGTCCATGACGTGTCCGTTACTTAACTAAATATCACTATAATATTGACGACTCGAACACTAAGTTTTTTATAAGTAAAAACGTAAAGTTTTACCTTACAGCCTAAACCGGCTTTCACCTATAGAAGGCTTCATCAGAGGCTCTCGTTAGTAGCGCTGCTCGTCTTGTTGTTGGCGACGAGATAGTGTTTCGAAAGATTGAAGCTGTGTGTGTGTGGTGAGATGTGTACGAATAATGCGTGCGATTTGAATTGTGTCTGTTCGTTTAGGATGTCGTTTTTATTTGTTTTTGTGTGTTTGTATATTTCTAATTGTTCTAGAGTGTCTAGTTTTCGACCTTTTGTGTGTACGTGTAGTATGTTCATGTTATTGTCGATGTTTTTATATGTGTGGTTTGCTTCAATGAGGTGGTTTGCGAAGGTAGATTCTGTAGTGGTGTGGAGTGCTTTTGTGTGTTCAATGTATCTCTGTTTGAAGCTACGTCCTGTCTGGCCTATGTAGAATTTACTGCAATTTGAACAATTTAGTTTATATACACCGGGTAGATCGAATTTGTTTTGTGCTTTGGGCATGTGTTTTGATAGTGTGTGTTCTGTTTTGTTAGTAGTTTTGTAAGCGATTCTGTATCCTGCTTTTTTGAATTTGTGGGCAATTTTTTCTGTTTGTTTGTTGATGTATGTTAGTGTTATGAATTTGTTGTTTTCTGTCTTTGTCTGTTGTTTGTTTTGTGTTTTGTGTAGGAGTTTACTGACTACACAAACTAGCTGCCCAATACAACACAAACTAGCTGCTTTTAGAACCATGATACATAGACTTAACAACACCCCCTTAGATGAAATAGACTACAAAGACGAACTAAACACGATAAAATATCTAGCAGAATCTAACGGTTATGACAGAACAATAGTCAGTAAACTCCTACACAAAACACAAAACAAACAACAGACAAAGACAGAAAACAACAAATTCATAACACTAACATACATCAACAAACAAACAGAAAAAATTGCCCACAAATTCAAAAAAGCAGGATACAGAATCGCTTACAAAACTACTAACAAAACAGAACACACACTATCAAAACACATCCCCAAAGCACAAAACAAATTCGATCTACCCGGTGTATATAAACTAAATTGTTCAAATTGCAATAAATTCTACATAGGCCAGACAGGACGTAGCTTCAAACAGAGATACATTGAACACACAAAAGCACTCCACACCACTACAGAATCTACCTTCGCAAACCACCTCATTGAAGCAAACCACACATATAAAAACATCGACAATAACATGAACATACTACACGTACACACAAAAGGCAAACACACAAAAACAAATAAAAACGACATCCTAAACGAACAGACACAATTCAAATCGCACGCATTATTCGAACACATCTCACCACACACACACACAGCTTCAATCTTTCGAAACACTATCTCGTCGCCAACAACAAGACGAGCAGCGCTACTAACGACAGCCTCTGATGAAGCCTTCTATAGGTGAAAGCCGGTTTAGGCTATAAGGTAAAACTTTACGTTTTTACTTATAAAAAACTTAGTGTTCCGAGTCGTCAATATTATAGTGATATTTAGTTAAGTAACGGACACGTCATGGACAACGAAATCCAAGAATTATTAATTTCTTCCAAGAGTTATGACCACTTTAATATAACAGCTTATCTTGACTAAAAATTTAAATAAAAATTAAATCAAATTATTTTTTAAAAATTTTATTTACAAAAATTACTGTCATTACCACAATTACAGCTATCAGTATTTACACAAAATAAAAATAAAAATAATATGGTATATAAATTAGTCAACATTTATTACTGTTTTTACGGTTCTACCATTTCCCTTCATGTAGTTTTTTATAAAGTTGTAAACAGTTCATTGTGATGGCGGAAATAACAGGGAAATGTGTATTCATATTAATCACTAACCTTTCTAAAGTTTCTATCTGTTTCTGTTCTGTCATTTTAGTGTCGTCAACATGCTGAGTTTCACTGTACGTTTTCCAGTTCTTTTTCCACAACTCTGAAACGTTGCAATTGTCTTCTTTTCTTTTACCGTTGCCATCTTTATTTCCAGTTTTATTTTTCTCTCCTTCCGTCTTCATGTTTATTAAACTTTCCAAAATAATCAAATACAACTGGAAAAAGTGGTACAGTTTTTCTCGCATTAAAACTACGCTGGACTTGACGTTATTTACATTTACTAAATTCTTCGACGCCCAGTTCAGCTTTTCTGTTAGAAATGCTAAAACATCTTTGCACATTTCTCTGCTGTCACAAAATGTAGACACTATGTTTATCTGATACTCCCACACCTGATGCTGCAAATGTTAAATGTGAAGTGTTACAACGTATTACTAAAATTCATAATAATATTACTATGCAATGATAATAATAAAAATTTATAGTTATCTTTTAGCAACAATTGAGGTGATTATAGATTTAAAAGTAAGAATAAAAAGTCATATAAATATAAGTCCAGAAATGCTTCCTTCTCTACTTATGGCAAAGTAAAAATTTCACCCATATTTTTGTTAGATAAAATAACACAGTAAAAAAACTACTGGAATGCAGTTTTTCAATAATATACAGTGGGCACCCTCTTAACTGGCCTCAGTTTTGCTCATAAACGTGATGCCATAGAACATTTAGACAAAGATGAATCGTTACAAGTAATATGTAACGAATTAGGCAGGGAAAAATTACTGTAAACAACTGATGGAGAAATAGAAAGTCATTACTGGATTACTGTATGCAGGGGCGGACTGACCCGCCGGCCCACCGGCCCTCGGGCCGGTGCGCCCTCAAAGACGAAAGCCATTTGCGCCCTCATAGGAAAAAAATCCTAATAAAAAATTTGCCCTTATGTTCTATGTAATGACTTCCTCGATACTGTATCGGGTATCGAGCACAGATTGTTGAATCTTCTGCTTTTACGTAGGCCTACCTACTAAATGCGAATCATCTGTCATATATGGGGCCACCATTTTTGTTCCGTAAAGACTCGTTTACACGCTCACACAAATTTGCGCATACATGTTTGTATGTATAAACGGAAGTTTGAAGATTGCACTAACAAAATAATGATCTGTTTTTACGAGTACACAATCCGTTACCCTCACGTTTATGAGCACAGTGTTATCAACACAACACAGAAGGCACTATACAAACAAAAACTATTTTTATACAAATATAATCATCTTTTTAAGTAAATTTTTGAAAAAGCATATAGGCCTACTTATTGAAAAAAAGTAGTTAAATATATTTAAAATATAATAGTCTTAACTTACTCCTGTAAAATTTACAAATTGGCTTTTTCAAAATAACCGACTTATATTTAGTTGTTTGTATTGAGTTCAGCTTTTAATTTTCGCGGCGACTTCTCATGAGCATGGCCAATCGGCGTGCAGCTTTGTTTATTTGCCTCCATTTCTAACAGCTGTTGTCTGCTGAACTATTGTGGACTGTGAGTGTGTTTATGTTAATCAACGTCTCCGAGAACCGTCGTCTCATAAAACCGGTCATAAAATTATACATTTTGAAGGTAAATATATAATTATTTATTAACTACTATGTATGTATTTCAGTAGATAAAGGCATAATAGATGCCTAGTGCTTTCAAAGTATACGTCTTACGTGACGTGAAATTTAAAAGAAATATAACCTAAAAAATAATTGTAGCCATGTGGCTACAATGCTCATAATTTTTTATGTAACGCAAAATTTTTACATTTTTTTAAACTTTTTTATAGAAATAATTGTTCGATTCAGTTAACTTTTTTAAAATGTATTTTATTAAATTATTGATAGGATGTAACTAATTTTATATCCAAGGATATAAATAAATTTTTGATTATAAACTACAGTATTTTCTAAAAAGAAAAACCCGCGAAATTCAAAACTTATTTTGATTCCGGCACATCCCTTTAGTAACATCTATTAAATTAATATAGTAGGGGAAGGTGGGATAGGTTGTTACAAACGTGTTTAAAATTTATTGGTAAATAAAATTAGGACTTTAATCCTGTCTTACTGTCAATCGGGTGGTTTCCCATCGTTTGTTCTAACGGCATCATTTTGAATTATACCGTTGAGCTGTAAGGTCGATTTTTTTGTTTTTCGCTACTTCGAATAAAATAATTCACCTTTAAATTAATCTACATGTTACAGCCATTGTAAACGGGAAGTGGGTGATAATTAATCTAAATGTCATCGAATATTTTTTTGAAAAGTACATTCTTTAAAAGAAAAACTTTATCAAACTGTTTTTGAAAAAAGTATTTTTAATAAAAATGTGACGGTTGGAATAGGTTGTTACTAATTGTTGGGGGCAGGTTGTTACAATATAAATTTTCATTTGCCTCCTTAAATAAGCTATACTTGAGGACTTAGTATGTTATTATTTTAGGACATCATGGAAGACAAATCTGGGAAAATGAGAAAAAATCTGGTCATGAATGCCAAAAAGAAAAGGAAGCTACACAAAGAAAGGTAGCTGCTTCATTATGTTCGAAAATTACAACTTTCTACATGCCTCAATTGATATCCATGGTAAATTCTCCTACACCTTCAACATCGCAGGAATCATCAGAACAACTTTCAGATAAACATGTTGAGTCCCAGACTTGTGGGAGTTCGGAAAAAAAGCAGGAGGACTCATTACAGTCAATGATTATTGATTCTGATGATGACAGACTGAGTTCAACATTTACACAAAAATAAAATTATATAAATAAAAATGCAACTAAACCTAATTATGATTTTTCAACAAAAAAACAACACTACAATGTTAACAATGAAACAAAGGCGTCAAATGTTAAGTCCAACATCACTTATCATTATATTGGAGAGCAAGAAGGAGAACAAGGAACTATTGATTTTTTTTAAAAGTCTGCTTCTAGGGATGTAAATCTTTTCTTTTCTTTCCATCCTGTACAACCAATTCAACACGAAGATTCAACACCTTTACCTTATGACAACCAGGTTTATTATACTAAAACCAAAGATGATCAATGTTTCAGACGAAACTGGATTTCATACAATTTTAAAGACAAAAAATTGTATTGTAGTGTCTGTTTACCTTACTCTGATGGATCTTCAGTGTTTTGTCACGGTTTTGATCGATATAGACACGTCACACAAACTGTGAGGGAACACGAAAAGTCTAACTCCCATCTTGAATCAGTAAAAACTTTTATAATGCATAGCCAAAATAAATCTATTGACTCCATGCTTTTCGAAAAACAGTTAGCCAAAAGGAAAAAAGAAGTAGCTGAAAGAAGAAAAGTTTTGCATGGCATCATAGATTAATTAAATTAATTTGGAAGCAAGGACTTGCTTTTAGAGGTAAAGGGCAAGAAGGGGCTTATAGCCTTGATGATCCATCAATCAACCATGGCAACTTCTTAGAAATTTTTCTTTTGCTCTCCAACTACAACGATACTATTGCAAACCACATTAAAAACGCAATTGATTTGAGCAAAGCTGCTCTTAAAATAAGAACGTCCTCAAAGCTCAAGAACAAAAAAGCTGGAAGAGGTAGTCAAATTAATTTTTTTAGTAAAACAATAGTAACAAAAATAGTAAAAATTATTAAGGAGATAATAACAACTGGCATTGTTCATGAAGTCAAAGAAACTGTTTGTTTTTCGGTCATGATGGATACAACGATGTATGTATCTGGCTATGATCAATGTGCGATTGTTTTGAGATTATGTGTTTGAGAAAGAAGTAAAAGAGAAATTAATAGGAGTTAAAAGTGTGCAATCGACTACAGGTGAAAGCCTTCTTAAAACTTTACTTTCTATCTTTCAGATTAACGAACTAAAAGTTGAAAACTGTATTGCTAACACTTTTGATGGAGCATCGAATATGAATGGAGAGTACAATGGAGTCTCAGCAAAACTCAAAGATCTGGTGCCTAATCACATTCACACTTGGTGCTATGCACATGTTTTAAATCTTGTAATATCTGATGTGGCTCAATGTTTGCCTGAAGCAATATCATTTTTTAGGCTTTTACAAGAAACTCAAGTTTTTATCAAAGAGTCGTGCAAGAGATTAAATGTTTATAAAAAACAAAATCCAAAGATTTGTCTGACTGCAATTGGAAATACTAGGTGGAGGTCAAAAAGTGATGGTGCAACCAAAATCTATCAGTCTTCAGCTTATTGGTTTTCAGATACAGAAGAGACAAGACCACCAAACGTAATTTATCCTGACTTAGTTGTAGCCCTGAGTGTGATAAGTAACTCCAAGGAGTTTAATTCGAAGACCAGATATGAAGCTAATGCCCTTCTCTCTAAATTTCTTTCTTTTGAAACAGTTTTGGTTTCTTTGACATTTTTAAAAATCTTTAGTTCAACAACACCTTTGTCAGATTACTTACAAACAACAAACTTAGATTTCGCACAAGCTTGGTCATTTGTGGCAACTGTCCAGAAAACTTTGAAAAAAAATAGAAATGAGTTTGATAAAGTGGTCAAAGCTACCAATAAGTTTGTATCATTCATGACCTTAGCTATTGAAGAGAAAATCAATAAAGATCCCTCCCTAGATGCAGAAAAGCTATGCATACAGACGGAACTTCCTCAGAAAAGGATCTGACCCGTGAAGAAAGTACATGGTGAGTCAGTAGAAGATGCTTTTATCAATTCAAGTGTAGAGGAAAAGTTTAAGATTAAAGTATTTTATAAATTAATGGATAAAATAAATCAGAGCATGAATATGAGGTTTTCTGATCAAAAAGACTTGTATCTAGACCTTGCGTGTTTCGATCCATGAAGATTTCCCCTGCTCAAGAAAGATGGAATACCTAATAATGCACTTGACAAAATTTGTTCGTTAATTGGTGATATTGACAATGCAAAGCTGAAAGAAGAGTTAATTTCTCTAATTAATGTTTGGCCTGAAATAAAATCAAAATTTCATGAACAGTATGAAATGCAATTAGAGTCATCGAATAATGAAAGTGAAGCTTCCAACACTGAGGTTTCTGAAGATGAAGGAAAAGGCCCCTGTAATTTGGGAGAAAAATGCAATGTGTGTATTAAGTGTGTCTACACAATTATATTTGACTATAACATGTATTCAGTCTTATACACTCAACTTTACAAAGTTTATAAATATTTATTAAAGATCCTTCTAACACAAGTCAGCTGTGAACGGGCGTTTTATAACCTCAAGCTTATCAAAACCAGATTAAGATCAACATTGTCTCAATCAAATCTTGAATCTTTTCTTATGATGCAGATTGAAAGAGAAAAAGTTACAGCAATCGATAATGACTTGATTGTAAGGGAACTCTGTCAACAAAGCTCAGAAATGATGAGACTCTTAGAGTTTTAAAGCTTAATTACTAGTCTGTAATTTCTAGTCTGTTTACAATAAAAAGTATTATGTAACATTATATTCGTAGATAGATGCTATGAATAAAGTGTAGAATGAAGCTACATATCTTAAATTACAATGTTTTACCAAGATAGATCTATTATGAATTTTTCACACCCGTCGTTTTACACTTTTAATTATTTATTTACCAAAGAATGTTGATTCATATTTATCAAATCCTAAACTACATGCAGAAATATAATAAAAAATATAAAACGAACATTGATATATATATATATATATACTGTATATACGGGCCATTTGACTTGCGCCCTCCGAAAATTCTAGGTCTGCGCCCTTTAGGAGGACCCAGTCCGCCCCTGACTGTATGCAGGATGAATCGCAAAAAGTACTTAAGTCCCGGTGCACAATTAGAAAACCAACACACAAGATTGTCGATGATGACTTTTGAGTATGGTTTGTCCGACAAAGCCGAAAAGGTACGCCGATTAGTGGGACAATATTAAAGGAAAAGGCGTTATGTTTTCAAAGAAAACTTAAAAACCAGGCCGAATTTGTCGCTAGTGATGGGTGGTTATCGAGGTGGGAAAAACGACAAAGAACACATATTCTTGATGTGGCGAGTGCTTTTAAAAAATCATTGAAAATTCAGAAGAGAAAACAATCATGTATTTTTTAAAAATGTAACTGAAATATACAGTATTGTTCGGTGTCATAAATGCTGTAATTATTATTTTATTCCGCCAAATGTTTTATTAGATTAATGTTGTGTTTGTAAAACTAAAAAGTTTTAACGTACATACAGTAGCCTACTGTAGTAGTGTTTGGTTTTGTTGTTACTGTACTTATACCGTACGACTGCGAACGGCCTTTATAAACTATTCAAGTAACTATGAGCTACTCATAATTTATTACAGTAATTTGCTGAACAATACGTAGATTGCAATTTAATATTATTTTTTTCACATAAGTAAATGGTATGAAAACATTTTGATCAGAGTCAAAATTTAGTTTTAAAGAAAATTCGGTTTAACCGGCCGACCCCCCCCCTGGTCATGCGCTGACCAGTTAAGAGAGGGGGTCCAGTGTACATAATGCTGTAATACGTGTTGGTTCCATATGTTATTTGATTGAAGCACACACAAAAATATCATTATCATTAGTTCTTTTCAAGAAAATTGCTTAGAACCAATAAAAACATTATTTTTAGGATTAATATACAATGAATTTATTAAATTGCTATTAAGCAATGAAAACTTGTGAATAAAATGTGTAGAGAATTTAATTGTAAGAAAATTTATATAAATAATAACACTTGAAAATAAACACAAGTTTGAGAAGTTCAACTTTAATCAAAGACAAAAGTTAATCAGAAAGTGTTATTCTTCTAAATCAAGCAAAAATATCAATTTTTTGTTTAAAACCCACCCTATAATTAAGACTATTCAAAAATTAAAATTAAATCCAGTTGACTGGTAAAGGCAAACAAAACTGGAGAAAAATATTTATTAGGTATATAAAAAAGGTACACACATGTCTACATTAATTTCCACATAGTCACCACCCATGAACAAGTATTTATTATATCAAGCCCCCCCCCCAAATGTATATGTTGAAGTGTTTATTGCAGTCTTTTCTTAAAAACAAAGGGATCCATACAAATGTTGACACCAATAACGAGCTTTCTATTGGTTTCTCAGTGCTAGGTAGCTAGCCAGACCATCACCCTTTGACAATCAACCCTTGCAACAATTGAAAAATTGCAACTCTTGGTTGAAGATGCTGCACTTTCTGCACATGGAACAGATATACTCGATAAAAACACAATGTTCACCATAGTTTGTGGAGTATTAAGTTGCATAGAAATTCTTTGTAAACTTGTAGTGTGCCTATGTTCAATTGTTTGAAGAATATTTTAAACTTCATCTTCATATTCAAATGAGAAATAACTCCTTCGTAGAACATCACTATCGCATAAATTGTTAACAATGTGGTCTAGAACTATACATGTAGGATAACAATATCAGTATTCAATAGCTTTTACATTTTCACTGCAAAATCCACACACATTGTCAATATCAACATGTACTGAGTGAATAAGTGAGATATTTTTAAAACATAAGTGAAATAGAATTGTACTTTTTTATCAGTAAAATTAAAATTTTAAATGCAAACTAATTTTAAACACAATTCATCATCATCATCATCATCATCATCTTCTGCTTCTTCTTCTTCCGTTCAAGGATTACCTGTCGGCACCCATCTCATCCTCAGACGACCCACATCTCTTCTACCAATGGGTTTATAGTTCAGTGTCACTTTCGGCAATCGATCCTCAGTCATCCTTTGCAAATGATCCCAACATTGTCTTCTGTAAGCTGAAATAATTTCATTTATGTCCTCTACTTCGAGTTCTGCTCTGATGTCCTCATTTCTTATTCTATCTTGCAAAGTATAGTTTAAAGTACTTCAAGAAACTCCATTTCAGCACTTTCAATTTAGGCACATTCCTTTTTTTGTCATGACCCACGCCTCATTTGCATATGTAAATGTGAGTATTGCAATTGTCTTATAAAATCTAATCTTTGTACAATGTTGTGTTTTATTTGTAAGATTTCTATGAATCATACCACAAATATTCCTAAATTTATTTAACTTCTCTTTTATATCGTATTCAGACTCATAGCTTACAGCACATCTGAGAAATTTAAAACAGCTCAGTTGTTCTAAAGTGCTGTTGTTTGTAACTATTTTAGTCCTCACTGGATATTTACCTTTAAAGGCCATGATTTTGGTGTTTCTTACTGAAATTGTCAGTGAGTACTCTCTTACTACTTCTTGTAATTGAAACATAGCTCTTTGTAAAATCGTCCTCATTTTCTTGAATAAGAACTACGTCATCTGCATATAGCAGGGAACCCATACAAATTGATTTGTTAAGCTGTATTCCCAAAGTCACTCTGGATTTCCATGTTGTAATGTTTCATCAGGGGTCCACATCTTGTGGATATGGGTTTGACAATCCCGATGTGCCCTAACTGGATTCTCATTTGCTTCAACTTGTCGTGGGTGAGATCCCTTTCTTTAATTTTTTCTGTCTAGTCTCTCTTGACTGACTCTTGTTCTTTCTGACCCCAATGCTATTAGAGTACTCAAGGGCTAGGGTGTCTTTCTTTTTTCATTTGAATTTCTTAATTTTGGGTGGCTTAGGATCTTAGAGTGCTCACTGATGCCAATAGGTGAGCACTGGAAATACTAAGAAACGTTCCATATCAGAATAACTGATATAAAGCCACCAAATCCTATCTCACAAAGAGAAGGGTGAGGGCAAATCTGCTGCTGTGGCCCACAACAGGGGCCTTTCGGCTAAGGTATTCCTGATAGAAGAGTCTCTGGTCCTCCTGGTAGGGGGTTGTGCAACAGGCCAGTAATCTGTTCATGTAAAATTGTATAATACTTGTAGTACCCAAAGCAGCCTCGGGGTAACACAATTAATTGAAAATTAAATTCTGACAGACATAGTTTAACTTGAAGACTAGCCCACATTCTATTTTGCCTTTAAATTTTCAGCCAATGTGTAGTGTGATGAAACTGTCGGTGTCAAAAGAATTACATTACAGGGCAAAGACGCATAGAACTTTTATAGAATGACTTTTTCCTCCACTAAAGAATAACATAAAAAAAGTGTTTTATAATCATCAGCTGTTTTTTAAACAAAACACTAGATATTTTTTGCCTGATTTAGGATTGTAATATTTTCTGCGACATATTGGTTTTTACAAAACACAAATTTCACAAACTTGTGTCTGTTTTTAACTAAAATTATTTACATTATTTTTTTATAATTAAATTCTTTACAATAGTTATTCCAATGTTAGCTTAGATTATTGTCAAAACAACAAAGTTATTGTATGCCAAACCCATAAATTATGTTTTTGGAGTCCCATTTATTGAAATTTTTGGCAGATTTCTTGAAAACTACTAAAGATAAAGCTCTGAGTCCCTTTTTTTTGTACACTTCAAGCCAGGCAACATATATGGAACAACCTATTTTGCCATACTATTTGTGTTCCTTCTGGTAACTTTCATATTTTATTATTTTTCCTTCAGAATAGAAATGTCGACAAAATTATTACCTGTCCTTTACTTGAAGACAAAGCACTTCTGGATCTATGTTTACACATGTTGGAGATACATATATTTGTTGTTTTTTCTTAATTTTTAATTTTTGAATAGTCTTTTACTTCCATGTTCCTTAAGGAAATGGAAGTATGGTGATGGCAAAAAAATCGTGTTCAAGATTATTGCAGATTCTCATTGTACTACACTCAAAACATGAAAAAAAGTCGTTTTTCGAAAAGTGTCCTTGTGTGTGTCTGTGTGTCTATAGATTTTTTTCTATGGCAAACGATAACAGCCGCAAATTCAAACAGAATCAAATAATTTTTTGCATACAGCCCGGATTTGTAGAGTACTCACGACCTATTGTTTTTGGTGAAGATTGGTTGAGGGAAAGGTGTAGTTTACCTGCAACAGTTTTTTTTTAATCAAGGGTAATTGTTTTCTATGGCAAACGATAACAGCCGCAAATTCAAACAGAATCAACTACTCTTTTGCATACAGCCCTGAATTATAGAGTTCTCAAGATATATTGGTTTTGGTGAAGATCGGTTAAGGGAAAGGGGTAGTTTACCTGCCACATTTTATATTTTAACAAGGGTATTTTCTATGGCAAACGATAAAATCCGCAAATTCAAACAGAATCAACTAGTCTTTTGCATACAGCCCTGAATTATAGAGTTCTCAAGATCTATTAAAGTACTTAATTTTGATAAATAAAGTATCTTGATAAGAAGCTCATAATAATCCACTGTAGAAATGTAGATGAAATATCTATAAATGAAGAGGTTAGATGAACGGGGTGGGAGTAATTTTCTATAAATGAAAATTATAGTTGAAGGGGGAGGGGAGAATTTTGTATGTGTACTGCGTTATCGGCAACAAAGAAGTAGTTCTTTGTTAAAATTCCTTCCCGGGCTGTTTAGCCGTAGTCCAATGTTTTCTGCAAAACCAGACTTTTCGGCAGTGCCATCGACTTCCATCTCAGTGAAAATCGAGTGCGAAAACATGAGGTGGTATACGTTAGTGACCACAGTACTGTGGTTTAAGGCTGAAGCAATAAGTAGAAAGAAGTAGTTTCTATGGAAATATTTCATTTCGAATATGATTTTAAATATAAATCTTAGAACATGGAAGTCCTGTATGGTTCTCCATACCGATATTTTAAATAGTTCCAGAACAACCTCTGTATATAGTACTAAATAATTATCAAGTCATGAACCATTAGTTACAATAAGTCATCTCTCCGCTCTGGCACACCTACTGCAAATATAACCAAGACCGCACTCGTACTAGAGGGGCAGACCTTGAGAGGATTCTGGTGAAGGAACATTTGGTTAAAGACACAAAATACCGGTATAGGAATAAGAAAATGTCTTTTAAAACTTCTTTTAAACAAAAGATGGATTTTTCTCTGAAATGCAGTTGTTACAATATACAGTACTTGGTTACAATGTTAGAAGCCTGTTAAGCCTCACAGTTAATTATCAACAGAAATGGAATAACATCAAAATTAAAGAAGGAAATCAAAAAAGAAAACAAAGAGATACAATTTGTATAGTTGAGCAGGATGGATAAACTAATAAAAAAGTGTGTTCAATACATTAACAGAAAGTACCATTAATAGATTTAATATATGGTGGCAAATCAAAATAGTATAGTGTAAACAACTGGAAAAAATAAAAAGTTGTTGAATAACAACTAATGCCCACGAAAAACTTCAGAAGGTTGGAAATTAAGAAGTAATGATGAAATATATCAAAGTATAGAAAATATAACAGAAATAATGAGATAAAGAAGACTATTATTTTTTGGACATTTATATAGAAAGACGACAATAGGTTGATAAAGCAGATCTTCAAATATCTATAAACTTTCACTAATGAACTTACTGTTGTCACTTCCCAAACGTTTCGAGGTGTTGTTTCTCTTCTTCAGTGGGTGTATACTGATTGTCGATTACAGAATAACCATTACGGAAAAATGGTGTGTGTGGTGGGGGTTGATGGTGAGAAGGGATTGGCGCTGAGGTTCGAATTGTGTGTGTGTGGATCAGTGTATCAAATAGTGTATGTGATTTATAATGTATTTGTTCATTTAATATGTTGTTTGGTTCAGTGGTGCCGATCCCCCCCAAGCCCTATGTCGCTTCCCCCCCAACTCTAGGCTCGATTACTAAAAAAAAAAAAAAAAAAAAAAAAAAAAAAAAGTCCGCACATGTGAAAGCACCCTCGTAGTATAATATTTTAGTGTACAAAATAAAGCTTTATATGTAAATTTATCAAATAAGCGATTATTTGAAAATAAATGTAGATAAATAAGGAAAGTGAGACTGCTCAAGTTGTACACAAGAAAATTTTTTGAAGCAGCAAAATAATTAAAGAACTTTAGGTCGTTTGAAAGCGTCTGTTCCACATACGTAGGGAACTTCCATTCGCTTTCCATTCGCTTTCAAACGATCTAATTTTCTTTAAGTATTTTATGACTTCAAAAAATTGTTTAGCCTACAACTTGACCAGTCTCGCCTTCTTTGTTTTTCAATATGTATTTACAAATAATCGCTTTTTTAATAAATTAAAATATAAAGCTGTATTTTGTACACTAAAATTATTGTACTGTGATTCGTGGATGTCTCATCACGTGATACACCATGCAGCCCCCTTAAGCAAGCTTTGACGCAAATTGCGACCAGGAAATACGTTCTCACATTGTATTCGGTATTTTTAGTAATAGTAAATTTCATACAACAGTAAAAAAAAATCCCCCCCAAAAATTTTTCAAATGTCGCCAATGGCGACACGATACCCCCCTGTAGGCACCCCTGGTTTGGTTGTAGTGTGTGATATCTGTATATTTCAAATTGTTCAGCTGTGTTTAGTTTTCTACTTTTATCGCACACAATAGCATGTATTACACACAAACAGATGGACTACCCATGGGCTCCCCTATATCAGGTATACTACCCGAAATATTTATACACACCATAGAACAGAAACACATACTGAACAACAACAAATACACCGATAAAATAATATATTGGCATAGGTATGTTGACGACATTTTACTCCTTTACAACGGCAACAAAAGACAAATAGAAAATTTCCACAAATACATTAACACTATACACCATAAATTAAAATTCACACTTGAAATAGAATTAAATAACAGCATAAACTTCTTAGACCTTACAATCACCAAAACAAACAACACACACACATACAAAATATACAGAAAACCCACCACATCAGACATGGTCATACACAACACATCCAACCACCCAACTCAACATAAACATGCAGCTTTCAACTACATGCTCCATAGGCTCACTTCAGTACCCCTAAACACACATGACTACCAAGATGAATTAAACACAATTAAATACATAGCAGTCAAAAATGGATACAACCCCGAATTAATAAATAAACTACACAAACGAATCCTCAACACAAAAAGTAAAACACATCTGACCAACAGCACACAACCCAACAAATACATAACACTTACATACTACAATTCCAATACACATAAAATAGCAAACACATTTAGGAAACACAATTATAAAGTAGCCTACAGAACCAACAACACCATTAGAAAACACATAAATAATACTAACAAAGACATTGACACATACAGCAAAACAGGGGTTTATAAATTAAACTGTAATGATTGCCAACAATTCTACATCGGCCAGACAGGAAGATCTTTTTCTTCCAGATTTTCTGAACATTTAAAAGCCCTCACCACAAACTACATACATTCCACATTTGCCACACATTTACATAACGAAAACCACAGTTACACAAACACAGAACACAACATGGAAATATTACACTACTTACCTAAAAGTAGAAAACTAAACACAGCTGAACAATTTGAAATATACAGATATCACACACTACAACCAAACAACATATTAAATGAACAAATACATTATAAATCACATACACTATTCGATACACTGATCCACACACACAATTCGAACCTCAGCGCCAATCCCTTCCCACCATCAACCCCCACCACACACACCATTTTCCGTAACGGTTATTCTGTAATCGACAATCAGTATACACCCACTGAAGAAGAGAAACAACATCTCGAAACGTTTGGGAAGTGACAACAGTAAGTTCATTAGTGAAAGTTTATATATATTATTAAATTAATAAAGTGAACGAAGAGGATGCAACAACAAGATAATTCAAATATCTGTGGGGAAAAAAGTCAACATCAAGTTGGATTAAGGAAATATCGGTATGGAGAACCACACATGACTTCCATGTTCTAAGATTTATATTTACAATCATTTTCGAAATGAAATATTTCCATAGAAACTACTTCTTTCTACTTATTGCTTCAGCCTTAACCACAGTACTGTGATCACTAATGTATAACACCTCATGTTATCGCACTCGATTTTTACTGATAATGGCAGTCGATGGCACTGCTGAAACGTCTGGTTTTGCAGAAAACATTGGACTACGGCCAAACAGCCCAGGAAGGAATTTTAACAACAATCTAATTCTTTCTTGGCGATAATGTAGTACACATAAAAAATTATCCTCTCCCCCTTCAACTATAATTTTCATTTATAGGAAATTACCCCCACCCCGTTAACTAGCCTCTTCATTTAGATATTTCATTTACGTTCCTACAGTGTATTATTATGATCTTCTTATCAGGATACTTTATTTATCAAAATTAAATACTTTGCTCTTGTTACAACAAAAAATGTTTCAGGTAAACTACCCTTTCCCCATAACAGATCTTCACCAAAATCAACAGGCCTTGAGTTCTCTAAAATTCAGGACTGTATGCAAAACATTATTTGATTCTGTTTGAATTTGGGGCTGTTATCGTCTGCCATAGAAAAAAATTACCATTGTTAAAACATAAAATGTTGCAGGTAAACTACCCCTTTTTCTGAACCGATCTTCACCAAAAACAACAGATCTTGAGAACTCTACAATTCAGGACTGTATGCGAAACATTATTTGATTCTGTTTGAATTTGCGGCTCTTATCGTTTGCCATAGAAAAAAATCTACACGCAGACAGACACACAGACAGACAGACACACAGACACTTTTCGAAAAAATCGGTATGGAGAACCATACATGACTTCCATGTTCTAAGATTTATATTTAAAATCATATTCGAAATGAAATATTACCATAGAAACTACTTCTTTCTACTTATTGCTTCAGCCTTAACCACGGTACTGTGGTCACTAACGTATACCACCTGACGTTTTCGCACTCGTGATTTTCACTGATGATGGCAGTCGATGGACTGCCGAAAAGTCTGGTTTTGCAGAAAACATTGGACTACGGCTAAACAGCCTGGGAAGGATTTTTAACAAAGAACTACTTCTTTAGTGCTGATAACGTAGTACACATATAAAAAATTATCCCCTCCCCAATCAACTATAATTTTCATTTATAGAAAATTACCCCCACCCCGTTCACCTAACTTCTTCATTTATAGATATTTCATCTACGTTTCTACAGTGGATTATTATGAGCTTCTTATTAGGATACATTATTTATCAATATTAAGTACTTTACTCTTAAACGTTGCAGGTAAACTACCCCTTTCTCTTAACCGATCTTCACCAAAATCAATAGACCTTCAGTCCTCTACAATTCAGGGGTGCATGCAAAATAATATTTGATTCTGTTTGAATGTGCGACAGTTATCGTTCGTCATATAAAGAATTACCCTTGTTAAAACATAAAACGTTGCAGGTAAACTACCCCTCTCCCTTAACCGATCTTCACCAAAAACAACAGATCTTGCGAACTCTACAATTCAGGGGTGTATGCAGAACATTATTTGATTCTGTTTGAATTTGCAGCAGTTATCTTTCGCAAAAAAAATTACCCTTCTTAAAACATAAAATGTTGCTGGTAAACTACCCCTTTCCCTTAACCGATCTTCAACAAAATCAACAGACCTAGAGTTCTCTTTAATTCAAAAAGGTATGCAAAAACGTAGTCGATTTTGTTTGAATTTGCGGCAGTTATCGTTCATCATATAAAAAATTATACTTGTTAAAACAGAAAATGTTGCAGGTAAACTACCCCTTTCCTTCAACCGATCTTCACCAACATCAATAGGACTTGAGAACTCTACAATTCAGAGCTGTATGTAAAACATTATTTGATTCTGTTTGAATTTGCGGCTGTTATCGTTTGCCATAGAAAAATTACACCCGATAAAAAAACGTTGCTGGTAAACTACCCCTTCCCCTTAACCGATCTTCACCAAAAGCAATAGGTCTTGAGAACTTTGTAATTCAGGGCTGTATGCAAAAGAGTAGTTCATTCTGTTTGAATTTGTGGCTGTTATCGTTTGCCATAGGAAAAAATTACACTTGTTTAAAAAAAAACCGTTGCAGGTAGACTACCCCTTTCCCTTAACCGATCTTCACCAAAATCAATAGGTCTTGAGTACTCTACAAATCAGGGCTACTTGCAAAAAATTATTTGATTCTGTTTGAATTTGCGACTCTTATCATTTGCCATAAAAAATACCCTTTTAAAACATAAAATGTTGCTGGTAAACTACCCCTTTCCCTTAACCGATCTTCACCTAAAACAATAGGTCTTGAGTACTCTACAGATCAGGGGTACATGCAAAAAATTATTTGATTCTGTTTGAATTTGCTACTCTTATCGTTTGCCATAAAAAATACCCTTTTAAAACATAAAATGTTGCAGGTAAACTACCCCTTTCCCTTAACCGATCTTCACCTAAAACAATAGGTCTTGAGTACTCTACAGATCAGGGCTGTATGCAAAACATTATTTGATTCTGTTTGAATTTGCGGCTGTTATCGTTTGCCATAGAAAACAATTACCCTTGATTAAAAAAAAAAACCGTTGCAGGTAAACTATCCCTTTCCCTCAACCGATCTTCACCAAAAACAATAGGTCGTGAGAACTCTACAAATCAGGGCTGTATGCAAAAAATGATTTGATTCAGTTTGAATTGCGGCTGTTATTGTTTGCCATAGAAAAAAAACTACAGATAGACAGACAGACAGACACACACACACACTTTTCGAAAAATGACTTTTTTTCATGTTTTGAGTGTAGTACAATCAGAATCTGGAATAATCTCGAACACGATTTTTTTTGCCATCACCATTACTTCCATTTCCTTAAGGAACATGGAAGTAAAATGACTTTTTTTCATGTTTTGAAGGTAGTAAAATCAGAATCTGCAATACTCTCGACCACAATTTTTTTTGCCATCACCATACTTCCATTTCCTTATGGAACATGGAAGTAAAAGGATTTAGAAAAAAAATAATATAAACGCAGAAGAATCGATTGAAAGAGAAGTTTTTCGGGCAAAAGTGTTAAAAATGGAAAGAGTCCAGGATAGAAGAGAGAGAAACCAGGTTCAAAGTGGACTGAAGACAGGAAGAAGAGACATAGTGAAAGATGAAAGAATATTGGAGAAAAAGAAAAGAACAAAGAATAAAGAATTGAAAATGGCATGTGGTCCTTAGATGGGCAATAAAAAAAAATGTTGTTGACTTTAGTAGATGTAGAATCAAGAATATCAGAAGAACTGACTGTAATCTACAGGAAGGTAATTCCTTAGACATGTACGTTTGGTGGCGTAGATTGGTAGGAATATGACAAGATAGGATGGTGTAACTAATTAATTAAGCATTGTAATTTACTTTGACACATTATATAAACTTATTAAATAAATTATAAAATAAAATATTAAACACACACACACACACTACATATAAAATATTAGAGAAGTAATAGGTAAAACTTTCTCTGCAATGTTGCAATGTTATGAGAACTTCGACTTGCCGGGCTGTAAGGCCTGGTCCAAGGTTGTTTGATGCAAACGTTTTGGTCATGCCTTCGACGGCCATCTTCAGTGCAGAAGGCTGCAAAACACTGACAAAGGTTTCATAGTCAGTGACCACTGTACTGTGGTTAAAGCTAGTGGCTGTGAGTAGGACACCCAGACTTATAAACTTTTGGTGTCCGCACGAAGTTGTTGTCTAACACCACCAGCCAATCAGAAGAAAGGCAAATTCTTATTGGTTAGCCACAACTCACGTCCAAAGAGCACTCAATGAGAGGGACTCACCCCACCGATTCATTGCAATAGATGCATGTTTCTGAATCTAGACAGACTTCGTATGCAGGCAAGGGATTTATGCAATCACCAACAACAGAAGCCTTGTCTCTTCAAAGAGGATGCAATGGTCGCCATTGGCGAGTGCGTGCTTCTGGCACAGCATTGGGTATCCTACTCACAGCCACTAGCCCTAACCACAGTTCAGTGGTCACTGACTACATAACCTTTGTCAGTGTTTTGCGGATGGCCATCGAAGGCATCCCAAAACGTTTGCACCAAACAACCTTAGACCATGGGCTTATAGCCTGGAGTTCTCATAACATTGAAGCTGGGCGTGAAAGCCTCAAACAAAGTTGCCACCAATATTTGTTTTGTGTAATGTACATATCATCGAATCATTATTTGTTTGATCAAAAGATAAAAGTATGGTATAGACATATTATTATTGTTATTATTATATTATAACTAATCCTTTCAGTCTCTGACATAGGAAATAATTCTATGAAAAGTGTATTAGGCAAAATTTTTATACACACAAAAAGTAATTGTTTTTTGGAAAAACTAAATGTAGCAGCGACTAAATTGAAACTTGCAAGTCAAGTGTATACATAGTGTGTTTATTACATGCAAACTGAGGTACTGAACTCTCGCAAAATTGAGTAAACTCAGGCATAATTGTTCAAAGACAAAAATTGTTATCACTTCAGTGAAATATTTATGTGAATGCATTGCTTTACGCAAATGACATGGTAATGATACAGATACAGAAGACCAGTTACAGCAGGTGATATTTATGTTCAGTAGTATCATACAAGACTATGGGCTACAGATCTCTGCTACGAAATCTAAAACGATGGCATTTCAGCCCAGGTATCCTACAAGAACTAAGATAGTCATGAATAATCAAATTTTGGACCAAATTAGTCATTTTAATTACTTGGGTTGTAATATATCATATGGAACTGATATTGATTGGGATAGTAAACTAACAAAATTTAGACACATCTGTGGAACTATTCATTGGTACATGAAAAATAAAACACGGAAGGATACTCGAATGAAATTTAATAAAACTGTGGCTGTCCCCACACTCCTGTATGCTAGTAAAACATGGACTGTTGGTAAAAGAGATGTCTAGAGGATTCATGCAACGGCAAAACAACGGCTTCAGGCAGCCGAAATAAAATTTCTAAGAGGGACGCAAGGTTGTTCTCTCTTGGGTCGGAGAAGGAACAAGGATTTTAGGCAAGATTTAAACATTGTATCATTGCACCAGAAGATTGAAGACCACAGGAGATGGTCTGAACACTTGAATCACATGCCTGATATCCGTCTACCTGTGGCTGGCTTGGGTTATCACTCTACTGGGAAGAGAGATGTCGGTAGACCGAAGAGGAGATGGGTTCCGGAACAGATCTAAGGCCTAATCCTTAGTGGTGATGATGATGATGACAAAAATTGTTTTATCACAATGCTCACCTTATTCAATTCACAGCTGCCCCACATATCTTGTAAAACGCCAGTAACAAACTTATACACCAGATTAAAACAATCGTGATTAACATGGCTACAATCGGTAAGCACACACACTGCGTATTCAACCAGTGATCCCCTCCAGTTTCTGAAGCACTCAATTGTGTTCACTTTCACTTCGTAGTCAACAAACTTCAGCACAGATTTCACTGAATTTAATATAAGCATGTCCGTGTTCGTAGTCTTCATGATATATTTTAAAACACCTCCGGAAACAAATCTTATGTCTTCGTTTGACTGAGGCGTCAGTTGACTGCAGTCTTGAATTCCTGAATCTTCTTCAAAATACGACAACACTGAATCTTGGCTGTCTATTTTGTTCTTTAATTTTACTTTACTCTGTACTGCTACTTGAGAACCGAAGTCGTCTGGAAACAGTATAGGGTGTAGCTCTGTCGACGCAATCGTCGATTTTTCATTCGCTATTTGTTTCAGCCTGTTGATTGCTTGTAAAAAATACAGAATTTTCTGTGTGCATTCCATGTTCTTGTTTAGTATTTGTGCTTCATGTAACAGTAACAATGATTTGTCATGACTATTATTTCCATATTTTTGCTCCAATATAATAGTTTTTTTATGTTGGTTATGGCAATTCTCATCATCTGAAATAACATACAATGATGGATTAACAAAATTGTATTATAAAATATCAAATTTGTGTATTATAATATGGATTTGTTGCTAGCAATTGCAGATTTATTTGTACAGTAACCGTATAATAATTCTTGGATTTCGTTGTCCATGACGTGTCCGTTTCTTAACTAAATATAATTATTTCACTATGACTCGGAACACAAAACTTTTTATGGGTAAAAACGTAAAAGCTTTACCTTACAACCTGAACCGGTTTTCACTTTTAAAAAGCTTCTTCAGAGGTGTGAAAAAACCTCTGAAGAAGCTTTTTAAAAGTGAAAACCGGTTCAGGTTGTAAGGTAAAGCTTTTACGTTTTTACCCATAAAAAGTTTTGTGTTCCGAGTCGTAGTGAAATAATTAAATTTAGTATAATAATTTGATAATGATACTGACTAATTGTGATTAAGTGTAAAAATAGGGTGCAATAAGTATGTTTCATTTTAAAAATTTGGGAAACGCTGCTCTATACAATTGACACTAATATTCTGTACAGAACACAAATGATTAATTGCAGTAATCATTTAATTTGTAACAATAAATTGAAACAATAAATTCAGTCCCACACATGCTGTTTGTTTGTTTGTTGCAGGTGACTGAATAAGGAGTGTCTGTTAGAGATTATCTCCTTTCTCATCTCTAGTGTCCCAAGTGATCAGAACCGCCTATGTTAATAAATAATATTATTTATTAGAAACATGTATTTAACAATAAACACAAAGATGAGACTTTTATGCTGCTACATATTCTTGGTCCTCTTCTACGGTATAGAATCTTGGACTTTGACTGAAGCCACAACTAAAAAATTGGAATCTTTTGAAATGTGGCTTTACCGTAGAATACTGAGCATTTCATGGACAGCACATATAACTAATGTTGAAGTCCTTAGAAAGATGAAGAAAGAAAGAAAAGTTATTAACACAGTGAAGATAACATCTCATGAGAAATGAACAGAGATTTTACTTATTGCAGTCAAAACTGCAGAGAAAAGTACTTGGAAAGAGAGGACTTGGGCAACCGAGAATCTCATGGCTGAGAAATTTAAGGACCTAGTTTGGCATGAATACAACTGACTTATTCCGTGCAGCAGTACAGAAAGTTAAAATAGTCTGTATGATATCCAACATCCGAAACGGATAGAAACTATCAGAAGAAGAAACATGTGTGTCCTTAACAAATAAATATGGTGGAAGTCCTGTCTTCTTCTTCTTCTTCTTTATCTGCCCCTTCTGCCTCTCAGCAGAGGGTTGTAGGGAGCCTCTGTCTATTATCTCTATCTATTCTTGTCCATGCACATAACCTTCATTTACTGTAAACTGTGCAACTCTTGTTGTTAGTAAATACACAAGAGTAAGAAACCAAATTGACCCTTCTGGTGGTCTAGTGGCTAGCGCAGGCGCTTGATGCGCTCGTAGTCCCGGGTTCAATTCCCAGCGGAGGCTCCGTATGGCTTGCACTCAGTATCGTGAGGCCGAACTGAGTAGGCACTGAGATAACAGCGCCGCCTTCTGGCTGTGAACTCCGCAACTAGCGGCTGGTGGCGCGTTGTACTAGCCATGCATCCGTCACATTGCACACAACAGCCGTGCGGTACGCCTTGGTCCTTTCAGGGACTGTTGAGCGGAGGTTTGACTTGTTTTTGAAGAAACAAAATTTGTTATTTTGTGTAACAAATGATAGCTAACAGTTTGAAGTAATCTGTTGTGTTTATGATATCTTTATATATGAAAAAAAAACAACATTAAATTGTTCATGAAAGAATGTTTATTCAGTGCCTGCCTGAATGATTAAGTGAGAGAACTAAAGTCTTAGGACACCAACACGTAAACTTTAAAGTTGTAAGTATTTAGGTTTTAAATTAGAAATACATAGACAGCTAGTTTCAGAAACCAGTTTTAATTCGAGCAACAAGATTTTAAATTCTATATTTTTAAGATAAATTCTTTTAAAACTTATGAAATAAAAAATGTACATATAAACATGTACCGATCTATTACTATATGTACTTACCAAATGGCCAACTGGGTACTTCGGCAGTGTTGGAAGGCTCTTTGTGTTGAATTGCTTTCTTCAGCTTCCCGATTACTTCATTTTGCCTCTCACACAGCAATCTGTGTTCTGATCTAGGGCTGACTGTGTGCTGTACAAAATTCAAAAATTACTTTTGTGAAGAACTGTTAAAGAAGAGAAAGTTAATTTAAAAATACCATCTCGATAACTTACGCTGGTATTGTTCAAGTATTCTTCTTGAAACCTTTTTGTGAACTCCTCCGCATTGATCCCTTTCTTATGTGCAAACCTTACCATAACTAATGCCACACTGACCATGATCTTATGTTTGATGTGTCTGACTGAAACACAGTAACATAGACTAATCACTGCTTGCAGTTAGTAACTATTTTCAAAAACTAACATTTATTTGTCTATGTAGTCACCATTTACAGCTACATATTATCTTAATGATGAAACAGTTATCTCATCTGGTCAATTAAGAATGCCAGTGGTGTTTCCTTGATCTACGACCTCACTGCATCTTTCAGTTTATCATCTGTGGTGAAATGAATACCCTTAATATCTCTCTTTAAATGTGGAAAAAAGTGAAAATCACAGGGCACCAAATCTGGTGAGTGTGGAAGGTGTGGAATGGGTTCAAATTTCAAGTTCACAAGAACCTTGGTGATTGCACGCGATGTGTGCATGGCACCCACTGCGAACAGATTTTACGGTAGCCCAGTTCTACAATAATGTGTCCTGCTCTTTCGATATGCCTATCCGGGTGGCAATGCATTGTGTGATGCGACAGTCATTTTGAATCAATTCATTCACCTCCATTTGGTGCTTCTCATCAGTCATAGAAACTGGTCAACCACTGCGAGGTTCATCCTCAGTATTCACTTTACCAGCTTCCGATGCACGAAATTTTATTGCCCACCTACTCATGGTATTTCAACCAACAGTTTCATCACCATAAACGTCTTTTATACGATGATGAATGTCACTAGCATTCACTTTTTCAGCTGTTAAAAATTCAATCACTGCACGTTGTTTTAGACGCATTGTCATAGCTGGTGTACTTGACTCCATAACAATGGCAACTGACAGAAAACGAGAAGGAGTTGGTCAATGAGATTTGGGACATTTGTAATACAAGAATGTTGCTATAAGATGGCAGCACCCGTCGTGCTCTACATTATTTTGTTTTCCTGTTATAGCCATTTGCATTACATTATTTGTTTTGCTTTACTTATCAGCCGCCCCTCATACTTATGCATACATAGTATTATTTTTAACAAAAAAAAAAAAAAAATCAGTAACTAAAACGCTGCTTAAATAAAACTAGTTTACTGACTTACATGATATCAACTTGATAGGTATATTAATAGTCATTTACACCAGTTTTAACATGTACCAATACACGTAAGATATGTACATAATCTAGAGCCTGTTAATCCGGATCTGGCATCCTCAGCAGTAGGCATCTGACTTGAGCTAGTGATGAAGATCATCACATCTACCTCAACTAACTCAACCCCAACTAGTTAAACACATTATTATTTAATATAAATATGTCTCTTCTTCTTCTCCTCTTCAAGGATTAGGTTATATAAATCGTTCCGGCATCCAACTCATCCTCGGACAACCCATGTCTCTTCTACCCATGGCTTTATAGTTCAGTGCCACTTTCGGCAATCGATCATCTGTCATCCTTTGCAGATGATCCCACCATAGTCTCCTGTAAATTGAAATAATTTCATATATGTCCTTTACTTCAAGTCCTGATCTGATATCCTCATTCCTTATTCTATCTTGCAATGGATAATTTAAAGTATTTCAAAGAAACTGCATTTCAGCACTCTGATTCTTGCCACTTTCCTTTTTTGTCATGACCCATGCCTCACTTGTTTAAATCAATATGGGTATTACAATTGTCTTATAATCCTTTATAGGTTGCTGGTAACTATAGATACCACTTGGTTTAAGGTCTACTTTGTATATAAAAGTACGCTTAAAATGAGCCTTATGGTGTTTATTCATTGTAAGTACAGTAACAGTCTCTGGAATGTATATTTACCGCTCTTTGAATTTCTCTCTCTACAGCCTCTGTAATATCATGTTTCATTAATAGTGGTATCCATGTTTACCAGTGAGCATCTACTAGGTGTACTTTGTTTGTGCTGTGTTTCTCTTGACTTTCAAGGTGATTTTCATAAGGATTCTAACAAGAATAAGGTAAATATTTAATGTATATATATTTATTGTTCTTTTAGCTATAGTTTATAACATTATTACATCTTCTTTGTCCTGTGTAGGAGTGAGCAAAAGATGAAATGTGTAAGTCTAACCTCAAAATGAAGAATTACCAAATTTTAGAGCACTTCATTTATGCTTATTTTTTGTTTACATGTTTAAGTTTATTGACAAAGCCCAAAGTTTATACAAAATACATTAATATAAATACTTTTTTTCAAACTTGTAGGGGCAGTGTCATTCTAGAATTTATAGTTTACATGATATAAAGAAATGAAAGCAAACATGCAATGAAAAACGCAAAGATTATGCACGATTCTAAGTATAACATTGTTGTTATCAATCATTTTATTATCAGAATGATCACAGTTGCACACCACTATGTAAAAATTATCCCAATTAGCGCTTTCAAGCTTCACAGCCCATCGTCAGATTGGAATAGACACAAAATAAGTGGAAACAACCCCTTCACCCCTCTCCCCCACCATGCTCACACACAACAAGCTATAATATAAATGACCCTTCCCCACCCCCTAAACCCTGTCCCACCATCTGTGGAGTTACATATTTTTTCTAGTAAATTCCTTGTGTTTCAGTGTTGTGTGTGTGTGTGTGTGTGTGTGTGTGTGTGTGTGTGTGTGTGTGTGTGTGTGTGTGTGTGTGTGTGTGTGTGTGTGTGTGTGTGTGTGTGTATGTGTGTGTGTGTGTGTGTGTGTGTGTGTGTGTGTGTGTGTGTGTGTGTGTGTGTGTGTGTGTGTGCATCCTTTTAAACTACCCACTTCCTCTCCACACACGTGGGTCAGTCAACACCCTTATTTTAAAACATCCAAATAGTACTATGCAAAATAATTCTTAATATTATCTATCTGTCCTCTATCATTTACTTCTTAATCATGTTATAAAATATTTCTTCATTATCAAATTTAATTTTAATATTAATTAAATTGTCTAACCCTTTTTCTCTCTCTTTCAATATTTCTAACTCCTCTCTAAGCTTCCTTTCAACTGTGTTATTCACTACTTTTACAATTTCGTATTCTTCCAAAGGATTAACAAACTTATGGTTGTCTTCTATGAAATGTCTTGCATATAACGAATTGGTTGTTCTATTACCTTCTCCACGTTTGTGGTCAGACAACCTGCATACGAATTTCCGTCCTGTCTCTCCTAGGTACACCTTGTTGCAGTCTTTACATTTTAATTTATAAATTCCGCTTTTCTGTAATACTGGAATTTTTTCTATATTCTTATTCCTTATCTTATCAAATACCGTTTCACATTTTTTAATAGCTATATCTACTCCATATTTATTAAAACATTTTATAATTTTTCTAGTATGTGAACCTATGTATGTCAATGACCCTGCATAATTCTTTTGTTCTGGTTCTATTTTATCTTTTTGTATGTTAACCCTTTTCATAACTTTATCCACTATGTTGGTGTTATAATTATTATTATAACACCAACATAGTGGATGTGCAACACAGTTGCACACATAGTGGTGTGCAACTGTGATCATTCTGATTGTGATTTCAACCACTAACACAAATTTCTTCATTAATCATTTTATTATAAAATAGATTTATAAATAATAAATAAATAAACTTTTATTTATAATAAATAAATATTAAAAATTGTTATAAGAATTATTATGTAATAGGTGAATTATTAGCAATTTTATTACTGTGTTTACGTATTACAATTTGCACAGCTGCTTTATACTTACCAATTTTGTTATAATAATGGATTAAATAATTCTTATAATATAATTTTATATAAAACATAAATATATATTACACACACACACACACTTCTGTTTGATAAAGTATAATAATAATAATAATTATTATTATTATTATTATTAACATTAGTGTTACACACACAAACTAGAAGGAATATATAGTACGCACGCACGCGTGCGTGCGTGCGTGCGTGCGTGCGTGCGTGCGTGCGTGCGTGCGTGTGTGTGTGTGTGTGTGTGTGTGTGTGTGTGTGTGTGTGTGTGTGTGTGTGTGTGTGTGTGTGTGTGTGTGTGTGTGTGTGTGTGTGTGTGTGTGTGTGTGTGTGTGTGTGTGTGTGTGTGTGTGTGTGTGTGTGTGTGTGTGTGTGTGTGTGTGTGTGTGTGTGTGTGCATCTAAACTGCAACACACATTTTGCATTCTCGTTATGCATGGATATCTAATCCATGCATCGTTTTGTACTGATATAAAATCTAAATAATTATAATAAATTAAGTATTAGAGTGCTGCAAAAAATAATTGTAATCATAGGAGCAAAAATCCCAATGGTATTATTTCTTGTCACAGATATGGATTCACAGTATCTCACAGAAAAAGAGATATTAGAAAATCTGTCTGTGACTGATAACATGGCAGAAGATTCTGAGGCTGGTGGAGATGATGATGCTGATGATTACCTACCAACAGTATCTACCCCAAGTACATCCACAGGTGTATCATTGAGGTGTGATTCGGATGACGATGATGTTGTGGAAGTGTGATATAAATAATAAGTCACTGTGAGGGCGGCATTTGTGATATTACTCACTTTGCATTATAATCTATTTTTATTTATACGAATAAATAGTACCATAATATGGCACGTGTGTACTTACCAACTTTAATTATTGCTGGGCTCATACTCTTCTTATGCAATATGCTTTTATACCTAAGGGTGCCAGGGATTCGTTACAGCGAGATTCTTGAGTCAAAGAAGGTGACACAAATGATAACACTGTTTCGAGTGAAAGTACTATCAAATTTTAATCTTCAACATAAATACATTATAGAAACCATGTGCTTAAAATGGCGTCGCACAAAGTTGCAACAAAAGAAAATGGTGGCTATTTAGTCAGCCCTGTCAGTATTAATATTTCTGGTGGTCTCTAATCAAAATCGTTAAAATGTTATATTTGTACTGCAGTTCTAATTACTTATTAATTCATATTTGCTATATTCACAAACCAATGCCCTTGGCATATACATATATACTCATGGCCATGCGCTCACTCTCACACTCTCACATACACTCATCTAATTATGGGTACATGATTTTAATTAGTTGTTTTCAATTAATGAGCTCATTAGATTAAAATAGAAAATGACAAAAGGTTGACTTCTCTTAATGGAGATAGGCGTAGATCCCTCGCTGCTGTTGGTTGGATGTTCCCTGCATGGCTGGTGTTCGTCTCAAGTCTATTTGGTTTTAATTACATAGTTATCACTGATTCTACATGTTTTTTAGATTTAAATGTTAATACAATTGAGCACTAACGCTCCACCATCACATTTGAAAGTTAGCTTTGATTGATTTTAAATTTTTATAGTAAATGAGAACAGACAGCGATACATCGCTGCTGCACCCTTGAAGAACTACGTTGGATTGAGACGGAGGCAAGTGTAAAATTGCGTTTGTGTGCGTACATTTTTACGTCACCACTCTTTTTTCACACAGGACTAAGACTGGTTACATGCGTTGTCGTCAGTGCGTCATTGCTTTTGTCATGACGGATCAGTGTTATTGTCCAATCGGAATTCGTATTGTAGTCTTTTCGTCACAAACACCGCCATGGTAGATTTTGAGTTTAGCACGTCCATCGGCGACTTTGGTGTCTTACTCTGGCCGAAATTGTGTTGTTCCTTTTTCACAGAGGGACAATGTACCTAACCATTCTGTATGTTTAAAAATACATAATAAAACATTGAAAACCCTTACATAACCCACAATTATGGTATTGGGCCCGTATGTACTGTTACAAACCCCCTCAAGGAAAATTTTTGTGTCGAAACCCAAAAAATTTCCTTGACTCATTCACACTTTCCTAAAAGGATCAGTCTAGATACGTCACCACAACCCCCTATAACGTTACGAAAAAATTTTATCATCACTTACCCTTGGTCCCATGATGTTGGTCGCACCCTCTGACCTTACTGGACTTCTCCTGAGAGATCCCTACACCATAAGGCCATGAGGCACTCTACACTCCTGTTCTGACGCTCCAGCCAGCCCAGGACTGCGGTCACAACACCACAAAACTCTGAAACATTGCATACAAAATTTAAAATAGTGGTCTGATACACTTACGCATCTACAACTGATATGCTCCCCTTTAGATGCATTGGTTTGTGTTTGGGGCATTGGTTTGTTTCTAATTCAAAAGTGTCACTTAACCACAACAAGACTTAAAATACATTGATTTTTTTTTTTTTTTTTACCACCACCAAATTCGAATACTTCCTTGTAAGAAAATAAACAACATATATAGGTAACTAAATATAACACAATATATCAACAATTCTTTATCCTACCCCAAAATACCTTCACCTAATTATTTCTATAAATTCAGCTTACAACTATCATGACAGACACTTTTTCTTTAAACTTTGTTGCTCATCAACCCATTTCACTAGCCACAGTAGTACATGTCACTACTGTCCTAGCTTATTACTCATACTTTACTTCTTTTACATTAACTGCTCTCACAGTCCAATTTTGACTTATCACTCACTAACACCACCTAACTACAAAATACTCTTCACTCTTGCTCAAAAACAAGTTCGTTAATTATTTAAAATTTTCACATAGACACTTTACAAGTTCGAGCTTTATCTTTTTTCACCACTATATTCACTACTATAACAAGGATAGGAATGACAACAATGGATCACCTGCTCAGCGTACCTTACATACACATATTTCTCTGTTTTCAGATGGAAAACCAACAATACTCATTTCTCTAATTATAACAATTTTAACATCTTTTACTTCCCACTTTCAAAGAAATCTTTGTTACTGGAATACATATATTTCTTTTTTTTTTTTCGATACACAGTTAATTCTCATTCACACCTTTAATCAAGTACCCCTCTATATATATTTCTCTTTTTTTTTTTTTTTTTTTTTTCTATGCTTCCCAGTATAATTTCAAATTGCTATCATTTTGTGTACCCACTATTTCTTTAGTCTCCCTATCCTGTAGTACATAGGCATTCTGCATTTTAATTTCAATTATCTCATAAGGTCCTTCGTATAGCAGAAAGAATTTCTTAATTTCCTTCTCCTGTGCATTTGACAAATCGTGCCTCTTCACCAATACCAACTGTCCTATTTCATATTTCATCCACTTACCTCTTGTGTCGTGCCTATTCTTCCTTCTTTCTCCTTTGCTTAATAAGTTTTCATTTGCCAAACGTATCTTGATGCTCGCGTCCATAGGTGCGTTCTCAGATGGGTAATCAAATAACTGTTCCAATATTCTCGGAGGACGTGTCCCTTTGATCAGCTCGTGAGGCGTATAGCCGGTGGACTCGTGGGTGGTACTGTTCAGCCAACTCTCTACCTTCTTAACATACAACGGCCACTCGCTGTGTTTAGCGTGACAATAGGCTCTAAAGATCCTGCCTATCTCTCTCATTACACGCTCAGCCTGGTTGGACTGGGGATGGTACACAGCCGTATGCTTCGTGATGATTCCTTCCCATCCTAACGTCTGACGCCAACGGCCACTGATGAATTGCGGTCCGTGATCTGACAAAATCACTTTCTGCTTACCCACTTGTATCATGTAATCCTTAGTCACTTTCTTACTCAATACCAGACTGGTAGCTCTTTTAATACTATACAACCTCACATACTTAGAAAAGGTATCTAACATTACAAATATATACTGCACTCCTCCTCTACCCTTTGGTAACGGTCCGAACAAATCAACTGCAACCAAATCAAATGGTCTCTCCACTTTTATAAAATTCATCTCCCCTTCGACTCTATAGTTGACCACTTTTGATTTCTGGCATAAATCACAACTCTTTAACAACCTTCTAACCCTTCTCTCCATATTTCTAAAAATACAAGACTCTTTCAATACCTTCACACACTTCTTCGCTCCAAAATGTCCATACCTTAAATGACAATCCCAAATAACCTTATCAACTAACCCTTCTGGAATTACTAATTTCCAAACACGCTCACCCCCTACTATCCTCTTAAACAATAACCCATTATGAACCTGAAAATACTGACTATACTCTGATTCACTTACCTCCTTTTCTAAACTCTCTATGACCTTACCTGATTTGTCCTCTGTTCGCTGCATGGTCCGGATGTCTCTCATCTCCGCTCCCAAAATTCTATCCTCTCGGCTGATCTTAAAAATCTCGATTTCCTTTAAATCTCTACCTGTTCTGTTGTGCAGTATGTCTATCCTTGACAAAGTATCTGGTACCTTGTTCTCCGATCCTTTGATATATTCCCATTCAAAATTATATTCTTGTAATATCAATACCCATCTAGTTAAACGACTATGAGCCAGTTTGCATGTGTTCAAAAATGATAAAGCTTTGTGGTCCGTTCTAATTACTGTGCGACTTCCTAGAATGTATGTTCGAAACTTTCCCACTGCGAATATTATACTCAACAATTCCTTCTCTGTCGTCGTGTAGTTCTTCTCTGCCTGGATCAGTGATCTACTTGCAAATGCAATTACCTTATGCTCCTTGTCCTCGCCTTCTTGGTATAATTCTGCACCGATGGCCACATTGCTCGCATCCGTTTGTAAATAAAATACTTTCTCAAAGTCTGGGTGGTTCATCATTACCATTTGACTGAATTTCTTCTTTATCTCTTCAAATGCTGTGCGCTCCTTTTCGCCCCATTTCCATTGTTTAGTTTTCTGGAGTACTGAGCTCAATCTTGTGGTTAAATCTGCATAGTTCTGTTGAAATTTTCGGTAGAAATTACATAACCCAAGGAAACTTTGTAATTGTTTCACATTCCTCGGTTCAGGGAAACGCATGATTGATTCTACTTTGTCGGGGTTAGCTGAGATTCCTTCAGGTGTGATAATGAATCCTAGAAATTTTACCTGTGTCTGCAGAAATGTTGACTTATCCCAATTCACGGTGAGTCCTCCTGCCTCCAGTTTAGCCAATACATAGTCCAAGTGATCTAAATGGTCCTCGAAGGTCCTTGATGCAATCAAAATATCGTCCACGTAGATCGTCAAGAAGTCTAAGTCCTTGGGTCGCAAAATTTTGTCTAAACACATTATAAAGCTGGCGACGCTGGTGTTCAATCCGAAAGGTAGACGTCGAAACTGGTAGTTCTTACCATTAAATAAAAATGCTGTATACTTTCTACTGACCTCTGCTAGCGGAACCTGCCAATATCCAGATGTTAAATCCAACGATGTCATATACTTTACTCCACTGAACTTCTGGAAGATCTCATTGATAGGCTCTGGTGACTCTCTGTCGGGAATTATGATCTGGTTTATTCTTCTAGCATCTAGACACAAACGTACGCGTCCATCCTTCTTAATTACTACTACAAGTGGATTAGAATAATGCGATACTGACCGTTCGATTATACCTGTTTCTACCATCCTGTCGAGTTCTCTCTGCACCGCGCTTCTTTTTGAGTAAGGGACGGGGTAGCTCCTTTGCATAAACGGTGTGTGTTCCCTTATTTGTAATACACATTCATACCCTTTTGCCCTTCCTGGAACCTCGGCAAACACTCCTCTGTACCTCGCTATCACCTGCCATAACGCTGCACGCTGGCCACTCCTTACCACCTCACCTTCATTACAAAATTCATCCGCCCTTAACTCCCATACAGCATCATTAATATTACTCTTTTCACTCTCCAACTCACTCATATATTCTGTTTCTATACATGCACTTACCATGGTACCTAAATTATTCTCACTTACATCCTTCTGTAGTATTTTAACTCCGCACGTTCTAACTCTGTCTAAAATTTGCTCAAATTTTACTCTTACCGATCGATCACCCCCATCTAATTCTATCACCTTATCTCTAAAATTTATAACAGCTTTCGTTCTTTGCAAAAAATCATTACCCAGTATGACATCTAAACTTAACCCTTTTACTATTAAAAATGTGTTTATAAATTCTACATTATCTATTAGAAAATTCAAATGTATCTGTTTAGTGACCCTCTTACTTCGTACACCCGTGACTCCTATTACCGTGACTCCTGCTACTGGTAAGATTGGAATATCCTTGTTAAACTCTCTTAATTCTGCAAAAATGTTTTCTGCTATCACAGAAATTTCGCTACCCGTATCTATCAAAGTTTTAAAATTCTTATTTCCTACAGTTACCTGAATCTCTGTCAGTCCTGCTCTCACCTCGCTGTTTGCACTGTTTTCTTCTTCCATCAGGTCAGCGACAATATCTGCTTTTATTACATGGCTGTGTATCTCCTCGACTGGTTGGACCTCCTGCGTTTCCCTGAACAGTGGTCGGGTCCTAGCTACCACTGTCGTTTCTAGTTTTCCTGGTGTCTGCTGGTGGAGGGGCCTCGGTGTCCCTTATCTGGCCTCTGGTTGTTGTTCATCGCTCCTCTGGTGTCAGGTGTCTCTCTGCCTTGTGGTTTATCTCGTCTCTCCTCGTCTCTCCTCCGTTGTTCTTCTCTAGGCGTTCTACATTTGAAGCACTGTCGCCTGAATGGGAAATTCTCCTGTTGACACCTATAACACTTCCACTCACCTGGTTTATAATGGTCATTTTTATTTATCACATTAGGTTCATTGTAATGGTTTCTCTGTGGATGGTATTCTACCTGGTTTAGTTTATAATTACTCGGTGTTACTCGCCTATTCACTTCCCTATCTCTAATATTTTGCAAAATGTCCAGGATTTTTTCAAGTTCGCTTAAATTCGATATTTCTTTAGTCATTAAAATTATTTGTACTTCTCGAGGGAGATGCTTACTAACGTACCTTACAAATGATGTAAAAGGAATTGGAGGTTCTAAATATTTAACTTCATTGTACAACTGTGTCACGTATATTGTTATGTTATTGTTTGTGCGACTCCCGAAATTACCCGTTCCCATTATTTTACTCCTTAACTCTTCCTGTTCCTCCTCTGGCCAATATTTTCCTTTAAACGCTTGCTCAAACATCTCATAACTACCCCACTCTATCCTGTGTGCTTCTGCCCATACCGCGGCACTACCCTTAAAACATCTGATTATTTTTGTTAACTGGATCTCCCAATTACTACTACTAAAATGGTGGTACTCCCTGGTTTGGTTAATAAATCGCATGGGGTGTATTGAGCGGTTCTCATGACTGAATAATTCTAACTCTATTTCATTGTAAAAATCTCTCGTAATAACAACTCTTTCCGTATTTCCCGTTAAATTTTTGTTAATCTCCCCCCGTAATTCATTTTTCATTTTGGTTAAATCATTTTCAACTAGGTTATATCTAACATGCACATCGTTATAATTTTGTATATGCAAATCATCTATTTCCTTAACTCTATTTTGCAACATACTTATTTTATTGGTTGTACTGTTTTCGTGTTTTGATATAATGCTATCTATTGTCTGAATACCTTTTGTTAGGTCTACTACATCTAATTCACATTGGTCTAATTTGTTTTGTAAAATATGAGTCTTCAATTCTAACTGCTTATTTACTTCATTCTTAGTTTTAATTTCTAATTGTTCTACTGTCTCTACATATTTATTTTTTGTTTCTCTATTTTGGGTCTCTATCTGATTTTGAACTGTTTCATTGATTTGTTTGACTCTATCATTTAAATTACTTATCTTAGTTTTAATTTGCTCGTCTACAATTTCTGTGTGCTTTTTAATATCATTACATTGTGTTTCTATTATATTAATTTTCTCATTAACATTGGAATTTTGTTTATGTATTTCGTTTTCAACTTTTTTAAGTTTCTCGTCTAATTGGTTCAATTTTACGTCTTGCACATTATTTTGTTTTTTCAATTCATTTTCGAGGCTATCAAACTTCTCGTCAATCTCTTTTAACACACTATTTTGTGTTTTAATCAATGCGAACAGGTCTTCTAATGATATTTTATTTTCGACTACTTTAGGTGTTGAGCTAATGTGTCTTTCCAGTAAAATAGATTCTGTCTCTGACTTTTCTATTTCTATGCTACTATTATTATCTGCCATTTTTATTTTAAATGTTGGAATTACTATTTCACTCTACTTGTAACAAAATTACACAATTACTATTTACTCTGGTTGTTAACATAACCTCCATAACCTCTCTTGTTATGTTCCGGATATCATCTCGTCACCCTCTATGTCTCTGACTCTGGCTTATTTATATAAAATAATTTTATATAAAGTCCCTGTTCGGGCGCCATTTGTGATATAAATAATAAGTCACTGTGAGGGCGGCATTTGTGATATTACTCACTTTGCATTATAATCTATTTTTATTTATACGAATAAATAGTACCATAATATGGCACGTGTGTACTTACCAACTTTAATTATTGCCGGGCTCATACTCTTCTTATGCAATATGCTTTTATACCTAAGGGTGCCAGGGATTCGTTACAGCGAGATTCTTGATATTTGTATATATATTTGTACGTATTTGTATATATTTGTACTGCAGTTCTAATTACTTATTAATTCATATTTGCTATATTCACAAACCAATGCCCTTGGCATATACATATATACTCATGGCCATGCGCTCACTCTCACACTCTCACATACACTCATCTAATTATGGGTACATGATTTTAATTAGTTGTTTTCAATTAATGAGCTCATTAGATTAAAATAGAAAATGACAAAAGGTTGACTTCTCTTAACGGAGATAGGCGTAGATCCCTCGCTGCTGTTGGTTGGATGTTCCCTGCATGGCTGGTGTTCGTCTCAAGTCTATTTGGTTTTAATTACATAGTTATCACTGATTCTACATGTTTTTTAGATTTAAATGTTAATACAATTGAGCACTAACGCTCCACCATCACATTTGAAAGTTAGCTTTGATTGATTTTAAATTTTTATAGTAAATGAGAACAGACAGCGATACATCGCTGCTGCACCCTTGAAGAACTACGTTGGATTGAGACGGAGGCAAGTGTAAAATTGCGTTTGTGTGCGTACATTTTTACGTCACCACTCTTTTTTCACACAGGACTAAGACTGGTTACATGCGTTGTCGTCAGTGCGTCATTGCTTTTGTCATGACGGATCAGTGTTATTGTCCAATCGGAATTCGTATTGTAGTCTTTTCGTCACAAACACCGCCATGGTAGATTTTGAGTTTAGCACGTCCATCGGCGACTTTGGTGTCTTACTCTGGCCGAAATTGTGTTGTTCCTTTTTCACAGAGGGACAATGTACCTAACCATTCTGTATGTTTAAAAATACATAATAAAACATTGAAAACCCTTACATAACCCACAATTATGGTATTGGGCCCGTATGTACTGTTACAGAAGACAATGTTGGTCAAGACAATGACATTTTTAGAAATAATGAAATGGATGAAGAGGTCATAATTAGTTCATTATCAGACGATGAGCAGGACGAAGATAATATGGAGTGGTCTAAAAATGGACAAGCTCCTCGACAGTTTGCGAGTACAAGTTTTTTCCAACCAAGTGGAATTTCTAGCAATTATAATACAAATATGTAAATAATTTAGTGAATAAAATATGTTCTGTCATTTTATACAGTAATACTATTCTGAGATCCAACCCATAATAAATGTGGTAAGTATACTTACCAGTGAACACTGCGGTCAAGTTACTTTAGGTAGCACTCTCTGGTATATATATTTACCACCCCTTATCACAAGAACTGATAACAGGAGGAGTCAGGTTTTGGCTTATGTGCCATCATAGCCTCACAGTACAATGAAGTAAAGTAGTATTTTACCTTTTTTCATTTCCCCAGAGTACTGCCCTATAAAGGGGGTCTTATAAAATTTAATCCTTGTGCTGGGTCTTTTTTTATTTCTAAGATTTTTATGAATCGTACCACAAATATTCCTAAATTTATTTAAATTCTCTATGTAAATACATTATTAAATACTGGTATATTTAATCTTGATCTTAGATTATCATGGCCAGTGTCAAAGTACCATTAGCCAGGCTGATAGGCCATGGTCTAAGGATGTTAAGTACAACCTTTCTGCCTTGCCATTGGAGACTATCTTCAGTGCAAAATTGTTTTAGCAGGTGTTCGCCAAATAACCCAGTACTGAGGTAGACTACCTAATACCTGATACCTACGTGATAGTCTACCTCAATATACTGAGGTTACTTGGCAAAAAACTTCCAAAACAATTTTGCACTGAAAATGGCCTCAAATTGCAAGGCTAAAATGACTGTACTTAACAGCCTTAGACCATGGCCTAATAGCCAACAATACTTTGAATAAATATATTTAAATTACATTAAACACATTAAATACATTTGTCCAATTCCCTAAACATATTAATCAAATGACACATGACAGCAACGATAAATTTTCACATTCTTCATAATGCCTTTTATAAAAAGAGTGCTGAGACTAAAAAGCAACTTGACTTAAGAAACCCTTTTTACTAGCAGTTCTACTGCTACTGAATCAGTACCTTCTGCTGCCAGTGACAATATAATCAAATAATATAAAGTGGTTATTGAAGATTGATGACTAATACAGTTTACCATGTCTTCATTTTACTTTTGTACACCGGAGCTCTACTTTTTATTGTAACTGTAATAAATAATTTGTGTATTTTTTTCTATAGTTATTAAGTCCTAACTAGTTAATGCTGTTCACTAGAGTTTAATACAGAATAATTAAGTCTGGTATGGTAAACTTATTAATAAATTTTGTTCTTGTTTTATCATGTTCTTGCAAATGATACTAAGACTCTATGGTAGGATACTGAACATGCACAACTCTGCCACAATGTAACCAGACAACAACAATCGGTTGCTAAAGCACTGTGCTGAAGAAAACAGACAACTTAGTTTTTCCACACATAATATAAATATCCGTATGGAGAACCATACAAGACTTCCATGTTCTAAGATTTATATTTAAAATCATTTTCGAAATGGAATATTTCCATAGAAACTACATCTTTATTCAGCCTTAACCACAGCACTGTGGTCACTAAAGTATACCACCTCACGATAGCGCACTTGATTTTCACTGATCATGGCAGTCAATGGCACTGCCAGAACATCTGAAAACATTGAACATTAACACAGCCAAACAGCCCGGGAAGGAATTTTAATAGCAAACTACGTCTTTATTGCCGATAACAGAGTACACATACAAAATATCGGTATGGAGAACCATACATGACTTCCATGTTCTAAGATTTATATTTAAAATCATTTTTGAAATGAAATATTTCTATAGAAACTACTTCTTTCTACTTATTGCTTCAGCCTTAACCACAGTACTGTGGTCACTAACGTATACCACCTCACGTTATCGAATTCGAATTTCACTGATGATGGCAGTCGATGTCACTGTTGAAACATCTTGTTTTGCAGGAAGCATTGGAAAACAGCCCCGGAAGGAATTTTAACAACAAAGTACTTCTTCGTTGCCGATCACGTAGTACACATTTAAAAAATTATCCTCTCCCCATTCAAGTTTAATTTTCATTTATAGAAAATTACAACCACCCCGTTCAACTAGCCTCTTTATTTATAGATATTTCACCTACGTTTCTACAGTGGATTATTACGATCTTCTTATCAGGACACTGTATTTATCAAAATTAAGTACTTTACTCTTGTTACAACAAAAAATGGTTCAGGTAACTACCCTTTCCCCATAACTGATCTTCACCAAAATCAATAGGCTTTGAGTCCCCTACAACTCAGCCATATGTGTAAAAAATTATTTGATTCTGTTTGAATTTACGGCAGTTATCTTTCATCATGAAAAAAGTAACCTTGTTACAACATAAAATGTTGCAGGTAAACTACCCCTTATCCTTAACCGATCTTCACCAAAAAACAATAGGTCTTGAGAACTCTACAATTGAGGGCTGTATGCAAAACATTATTTGATTCTGTTTGAATTTGCGGCTGTTATCGTTTGCCATAGAAAAAAATCTATAGACAGACACACACTCAGACACACACACACACACACACACACTTTTTGAAAAATGACTTTTTCATGTTTTGAGTGTAGTACACTCAGAATCTGCAATAATCTCGAACACGATTTTTTTTGCCATCACCATACTTCCATTTCCTTAACGAACATGGAAGTAAAAATATCGGTATGGAGAACCATACATGACTTCCATGTTCTAAGATTTATATTTAAAATCATATTCGAACTGAAATATTTCCATAGAAACTACTTCTTTCTACTTATTGCTTCAGCCTTAACCACAGTACTGTGGTCACTAACGTATACCACCTCACGTTTTCGCACTCGATTTTCACTGATGATGGCAGTCGATGGCACTGCCGAAAAGTCTGGTTTTGCAGAAAACATTGGACTACGGCTAAACAGCCCGGGAAGGAATTTTAACAAACAACTACTTCTTTGTTGCCGATAACGTAGTACACACAAAAAATTCACCCCTCCCCAATCAACTATAATTTTCATTAATAGAAAATTACCCCCACCCCGTTCACCTAAACTCTTCATTTGTAGATATTTCATCTACGTTTCTACAGTGGATTATTACGAGCTTCTTATCAGGATACTTTATTTATCAAAATTAAGTACTTTACTCTTGTTAAAAAATAAAATGTTGCCGGTAAACTACCCCTTTCTCTAAACCGATCTTCATCAAAATCAATAGACCTTCAGCCTCTACAATGCAGGCATGCATGCAAAAAAATATTTGATTCTGTTTGAATGTGCGGCAATTATCGTTCGTCATGAAAACATTTCTCTTGTTACAACATAAAATGTTTAAAGTAAACTACCCCTTACCCTTAACCGATCTTCACCAAAATCAATAGGCCTTGAGTTCTCTACAATTCAGGAACGTATAAAAAAAATTATTTGATTCTCTTTGAATTTACGGCAGTTATCTTTCGTCAAAAACATTAACCTTCTTAAAACATAAAATGTTGCTGGTAAACTAGCCCTTTCCCTTAACCGAATTTCACCAACACCAGCAGGTCTTGAGAAATCTACAATACAGGGCTGTATGCAAAACATTATTTGATTCTGTTTGAATTTGCGGCTGTTATCGTTTGCCATAGAAAAAAAATTACCCTTGATAAAAAAACGTTGCAGGTAAACTGCCCCTTTCCCTTAACCGATCTTCAACAAAATCACGAGACCTTGAGTTCTGTATAATACAAAAAGGTATGCAAAAGGGTAGTTGATTCTGATTGAATTTACGGCAGTTATCGTTCGTCATAGAAAAAATTACCCTTGTTAAAATATAAAGTGTTGCTGGTAAACTACCCTATTCCCTTAACCGATCTTCACTAAAACCAATAGGTCTTGAGAACTCCACAATTCAGGCCTGTATGCAAAATATTATTTGATTCTGTTTGAATTTGCGTCTGTTATCGTTTGCCATAAAAAAAATTACCCCTGATAAAAAAACGTTACAGGTAAACTGCCCCTTTCCCTCAACCGATCTTCACCGAAAACAACATGTCTTGGGTACTCTACAATTCAGGGCTGTATGCAAAAAATTATTTAATTCTGTTTGAATTTGCGGCTCTTATCGTTTGCCATAGAAAATACCCTTGTTAAAATATAAAACGTTGCAGGTAAACTACATCATTCCCTTAACCGGTCTTCACCAAAACCAACAGGTCTTGAGAATTATACAATTCCGGGCTGTATGCAAAACATTATTTGATTCTGTTTGAATTTACGGCAGTTATCGTTTGTCATAGAAAAAATTACCTTTGTTAAAACATAAAATGTTGGAGGTAAACTACCCTATTCACTTGACCGATCGTCATCAAGACCTACAGGTCTTGAAAACTCTACAATTCAGGGCTGTATGCAAAACATTATTTGATTCTGTTTGAATTTGCGGCTGTTATCGTTTGCCATATAAAAAATTACCCTTGATAAAAAAACGTTGCTGGTTAACTATCCCTTTCCCTTAACCGATCTTCACCAAAAACAACAGACCTTGAGTCTCTACAATTCAGGCATGCATGCAAAACATTATTTGATTCTGTTTGAATGTGCGTCAGTTATCGTTCGTCATGTAAACATTTCTCTTGTTATAACATAAAATGTTGCTGGTGAACTACCCCCTTCCCTTAACCGATCTTCACCAAAATCAACAGACCTTGAGCTCTCTATAATTCAGGCATGCATGCAAAACATTATTTGATTCTGTTTGAATATGCGGCAGTTATCGTTCGTCATAGAAACAATTACTCTTGTTAAAACATGAAAAGTGGCTGGTAAACTACCCCTTTCCCTTAACCGAGCTTCACCAAAATCAACAGGCCTTCACTTCTTTACAAATCAGGACGGAATGCAAAAAAGTATTTTATTCTCTTTGAATTTACGGCAGTTATCGTTCGTCATAGAAAAAACTACCCTTGTTAAAACATAAAATGTTGCAGGTAAACTACCCCTTTCCCTTAACCGATCTTTACCAACACATATAGGTCTTGATAACTTTATAATTCAGGGCTGTATGCAAAACATTATTTGATTCTGTTTGAATTTGCGGCTGTTATCGTTTGCCATAGAAAAAAATTATCCTTGATAAAAACGTTGCTGGTAAACTACCCCTTTACCTTAACCGATCTTCACCAAACACAACAGGTCTTGCGTACTCTACAATCCAGGGCTGTATGCAAAAAAGTATTTGATTCTGTTTGAATTTGCGGCTCTTATCGTTTGCCATAGAAAATACCCTTTTAAAAATTAAAATGCTGCTGGTAAACTACCCCTGTCCCTCAACCGATCTTCACCAAAAACAACAGGTCCCGACAACTCTACAATTCAGGGGTGTATGCAAAAAATTATTTGTTTCTGTTTGAATTTGCGTCTGTTATCGTTTGGAAAAAAAAACCAACAGACAGACACAGCCGCAAATTCAAACAGAATCAAATAATGTTTTGGATACAGCCCTGAATTGTAGAGTTGTCAAGATCTGTTGGTTTTGGTGAAGATCGGTTAAGGGAAAGGCGTAGTTTACTAGCAACGTTTTATGTTTTAACAAGGGTATTTTCTGTGGTAAACGATAACAGCCGCAAATTCAAATTTAAATTTTTATTTAAATAACATACACACGTGTGTGTGTGTGTGTGTGTGTGTGTGTGTGTGTGTGTGTGTGTATGTGTGTGTGTGTGTGTGCATTTTAACCTAACATGAAACGTGAATGGACTGCATTTTAACCTAACATGTGATAATTTGATATTTAACATGATTTTTATGCTGTTGTATTTGTATGGAGGTCATCTATAAATATCATGTCAGTGCGACACAACGTGTAACAAACCTAATTGGACCTATCACTCCCGTTGCGTCATGTACTGATGACATAAACACTACTGGCTGATCCAAGTTTGTTTGGTTCTCGTCAACAACCTCTTGCATAACTTTGCCCTCAGGCGCTTCTATCAACTCAGGAACAAGCAAGAGTTTTGTCTCGACACCCACAGTTGGCTTTCCAATCACTTCTTTTATTGTTACACTTAATTGTATTTCCTATGCTAGTTCTTCCTCCATTTCCGTGTGTGTGTGTGTGTGTGTGTGTGTGTGTGTGTGTGTGTGTGTGTGTGTGTGTGTGTGTGTGTGTGTGTGTGTGTGTGTGTGTGTGTGTGTGTGTGTGAAGTTAACATAGCTTAGACAAAATAACGATAATGTATGACTTTCATTATCGTTATGCTGCCGTTGTAACGTTAGATTGCTAATGACAGATACATGCAGTCTGATGTATAGTATTCACGTATAGGCTACTCATAGTACCATATCAATATCTGTAATGTTATTTATTTCCAACTAAAGTCAGAGACACCCCAGTAGTTTTTCACCTAGAACGTATACAAAACATCTGATTCTTGTGTGTGTGCACTTGATATTGCGTAAACGTGTCTGGTCTGCTCTATCTGAATATCCTCATGCAATAAAGGACGTGCCTCGGTCATTACGAATACTATGTCATGATCCGACGCGTGCACACACGAACACACACAGACGCACACGTAATCACACATCCGACGTGCACACACACACACACAGACGCATACGCAACGTAACCAAACACGCAACGTGCGCACACACGAACACACAGACACACACGCACACACAATGAGCGCACACGTTGGCATGAATCATGTTAGGTCCAATTACGTTGTGTCGCACTGACCTGATATTTATAGATGACTTCCATACAGAAGCAGATAACAGATTTAAATAATACTTTCATGCTTTTGGCTGTCCTAAAAACATACCATATCTATTTCACAGGACGTTATGTATTACAGCATTTTTAATTTCGTTTAGCAACACTCGTAGACGGACATGGGCGATAGCTATTTCTGTATGAAAGTAAGCCATGTGTCAAATTAGAAGGTGAAAGTAAAATGCATCAATTTAGACACCAAACCTCTGAACATACATGCAATTATTATAGTAATCAGAAATGTGTGTGTGTGTGTGTGTGTGTGTGTGTGTGTGTGTGTGTGTGTGTGTGTGTGTGTGTGTGTGTGTGTGTGTGTGTGAGAGAGAGAGAGAGAGAGAGAGAATTTAATGTGCATCAACTTTCAAACGTGTTCGCTACCGCCGTATGATATATATACACACACAAGACGACATGTCACTATTTCTCATTTGTATGAGACACTCATCGTACAATCGACTATTGTGTGTATAACAACAACAACATTTAAGAGGTAAGCAAAAGATTTGCATATGTTACTAAGTAAACATAATTTTATTGAATATTCAGATTTTATTTAAATTGAGCTTATAGTCGTCTATTTGATTTTTTGGTCTGTTGCCTAATGAAGCACATGTGCTTAGGTCAGTTACTGTTGTCTCTCGATAAGAACGGGGTTTTTGTTTGATAGGGGTTTGACAGATATTTTTTATGTGTTTGTAGATTTCCAATTTTAAGTGTTCTAAATACGCTGTCCTGTCATTATTATTATACGAGGTTAATCTGTATTATTACATGAGTCATCAATCGTTTAACATGAACATCAATCGAGTAACACAAGTAGTTATGTCGAGTTTAAGAATGACTACGACTCAAGAAGCGATTACCAGGTATGTTTATGTACTAGACATTTAGACAGAATTTACTGATATCACGAGTAGGCCTACTTAAATACGTTCAATACAAAAAGGATTAATTGCCCTACACCTGAGTGCTGTATTTTATGAATGCGTGCGTATTTGCTACATAAGGATTAATATAATTACTCATACGTCTGATCAATAAGATCTTTTGTAAAACTTAATGATTCCGTTGAGATGACGTTTAGACAGAATTTACTGATATCACGAGTAGGCCTACTTAAATATGTTCAATACAAAAAGGATCAACTGCCCTACACCTGAGTGCTGTATTTTACGAATGCGTGCGTATTTGCTACATAAGGATTAATATAATTACTCATACGTCTGATCAATAAGATCTTTTGTAAAACTTAATGATTCCACCTGGGTGATTGTAGATTTATTCTGTACTCAGTTTCTGAAATGTATCAATGAAAATACAGTGAGAGTAGAATATATCGAGTACCAAATCCATCAATTTTCAAATGTTAATGAAACTGAACGATTGTGACTGTAGTTGAAGAACAATTCTGTAATTTACAAATGTAACGAAATTTAGAAATGCATTTTCTCATAACAAAATACAACGTACCCTTTCATTTTATATTCAAACTATTCTTATCTGAAACAGAACGTTATATAGATAATACGCTGTCCTGTTTTAAAAAAAATTTATTCAGGTATTAATCTGTTTGTTTAAACGTTGATCTATGTACGTGACCATACGTACTTGTTTTCGTAATGTTTGTTATAATACCTTTCCTGTTCTGGATTTATGGTATGTGCTGTGTGTGTGTGTGTGTGTGTGTGTTGAAAGCCTTATGTATATATTTATATATATATATATATATAGCACATAATGTATATGATAATGAAGCAGGTACTGTTATTATTATTATAGGAACAAGAAGATGAATTCTTATCAGTGGTTGACTGCATCCAAACATACTGTCAGTAAACGGGAGGGAGGCGAGCAGATGAATATGTATACTTCTCAGAACATTGAATTTAAATCTTTAATTGTACCCAAACACACTGCTAGTACATGCAAGGGTGATGAGGTGAAGACGAACTACAAAAAAAATTTCAAGAAATTCCGTAAAGTATGTCTTTTCTCTTGTATTCAATTATACAGTATTTTAAATTATGTATAGACCTATGTCAACAATCATACCCATTCTCCCTCGTATTGCTTCAACTAATTCACATTGTAGTGTGACAGAAAATCCACTACATCTTAAGACATGTGAAATCATAAAGTTTAATTACACCAACGAATGTTATAATAATATTGAATGACATTTAAATAAATCAAAGGAATAAACCACGATAAAATAAAAATCCTCATTACATTATATATAAAAACCACTGTTTAAAAAACCAAAGAAAGTATCGAAGCAACTCATAGTATAATATCAGTAAGTTACCCAGGAAGCTCAGAGCAGTAAACCAGTTATGTAAGAACATATCAAGAAAAAAGAGACTCAATTAAAGAGTGGTGAATACCAAAATACCCCAAAAACAAGAAGAGGGAAGAATAAAGTTTGTGATCAGGAAGAAAACAATACCCTGAAACCTGTATAGAAGAATAAAGTCAGTATCAGTGAATAAATTAAATGCTCCAAACTAAACCTCAGTCGAGATAACACCAAGTACCTTGGTTTACCCAAGAATGAAGAAGGAAGACAAGAAAACCAGAAGAATGAAGACTAGACGAGGGACAAGAATGAAGACCAGAAGGAAGATACGAAGAAGGACAAGAAAGAAGACAGGAGGAGAGGAAGAAATAGTATGAAAGAAACACCGTTGTAAAACCTATTATTATATAAACTACTATCAACCCCAAACCCACAAAAACTATGCAAAAGAAAGTATAACATACCCAAAATCCTATAAAATGTAATTATTGAGAAAACTAAAGTGCTGTATAGCGTTATAAGAAGTGAACCGACTAAAGCTATTGTGTAATAAAGAAAATAAACTAGTCTTAACAGTCCATGATTACTAAAGGTCTCATGATAATAAGACTCAAAATATCAGAACCAACAGTGAAAGTGAATTTGTGTAAGTGTTTTTTAGAAATGCAATAAACTTAAAGTTGGTGATACTATAACTTATCAGTATGCTATATCACAACTTTAATATCTAATAATAAACAGCATAATAAAATAATAAAATGGAAGATTTCCAGTATTTTATTATTTTAATGTAAATCTTTATTTACAAGACATTTGTAAAAAATGATAATAAATAGAGTATGGGAGTTAATGTTTACTGATGTAGGGGATCACAATAATAATGGTTTAAACCAGAAAGGACTGGCATTAATATAGTATTAATAAGTGTAAAATATTTAAATAGATTGTTTATTCACAGTCCTAAAATCAATGTGTTAATAAAATGTATTTGTAAGGGTTATTAGAAAATAAGATTTATGTTATGTGTTTTAAAAAGAATTATGTTTGATAAATAATAACCTACATACCATTAATAATGTTCTAATAGGTATGCTATGTTAGCTCAAGAATAGTTAAAAGATATATGTTCAAACCATATCTGCAATATGTTCAATTGTGCAGATTGCTAAACAATGTTCATAATTAATTATTTTAATAACTGTAGTGTTAATTAACTACTACACCACACAATAAGTTATAAACCATGTTATTTTCATATAATTGTAATTATGTAAAGTCAGAGGAGGAATTAAGTTTAAATTTATTTGAGAAAGAAAGAAATATAAAATTCTAAAATCTAGGCCATTTGGTGAATTCACAGAACCAATATAAACTAGTATAATTCACTTATAAATCCTGTAAACTAGCAAGATTTATATAAGATAACTCAATTAACCACTACTGGAAATGATCCTATGAGTTAAAATGATAATAAGGAAATATACCTTAACATATTGTAAATTTTCAAATTATATAAATTAATTAATTTTAAAGAGCAATGTCAAATTTACAGATTAACACAAAAAACCAGTTCAAAGGTGTAATTTATATGTATTTAAGGAAAGGAAGAGGAATATGACTAATTAAAATTTATTATAATAGTATTAATAATATTTAAAATGGAGGGAATTCGTATAAAGACGGAAATCCAATTTTGAGCCTATATTTCCAAAAAGTAAAGAAATTTGTTAATTTCCACAAAATATCTACAGATATGGACTATAATACATCAATTTAAAGGGAATGAGATGATTAAACCAATAATAAGGTTAATAATTCATAAAAGTGAGGAATAAAATAGATAAATTCCATATATAATGTAATATTTTATCATGTGTATGGGAAGTCGAAATATGTTAACAATACTTTTTCAAAGATTAACTGGGCCAGATTTATGACCAAGTTAATTAGTCTTTTGTTGAATATCAAGCTGGACAGTTGTGTAAAGAACGTTTCTTTAAATCGAGTTGAAAATGGTACTAGCGTTTAGCCATTGAAATAAGTGAAACGAGAGTTAGACGGATTAGACACTTTTTAAAGCTAAAGCTATCAAAACATTCACGACAATAATGAAAACAAACACTTAACTTCATAATCCGAGTGATAGAAACAAGTAAAACATTATATTTAAACTGATTCATTATACAATCCTAACCATATCTTGAGAATTTTAACCCACAGAAGAGAACACATTCAAAATAAACTAACTAACACAAGTTTACACAGAACACTTCGCCAGAATACACCAAATAACTTTACAGACATATTACACCAGTGCGGGGACATTTCAAACCTTGATGAAGGTAATTTTATTGTGATTTTCTGACACGACGCATTTGCAGTAACCTAGTCCAACTCGAGTAGCGGCCATCTTGAATACGCAACCTGCTTACTACATCGCAGTGACGTCAGTCTTCAATGGTTCAAAAACAGTCATACACATTACATATTAGAATTATTTAAATTCTATTGAATAGTAATTATTGTATTTATTTTTAATTGTTAATGTTATACTTTCTCGTCACCCTTCTCTGACTATGAATTCTAATCACTCAAAGAACCTGTCTTTTAATATAATATATCATAAAATTTGTTCTGTATGATACAATCGATAATTCCCGAGACAGAGTCGATAATTGCTCTCCATCGATAAAATATCGATTATTATTTTAAATTGTCAATAAATCTTTATATTTCCATTATTTCATATCTGTTACTTATTTCACAGGTAATTTAAGAGTATTTATTAAGACTGAAGAACTTAAATAAGAAGAATATATATTATTTGAACGAGATATTGGACCAGCCAGAAAAGTCATCAATCGATTATTAGCTGGAGTTAATCTATTTAACTCCAGACTTGGTTCAAATCTTCAAGAAGTGCTCGACGGTCAATAAATACCTACCTGTTATTAAAATTTTTACAAGAACCTTTTAAAACAGATTTATTTCTTATACACACCTCTATAAACATAAACAAGATTTATTATTATTTGAAAATTCTATTTTTATATAAAATTTTCCATATACATTTTATTCTTTTGTAACGACCGGCATACAGCGGTCTGGTTACAAAGTGGCGTCCAACTTAGAGGGCTTGAATAGATAAGCCTGGCAGCGGTTATCCAGTCAGGAGAAGGGCAACAACGATAAACAAAAATGGCAGAACTTACAAGAGATGAGAAGTTAGACAAATTGATGGAAATGATATTACAATTTGGAAAGAACATGGAAAAGAAAATAGATGAGAGCCACGATTCGATGAGGAAAAAAATAGATGAATGCAATCAATCCTTGGTGGAAAATTTAAGCAAGAAAATGGAAGGAATGGAGAAAAAACTGGATGATTGGGCCGAAGAAAGGGGAGAGGACAGATTAAAAAGAGAAGAAGAAGAAAGGACCAAAGAAATAAAATATGATAGCGAACTTGAACCAGAAGAAATACCAAATGACAAAACAGAGGATCCAGTTGTAGTATTACCTGAGAAGAAAACTAACGGGAACAAAGAAAATACTAAAGATATGGAAGTGGAACCAAAGGAAGGGAGGAAAACGCTTCCAAAGAAATTATTGAAAAAAAGGAAGAAATGGAAATGATGAACCATGGTTTAACGGATGTCAATAATATTCCAACCAACCATGAAGAAATCATGAAGTCCAGAAATTACGGAAGGGGATTAAAAGTAATATTACAAATAATGTACCACCAAACAGTAGTTTACCAATGGGGAAGGACCAGAGGTAAACGGAATACAACATGTGGACCAGATCAGTTCCAGTGCGGAACTAAACAGTGTATTTCAGAAAGATGGAAAAATAACATCTTATCAGACTGTGATGATGGCACTGGTGAATCACCAGAGTGTGTTCCATTAGTGCGCCATCCAGGACTATTCCAGTGTACAATTACACAAAACTGTATACCTTCCGGATGGATATGTGATGATGACCCAGATTATGGGGATTCAGAGAAGCAAATAATTGATAAACCAGATGAAGACCCTCACAGATATTTTTCAGGTCATACAGCATATGGACCAGAGACATATTGGAGTATAAGACAATATAATAATGGGAACAATACTAATTACAATGATAATAATAATACGGGTCCAAATTATCAAAACCCGAATCGACCCTCTAATGGTTATCAGGATAACCGCAATCCCTACCCTAATAACGTAAATAGTCAGAGAAGCCCCAATTATGGTAATAGTCCTTACCCTAATAATGCTAATAGTGCGGATCCCAATAATGGTAATTTTAATAATAATAGGTTTCCTCACCCTAGAGTGAACTTCATACGTGCCACAGATGGAAGACAGCGAGGATTCAACCACAATCGACGAAACAGTTACCGCGGATACGAAGAAAGGCGGAGGAGCCTAGAACGGGACCAACTGAGGTACTATCCGACACGTAGGAACAATAGTTTGGACAACACTGAACAGAGGTCGCACCATGAACGACCGGAAGACCATAGGACAGATCGGCAGGTAACCACTCTGAGCATCCCGAATGAGGCATCGACTAGTATGGCTCAAAGGAACATTTTGGAAGAAGATATATAATATAGAATTTAAATTCCCCAAAATTCTAAAATACATGTAAGCCAACCTTACATAAAGATTATTTAAAGGAAAACCATTTAGAAGATATGCATAAAAAGAAGTTAGAATAAATTAACCAAATTCTAAAAACAATGTAAGCCAATTACATACAATTTATTTGAGAAGAAACATTTTGGAAGAAGATATATAAGATAGAATTTAAAATCCACTAAATTCTAAAAACAATGTAAGCCCATTACATACAATTTATTTGAGAAGAAACATTTTGGGAAGAAGATATATAAAACAGAATTTTTGAAGGTAAAATTATCCAAATTCTAATAACAATGTAAGCCAATTACATACAATTTATTTGAGAAGAAACATTTTAAAAGAAGAATAACAAGAAGAATTTTGAAATAATCCTCAAAACTCTAAAACACTTGTAAACCAATCTTACATAAAAAATTATTTGAAGAAAAACTTTATGGCTATAATATAATAATAAAGAAGGAGAGAATTTAGAAATAAAACCATCTAAGGTCAAAAACAAGTAAGGACAGCTTACTAAATATTTATTTGAAGAGAAACATTTTGACAATAATACCAAGAGAATTTAGAAAAATAAAACCAACCTAAACACATGTAAGCCCACCTTACATACAAATTATGTGAGAAAACTTTATGGAATAATATAAGAAGAGTGAATTTTGAATTGTGTATAAATCAAGTTTCCAAACCAAGAATAAGTACAACTTACCAACCAATTATTAATAAAACACTTTGGTGAGATAAACAGAAGAGATTTCATACCATATTTATGGTAAGCATAGAATATAATTACCATGGTAACAAAGGATCATAATGGGATGAAGAAAGGAAACAGATTTAGAATTAAAACAAATAATTCTGGACAGTATGATCATGTCCAAGTTCAATATGAAGAGGAAAAACCTTTCCATAAAATGATGCTAAATAAATAAAAAAGAAAAATTTCTTTAATACGATTTGAGTGATTGAATATAATAAAGTACAAAAACTTCTTTGGAATTATGAGAGAACGAAACTTTGAAGTGGTATGAGGAGAAATTATCACCTCATTATGAAATTAATAAAAAACCGTCATTCGAAAGTATAATAACAATGAAAGGAATAATGTGAAAATAATGTCAAAGATTTATGTAATTAAACGAATTAATATAAAATGATTTATGAATTAAATATCAATTATGATAATGACAGTTATAAAAATTCTAGAAAATAGAACAAGTGGAGATTTAAGAACAAAGAAACAGTCTAAAAATGTCATAAAGATATGCTACTATAAATAATGCAGATTATAATGAAAAAACCAGAAGGTAATAAAGAATTTATAACCATAAGATTTATATGATAAGAAAAGTTGAAAAATGTAATAATAGAAGAGCTTCCTACCATAATATCAAATGAAAGAAACATCCAGTTAAGGAGTCAGAAGAACAACTGAGATATGAATATTAAAATCTCTGAGAAGTATAATAAGTAATAAGTGAAGTATCCCAAAGATATTTTTTAAATAGTAACAAATGTGTACTATTCTGAATAATTTTTTTAATCTGTCTGAAGATAATTCCAGCAGGATTAATATGTTTTTTGAGCAGAGATGATTTGCCTCTGTACTCAAATATGTGTGAAGTATTGGACAGCAGAGGAAAGTAGCGTACAGTGCCTCTCTGAACTGAACCAGCTCACAAAGTAGGGAACGATAGGGAGGAAATATCCCAAGGAGAAAATACTAAGAAGAAATATGAAAATGAAATAATAAATATGAAACTCAGATGACTATTACTATCAAGGAAGATCAAGTGAGAATGATATAAACTCCCAAATATAAATAAGAAAATTTTAAAATGGAAGGAAGTCCAAAATAATAACAAACCTTGAATAATTATCATAAGCAATTGTTTCAGACAAAGCAAGTATAGTCTGAAAAAATTACTTCTGGAGAAGGGCATTCTGTAGTGTGACAGAAAATCCACTACATCTTAAGACATGTGAAATCATAAAGTTTAATTACACCAACGAATGTTATAATAATATTGAATGACATTTAAATAAATCAAAGGAATAAACCACGATAAAATAAAAATCCTCATTACATTATATATAAAAACCACTGTTTAAAAAACCAAAGAAAGTATCGAAGCAACTCATAGTATAATATCAGTAAGTTACCCAGGAAGCTCAGAGCAGTAAACCAGTTATGTAAGAACATATCAAGAAAAAAGAGACTCAATTAAAGAGTGGTGAATACCAAAATACCCCAAAAACAAGAAGAGGGAAGAATAAAGTTTGTGATCAGGAAGAAAACAATACCCTGAAACCTGTATAGAAGAATAAAGTCAGTATCAGTGAATAAATTAAATGCTCCAAACTAAACCTCAGTCGAGATAACACCAAGTACCTTGGTTTACCCAAGAATGAAGAAGGAAGACAAGAAAACCAGAAGAATGAAGACTAGACGAGGGACAAGAATGAAGACCAGAAGGAAGATACGAAGAAGGACAAGAAAGAAGACAGGAGGAGAGGAAGAAATAGTATGAAAGAAACACCATTGTAAAACCTATTATTATATAAACTACTATCAACCCCAAACCCACAAAAACTATGCAAAAGAAAGTATAACATACCCAAAATCCTATAAAATGTAATTATTGAGAAAACTAAAGTGCTGTATAGCGTTATAAGAAGTGAACCGACTAAAGCTATTGTGTAATAAAGAAAATAAACTAGTCTTAACAGTCCATGATTACTAAAGGTCTGGTCTGAGATAATAAGACTCAAAATATCAGAACCAACAGTGAAAGTGAATTTGTGTAAGTGTTTTTTAGAAATGCAAAAAACTTAAAGTTGGTGATACTATAACTTATCAGTATGCTATATCACAACTTTAATATCTAATAATAAACAGCATAATAAAATAATAAAATGGAAGATTTCCAGTATTTTATTATTTTAATGTAAATCTTTATTTACAAGACATTTGTAAAAAATGATAATAAATAGAGTATGGGAGTTAATGTTTACTGATGTAGGGGATCACAATAATAATGGTTTAAACCAGAAAGTACTGGCATTAATATAGTATTAATAAGTGTAAAATGTTTAAATAGACTGTTTATTCACAGTCCTAAAATCAATGTGTTAATAAAATGTATTTGTAAGGGTTAAAAGAAAATAAGATTTATGTTATGTGTTTTAAAAAGAATTATGTTTGATAAATAATAACCTACATACCATTAATAATGTTCTAATAGGTATGCTATGTTAGCTCAAGAATAGTTAAAAGATATATGTTCAAACCATATCTGCAATATGTTCAATTGTGCAGATTGCTAAACAATGTCCATAATTAATTATTTTAATAACTGTAGTGTTAATTAACTACTACACCACACAATAAGTTATAAACCATGTTATTTTCATATAATTGTAATTATGTAAAGTCAGAGGAGGAATTAAGTTTAAATTTATTTGAGAAAGAAAGAAATATAAAATTCTAAAATCTAGGCCATTTGGTGAATTCACAGAACCAATATAAACTAGTATAATTCACTTATAAATCCTGTAAACTAGCAAGATTTATATAAGATAACTCAATTAACCACTACTGGAAATGATCCTATGAGTTAAAATGATAATAAGGAAATATACCTTAACATATTGTAAATTTTCAAATTATATAAATTAATTAATTTTAAAGAGCAATGTCAAATTTACAGATTAACACAAAAAACCAGTTCAAAGGTGTAATTTATATGTATTTAAGGAAAGGAAGAGGAATATGACTAATTAAAATTTATTATAATAGTATTAATAATATTTAAAATGGAGGGAATTCGTATAAAGACGGAAATCCAATTTTGAGCCTATATTTCCAAAAAGTAAAGAAATTTGTTAATTTCCACAAAATATCTACAGATATGGACTATAATACATCAATTTAAAGGGAATGAGATGATTAAACCAATAATAAGGTTAATAATTCATAAAAGTGAGGAATAAAATAGATAAATTCCATATATAATGTAATATTTTATCATGTGTATGGGAAGTCGAAATATGTTAACAATACTTTTTCAAAGATTAACTGGGCCAGATTTATGACCAAGTTAATTAGTCTTTTGTTGAATATCAAGCTGGACAGTTGTGTAAAGAACGTTTCTTTAAATCGAGTTGAAAATGGTACTAGCGTTTAGCCATTGAAATAAGTGAAACGAGAGTTAGACGGATTAGACACTTTTTAAAGCTAAAGCTATCAAAACATTCACGACAATAATGAAAACAAACACTTAACTTCATAATCCGAGTGATAGAAACAAGTAAAACATTATATTTAAACTGATTCATTATACAATCCTAACCATATCTTGAGAATTTTAACCCACAGAAGAGAACACATTCAAAATAAACTAACTAACACAAGTTTACACAGAACACTTCGCCAGAATACACCAAATAACTTTACAGACATATTACACCAGTGCGGGGACATTTCAAACCTTGATGAAGGTAATTTTATTGTGATTTTCTGACACGACGCATTTGCAGTAACCTAGTCCAACTCGAGTAGTGGCCATCTTGAATACGCACCTGCTTGCTACATCGCAGTGACGTCAGTCTTCAATGGTTCGAAAACAGTCATACACATTACATATTAGAATTATTTAAATTCTTTTGAATAGTAATTATTGTATTTATTTTTAATTGTTAATGTTATACTTTCTCGTCACCCTTCTCTGACTATTAATTCTAATCGCTCAAAGAACCTGTCTTTTAATATAATATATCATAAAATTTGTTCTGTATGACACAATCGATAATTCCCGAGACAGAGTCGATAATTGCTCTCCATCGATAAAATATCGATTATTATTTTAAATTGTCAATAAATCTTTATATTTCCATTATTTCATATCTGTTACTTATTTCACAGGTAATTTAAGAGTATTTATTAAGACTGAAGAACTTAAATAAGAAGAATATATATTATTTGAACGAGATATTGGACCAGCCAGAAAAGTCATCAATCGATTATTAGCTGGAGTTAATCTATTTAACTCCAGACTTGGTTCAAATCTTCAAGAAGTGCTCGACGGTCAATAAATACCTACCTGTTATTAAAATTTTTACAAGAACCTTTTAAAACAGATTTATTTCTTATACACACCTCTATAAACATAAACAAGATTTATTATTATTTGAAAATTCTATTTTTATATAAAATTTTCCATATACATTTTATTCTTTTGTAACGACCGGCATACAGCGGTCTGGTTACAAAGTGGCGTCCAACTTAGAGGGTTTGAATAGATAAGCCTGGCAGCGGTTATCCAGTCAGGAGAAGGGCAACAATGATAAACAAAAATGGCAGAACTTACAAGAGATGAGAAGTTAGACAAATTGATGGAAATGATATTACAATTTGGAAAGAACATGGAAAAGAAAATAGATGAGAGCCACGATTCGATGAGGAAAAAAATAGATGAATGCAATCAATCCTTGGTGGAAAATTTAAGCAAGAAAATGGAAGGAATGGAGAAAAAACTGGATGATTGGGCCGAAGAAAGGAGAGAGGACAGATTAAAAAGAGAAGAAGAAGAAAGGACCAAAGAAATAAAATATGATAGCGAACTTGAACCAGAAGAAATACCAAATGACAAAACAGAGGATCCAGTTGTAGTATTACCTGAGAAGAAAACTAACGGGAACAAAGAAAATACTAAAGATATGGAAGTGGAACCAAAGGAAGGGAGGAAAACGCTTCCAAAGAAATTAATGAAAACAAAGGAAGAAATGGAAATGATGAACCATGGTTTAACGGATGTCAATAATATTCCAACCAACCATGAAGAAATCATGAATTCCAGAAATTACGGAAGGGGATTAAAAGTAATATTACAAATAATGTACCACCAAACAGTAGTTTACCAATGGGGAAGGACCAGAGGTAAACGGAATACAACATGTGGACCAGATCAGTTCCAGTGCGGAACTAAACAGTGTATTTCAGAAAGATGGAAAAATAACATCTTATCAGACTGTGATGATGGCACTGGTGAATCACCAGAGTGTGTTCCATTAGTGCGCCATCCAGGACTATTCCAGTGTACAATTACACAAAAATGTATACCTTCCGGATGGATATGTGATGATGACCCAGATTATGGGGATTCAGAGAAGCAAATAATTGATAAACCAGATGAAGACCCTCACAGATATTTTTCAGGTCATACAGCATATGGACCAGAGACATATTGGAATATAAGACAATATAATAATGGGAACAATACTAATTACAATGATAATAATAATACGGGTCCAAATTATCAAAACCCGAATCGACCCTCTAATGGTTATCAGGATAACCGCAATCCCTACCCTAATAACGTAAATAGTCAGAGAAGCCCCAATTATGGTAATAGTCCTTACCCTAATAATGCTAATCGTGCGGATCCCAATAATGGTAATTTTAATAATAATAGGTTTCCTCACCCTAGAGTGAACTTCATACGTGCCACAGATGGAAGACAGCGAGGATTCAACCACAATCGACGAAACAGTTACCGCGGATACGAAGAAAGGCGGAGGAGCCTAGAACGGGACCAACCGAGGTACTATCCGACACGTAGGAACAATAGTTTGGACAACACTGAACAGAGGTCGCACCATGAACGACCGGAAGACCATAGGACAGATCGGCAGGTAACCACTCTGAGCATCCCGAATGAGGCATCGACTAGTATGGCTCAAAGGAACATTTTGGAAGAAGATATATAATATAGAATTTAAATTCCCCAAAATTCTAAAATACATGTAAGCCAACCTTACATAAAGATTATTTAAAGGAAAACCATTTAGAAGATATGCATAAAAAGAAGTTAGAATAAATTAACCAAATTCTAAAAACAATGTAAGCCAATTACATACAATTTATTTGAGAAGAAACATTTTGGAAGAAGATATATAAGATAGAATTTAAAATCCACTAAATTCTAAAAACAATGTAAGCCCATTACATACAATTTATTTGAGAAGAAACATTTTGGGAAGAAGATATATAAAACAGAATTTTTGAAGGTAAAATTATCCAAATTCTAATAACAATGTAAGCCAATTACATACAATTTATTTGAGAAGAAACATTTTAAAAGAAGAATAACAAGAAGAATTTTGAAATAATCCTCAAAACTCTAAAACACTTGTAAACCAATCTTACATAAAAAATTATTTGAAGAAAAACTTTATGGCTATAATATAATAATAAAGAAGGAGAGAATTTAGAAATAAAACCATCTAAGGTCAAAAACAAGTAAGGACAGCTTACTAAATATTTATTTGAAGAGAAACATTTTGACAATAATACCAAGAGAATTTAGAAAAATAAAACCAACCTAAACACATGTAAGCCCACCTTACATACAAATTATGTGAGAAAACTTTATGGAATAATATAAGAAGAGTGAATTTTGAATTGTGTATAAATCAAGTTTCCAAACCAAGAATAAGTACAACTTACCAACCAATTATTAATAAAACACTTTGGTGAGATAAACAGAAGAGATTTCATACCATATTTATGGTAAGCATAGAATATAATTACCATGGTAACAAAGGATCATAATGGGATGAAGAAAGGAAACAGATTTAGAATTAAAACAAATAATTCTGGACAGTATGATCATGTCCAAGTTCAATATGAAGAGGAAAAACCTTTCCATAAAATGATGCTAAATAAATAAAAAAGAAAAATTTCTTTAATACGATTTGAGTGATTGAATATAATAAAGTACAAAAACTTCTTTGGAATTATGAGAGAACGAAACTTTGAAGTGGTATGAGGAGAAATTATCACCTCATTATGAAATTAATAAAAAACCGTCATTCGAAAGTATAATAACAATGAAAGGAATAATGTGAAAATAATGTCAAAGATTTATGTAATTAAACGAATTAATATAAAATGATTTATGAATTAAATATCAATTATGATAATGACAGTTATAAAAATTCTAGAAAATAGAACAAGTGGAGATTTAAGAACAAAGAAACAGTCTAAAAATGTCATAAAGATATGCTACTATAAATAATGCAGATTATAATGAAAAAACCAGAAGGTAATAAAGAATTTATAACCATAAGATTTATATGATAAGAAAAGTTGAAAAATGTAATAATAGAAGAGCTTCCTACCATAATATCAAATGAAAGAAACATCCAGTTAAGGAGTCAGAAGAACAACTGAGATATGAATATTAAAATCTCTGAGAAGTATAATAAGTAATAAGTGAAGTATCCCAAAGATATTTTTTAAATAGTAACAAATGTGTACTATTCTGAATAATTTTTTTAATCTGTCTGAAGATAATTCCAGCAGGATTAATATGTTTTTTGAGCAGAGATGATTTGCCTCTGTACTCAAATATGTGTGAAGTATTGGACAGCAGAGGAAAGTAGCGTACAGTGCCTCTCTGAACTGAACCAGCTCACAAAGTAGGGAACGATAGGGAGGAAATATCCCAAGGAGAAAATACTAAGAAGAAATATGAAAATGAAATAATAAATATGAAACTCAGATGACTATTACTATCAAGGAAGATCAAGTGAGAATGATATAAACTCCCAAATATAAATAAGAAAATTTTAAAATGGAAGGAAGTCCAAAATAATAACAAACCTTGAATAATTATCATAAGCAATTGTTTCAGACAAAGCAAGTATAGTCTGAAAAAATTACTTCTGGAGAAGGGCATTCTGTAGTGTGACAGAAAATCCACTACATCTTAAGACATGTGAAATCATAAAGTTTAATTACACCAACGAATGTTATAATAATATTGAATGACATTTAAATAAATCAAAGGAATAAACCACGATAAAATAAAAATCCTCATTACATTATATATAAAAACCACTGTTTAAAAAACCAAAGAAAGTATCGAAGCAACTCATAGTATAATATCAGTAAGTTACCCAGGAAGCTCAGAGCAGTAAACCAGTTATGTAAGAACATATCAAGAAAAAAGAGACTCAATTAAAGAGTGGTGAATACCAAAATATCCCAAAAACAAGAAGAGGGAAGAATAAAGTTTGTGATCAGGAAGAAAACAATACCCTGAAACCTGTATAGAAGAATAAAGTCAGTATCAGTGAATAAATTAAATGCTCCAAACTAAACCTCAGTCGAGATAACACCAAGTACCTTGGTTTACCCAAGAATGAAGAAGGAAGACAAGAAAACCAGAAGAATGAAGACTAGACGAGGGACAAGAATGAAGACCAGAAGGAAGATACGAAGAAGGACAAGAAAGAAGACAGGAGGAGAGGAAGAAATAGTATGAAAGAAACACCATTGTAAAACCTATTATTATATAAACTACTATCAACCCCAAACCCACAAAAACTATGCAAAAGAAAGTATAACATACCCAAAATCCTATAAAATGTAATTATTGAGAAAACTAAAGTGCTGTATAGCGTTATAAGAAGTGAACCGACTAAAGCTATTGTGTAATAAAGAAAATAAACTAGTCTTAACAGTCCATGATTACTAAAGGTCTGGTCTGAGATAATAAGACTCAAAATATCAGAACCAACAGTGAAAGTGAATTTGTGTAAGTGTTTTTTAGAAATGCAAAAAACTTAAAGTTGGTGATACTATAACTTATCAGTATGCTATATCACAACTTTAATATCTAATAATAAACAGCATAATAAAATAATAAAATGGAAGATTTCCAGTATTTTATTATTTTAATGTAAATCTTTATTTACAAGACATTTGTAAAAAATGATAATAAATAGAGTATGGGAGTTAATGTTTACTGATGTAGGGGATCACAATAATAATGGTTTAAACCAGAAAGGACTGGCATTAATATAGTATTAATAAGTGTAAAATGTTTAAATAGACTGTTTATTCACAGTCCTAAAATCAATGTGTTAATAAAATGTATTTGTAAGGGTTATTAGAAAATAAGATTTATGTTATGTGTTTTAAAAAGAATTATGTTTGATAAATAATAACCTACATACCATTAATAATGTTCTAATAGGTATGCTATGTTAGCTCAAGAATAGTTAAAAGATATATGTTCAAACCATATCTGCAATATGTTCAATTGTGCAGATTGCTAAACAATGTCCATAATTAATTATTTTAATAACTGTAGTGTTAATTAACTACTACACCACACAATAAGTTATAAACCATGTTATTTTCATATAATTGTAATTATGTAAAGTCAGAGGAGGAATTAAGTTTAAATTTATTTGAGAAAGAAAGAAATATAAAATTCTAAAATCTAGGCCATTTGGTGAATTCACAGAACCAATATAAACTAGTATAATTCACTTATAAATCCTGTAAACTAGCAAGATTTATATAAGATAACTCAATTAACCACTACTGGAAATGATCCTATGAGTTAAAATGATAATAAGGAAATATACCTTAACATATTGTAAATTTTCAAATTATATAAATTAATTAATTTTAAAGAGCAATGTCAAATTTACAGATTAACACAAAAAACCAGTTCAAAGGTGTAATTTATATGTATTTAAGGAAAGGAAGAGGAATATGACTAATTAAAATTTATTATAATAGTATTAATAATATTTAAAATGGAGGGAATTCGTATAAAGACGGAAATCCAATTTTGAGCCTATATTTCCAAAAAGTAAAGAAATTTGTTAATTTCCACAAAATATCTACAGATATGGACTATAATACATCAATTTAAAGGGAATGAGATGATTAAACCAATAATAAGGTTAATAATTCATAAAAGTGAGGAATAAAATAGATAAATTCCATATATAATGTAATATTTTATCATGTGTATGGGAAGTCGAAATATGTTAACAATACTTTTTCAAAGATTAACTGGGCCAGATTTATGACCAAGTTAATTAGTCTTTTGTTGAATATCAAGCTGGACAGTTGTGTAAAGAACGTTTCTTTAAATCGAGTTGAAAATGGTACTAGCGTTTAGCCATTGAAATAAGTGAAACGAGAGTTAGACGGATTAGACACTTTTTAAAGCTAAAGCTATCAAAACATTCACGACAATAATGAAAACAAACACTTAACTTCATAATCCGAGTGATAGAAACAAGTAAAACATTATATTTAAACTGATTCATTATACAATCCTAACCATATCTTGAGAATTTTAACCCACAGAAGAGAACACATTCAAAATAAACTAACTAACACAAGTTTACACAGAACACTTCGCCAGAATACACCAAATAACTTTACAGACATATTACACCAGTGCGGGGACATTTCAAACCTTGATGAAGGTAATTTTATTGTGATTTTCTGACACGACGCATTTGCAGTAACCTAGTCCAACTCGAGTAGCGGCCATCTTGAATACGCAACCTGCTTACTACATCGCAGTGACGTCAGTCTTCAATGGTTCGAAAACAGTCATACACATTACATATTAGAATTATTTAAATTCTATTGAATAGTAATTATTGTATTTATTTTTAATTGTTAATGTTATACTTTCTCGTCACCCTTCTCTGACTATTAATTCTAATCGCTCAAAGAACCTGTCTTTTAATATAATATATCATAAAATTTGTTCTGTATGACACAATCGATAATTCCCGAGACAGAGTCGATAATTGCTCTCCATCGATAAAATATCGATTATTATTTTAAATTGTCAATAAATCTTTATATTTCCATTATTTCGTATCTGTTACTTATTTCACAGGTAATTTAAGAGTATTTATTAAGACTGAAGAACTTAAATAAGAAGAATATATATTATTTGAACGAGATATTGGACCAGCCAGAAAAGTCATCAATCGATTATTAGCTGGAGTTAATCTATTTAACTCCAGACTTGGTTCAAATCTTCAAGAAGTGCTCGACGGTCAATAAATACCTACCTGTTATTAAAATTTTTACAAGAACCTTTTAAAACAGATTTATTTCTTATACACACCTCTATAAACATAAACAAGATTTATTATTATTTGAAAATTCTATTTTTATATAAAATTTTCCATATACATTTTATTCTTTTGTAACGACCGGCATACAGCGGTCTGGTTACAACATATACAATGATACACACGTACACGCACACACATGAAACACAAACAACTTTTGTTGTTGTTGACGTGATTTTGTTCCACAGTTGAAACCTGCTCTACAACATGCTTCACACGAAGCGTTATGTTATCACCTAGAGAACACATTCCTATACACTGTCGTTCCCACAAAATCGATTATCATTGGTATTATATATGAAATATAAAAGTATTTATGACATATCTAATACTTAGTTAAAAAATTGTATACGACTGTTTTCGTATTATTTATATATGATGATGATGATGTTATGGTTAACTAACTATACATTAACGACTCGGAACACTAGGTTTTTTATAAGTAAAAGTATAAAGTTACAAACGGATCAATAAGATCTTTTGCAAAACTTAGTGATTTGTGTGTGTGTGAGAGAGAGAGAGAGACCGCAATGTGTTTGTACGTGTGTGTGTATGTGTGTGATAAAACACTGAGAATGTCTTTGTTTCAGACAGGGTAGATGACAATTATGTATTGTACGTGTGTGTGTATGTGTGTGATAAAACACTGAGAATGTCTTTGTTTCAGACAGGGTAGATGACAATTATGTACCACTATTTCATACTATGTAAATATAACAATTCATATATTCTGTATTTTTATTTGAACCCTTTGACGTTCACATAAAGTCGTGTGATTTGTACATTTTACTACAGTGATTTTGTAATTAATACTGATTGCATGTTTTCTTTAATGCTTTGTCTTAGGTTTTACCATTAAACCGAAGTATTGTACCACAAATTATTGGTGGTAGTGATCTTTATGTTTATGAAGCCCCCATAAAAGTGAAGTCCAGGGACCGGCTTAATGTAGTACCACCTGAAGAAGAGCGTATTGAAGATTGCTAGTGACAAAGTTGTCTTTAAAATCATACATTACCAACATCATTTGTATTTGCAAATAGTATCTGTAATATATTTTATTTGTAAATATAACAATTCTTATATTCTGTATTTTTGTTTTACATATTTTTTGAACCCTTTGACGGACTAACCGCACACACATATAGGTATATATATATACATTATAAAGTAGTTCATTGACAACAACACACATACATAGTTAATATTTGTCAAATATAGAGAGAGCTAGAATTATTTACTCATCACACCGACTACTCAATGTACACGGTAAGAGAGAGAGAGAGAGACTGCTCTACAAACGCTTCACATGGAGCGTTATGTTAAGAGAGAGAGAGAATATGCATGTAAGTAGTTGACAACACACACGCACACATAGTTAATATTTACTACAATGAAAAATGAATACTGTGTTTTGACGACGAGTGAGAGAGAGAGAGAGAGCGTTGTAAGTACGTACATAGTTAATATTTGTCATCTGTATACACCACTGAACCTATGTGCATGTGTAAACTGCAACCATTAAACAGAAGTATTGTACCGCATGAAGAAGAGCGTATTGAAGATTGCTAAGCCGTTAACGTATGGATTTGTCATCTGTAACAGCACACAGGTAAGTAGTTCATTGACAACAACACACATACATAGTTAATATTTGCCAAATATATATATTTCTAACAAGGATCAATCACACTGACTGCATTATAAACTATTAATTAATTATTTGATACATGAAAAATGAAGACGACGTTTGACAACGAGAGAGCTAAAATTATTTACTCATCACACCGACTACTCAATGTACACGGTAAGAGAGAGAGAGCTTGTACAGTTGAAACGAGTGAGAGAGAGAGAGAGAGAGAGAGAGGACGTTACTATTTGTTGACACAGTTGAAACGAGTGAGAGTGAGTGAGTGAGAGAGAGAGAGAGAGAGAGAGAGAGAGAGAGAGAGAGAGAGGGCGTTCATATTTGTCGAATAAATATAAACTTTCTAATTTCATATACATGCGCGGTAATGACCACAGAGAGAGGAGAACCGTTTGAGCATAACGTTTGACAACGAGAGAGAGAGACATACACAACGAGTGAGAGAGAGAGCGAGCTAAAATTATTTACTCAATGTACACAGTGAGAGAGAGAGATAGAGAGAAAGAGAGAGAGAGAGGGAGAGAGAGATAGTTTTACTTACATTCAAATGTGAGAGAGAGAGAGAGAGAGTAACAATTATGTTCATATAGTTTGAATTTCCCACTACAGAAGAGAAAAAAATGTTGGCAGATCTGCTCTATACACAATAATGTAAGATTGGTAACCCTGATCATATATTTTAATATATACACTATATAACACATATTTGAATTTCCCTCCCCCCGCCGCAGAAAATGTTGACAACCCTGCTCATATAAAATATCTATACACTATAATAATAATACAGAGGTTGGTACACCTGATCATATAGATTTAATATACATTATAACACACGACAAATTTGAACTCATGCAAAGGTTGGTACACCTGATCATATATTTTAATATACACTATAATGCATCGAGTTGGAACCTCCCACCCACCACCACCCACTGATATGAAATAAAAAAAACCACCCACCCACCACCACCCCCTGATAAGCAAATTAGCTTTATTAAAAAAATAAAAAATTATATTCACGGATGCTGGTGGTCCATTGAACCTCATCCCACCCCCTTGATATGCAAATCAATTTAATTAAAAAAATAAAAAATCAAATAAAAAAAATAAAAAAATCAATTTAAAAAAATAAAAAAAATTATTCGCGGATGCTGTGGTCCATTGGGATGCTGCGGTCCAGCGGTGGTGGGGAGAGCGTGGGAAAAAATCTCTGGCCGTGGGAAAGGCGGCATTCCTTTGTGGCTTTGAATCCTCATTTTCCCTCTACTCATATTCCTTAAGGAATGGAAGTATGGTGATGGCAAAAAAATCGTGTTCGAGATTATTGCAGATTCTGATTCTACTACACTCAAAACATGAAAAAAAGTCGTTTTCCGAAAAGTGTCTGTGTGAGTGTCTGTCTGTCTGTGTGTGTCTGTAGATTTTTTTTTATGGCAAACGATAACTGCCGCAAATTCAAATAGAATCAAATAATTTTTTGCATGCAGCCCTGATTTGTAGAGTACTCACGACCTATTGTGTTTGGTGAAGATCGGTTGAGGGAAATGGGTAATTTACCTGCAACGGTTTTTTTTATCAAGGGAAATTTTTTTTTGGCAAACGATAACAGCCGCAAATTCAAACAAAATTAAATAATGTTTCGTATACAGCCCTGAATTGTAGAGTTCTCAAGACCTATGGTTTTTGGTGAAGATCGGTTAAGGGAAAGGGGTAGTTTACCTGCAACGTTTTATGTTTTAACAAGGGTATTTTCTATGGCAAACGATAACAGACGCAAATTCAAACAGAATCAAAAGATTACTTGTATACAGCCCTAAATTGCAGAGTTCTCAAGACCTATTGTTTTTGGTGAAGATCGGTTAAGGGAAAGGGGTAGTTTACCTGCAGCGTTTTTTTATAAAGGGTATTTTCTATGGCAAACGATAACAGCCGCAAATTCAAACAGAATCAAATACATTTTTGCACACCTTCCTGAATTATAGAGTACTCAAGGTCTGTTTATTTTTGTGAAGATCGTTTAGGAGAAAAGGTTAGTTTACCGGCAACGTTTTATGTTTTATAAGGGTAATTTTTTATGACGAATGATGCCTGCCGCACATTCAAAGGGAATCAAATAATTTTTTGCATACGTTCCTGAATTGTAGAGTTCTCAAGACGTATTATTTTTGGTAAAGATCGGTTAAGGGAAAGGGGTAGTTTACCAGCAACGTTTTATGTTTTAACAAGGGTAATTTTTTCTATGACGAACGATTTATGGGAAACGACAACAGCCGCAAAATCACACAGAATCAAATAATGTTTTGCATACAGCCCTGAACTGTAGGGTTCTCAAGACTTATTGTTTTTGCTGAAGATCGGTTAAGGGAAAGGGGCAGTTTACCTGCAACGTTTTATATGATAATAAGGTTAATTTTTTCTATGACGAACGATAACTTCCGTAAATTCAAACATAATCAAATAAGTTTTTGCATACGTCCCTAAATTGTAGAGGACTCAAAGTCTTTTGATTTTGGTGAAGATCGGTTAAAATAAAGGGGTAGTTTACCTGCAACATTTTATGTTTTAACAAGGGTAATTTTTTCTATGACGAACGATAACTGCCGTAAATTCAAACAGAATCAAATTAGTTTCTGCATACGTTCCCGAATTGTAAAGGACTCAAGGCTTGTTGATTTTGGTGAAGATCGGTTAAAAGAAAGGGGTAGTTTACCTGCAACATTTTATGTTTCAACAAGAGTAATTTTTTTCATGACGAACGTTAACTGCCGTAAATTCAAACACAGAATCAAATATGTTTTTACATATGTGCCTGAGATGTAGAGCACTCAAGGCCTAATAATTTTGGTGTAGATCGGTTACAGGTAAAGGGTAGTTTACCTGCAACGTTTTATGTTTAACAAGAGTAAAGTACTTAATTTTGATAAATAAAGTATCTTTTGTGCAGCGATTTCTCAAAGAAATCGCGGCTACTATGCATTAAATTATAATTTATTAATAATTGGGAATTGGGGCTTATTATTTTGTTTTACGTGGTCGGCCCGCCTCGCGTTCTGCTTTACCGTGTTTCGGGGATACTGTATGCCGGCGCGATCTGGTGGGGAAAACGGTTAGGTTCGCTAATCAGGCTCGCGTCCTGCACGTTTGAGTTAGTCGCCGGCCTGCTACAGAAGCGAAAACAGCGTCTCTTCCGGCAGCGCGGAGTTTCTATAAATTGTGTTTTTTTTTCTTCTCTATCATGCATTACTAAATGCTCATTGACCTCCGGTAAGTACATTAAGTATATATTATTCATTTTATTGTAAAAAGTTTAAATATAAATTGTTAGATGTAGATGTGAACAGATTTGTCTGATATGCATGCCTCGTGCGTGGGGACCGGAAGTAGATTTCCTGTCACTTATTTAATTTATTTAAACACTGAAACAGCCTTATAATTTGTGTTTTGTAAATACTAATTGTCCATGTAAAAAGAGGTGTAAGAAATTATGTAATTTTGTTGAACTGGGGAACTTTGATGGATTGTCTGCGTGAGCACGTGGTGTTATAAGCTTAATACCTGTCTGAGAATGTTAACTTTTCATACGTATGTAAGGGTGCATTATAAATTTATATCAAATTATGAGGCATTGAGGCCTTGTGTGTGATCTAGTAATTTAAAAACAAAAAGTGAAACTGTTAAACGTGTTATAATGAACATAGTGGAATTAGTTTGGGGTGGCATGTGTGTGTTATGGTTTAGTGGTCAGTCAATTAATTATGATGAATGCTTAGGGTTCCCGATGTAGTCGGAGACTGGACTCCAGCATGGTGTAATTCCAGCTTGACCATGACCTGAACACCTTTAGACTCTAGTTCCTCGGCTGCTGGAGGAGACACCACTGTAGAGCATGCCACTGTAACCACCTGGACCAAATGAGGTTATATTTAAACAATTTTTACTTACACTAGGCCTCTACAGGAGACACCATGTTTTGTGCATTTAACAATCCATAAGAAAACTCAAGTTATACTTCATTGTGACTCACTAGGACTTTCTACCTCCTAATGCCGTTTTGATTGTGCCCATGTCCAGCTGGATAGAATTTTGGCTGCAAACTTTCAGTAAAATTGTGATCATAATGTAATTACACTCCAGATTAATTGTAGGCCTGGACGCCGGCATGTGTCCGGCGGTCATTAATTTTATGCTTTACATTTTTTACTGTGATTCTGAATGGGGTTGTAGAAGTTTATGGGGGATCGGTATTTTAGTTATGTAGGTGGGTGCAGTTTGTAACAGGCTGGTCTGGTATCTATTACAATCATTTTTTTTTGGCACATTATCATTTTCTTATATCATAGAAGGGTTGGGAGTTTTTTTTATTTGCACTAGGCCGGTTCACACATTTTAACCTGGGGTGGTCACCTGTTGGTGCAGATCTATGCAAGCGCCCGGACATGTTACCTTATGTCGGGTCAGGCTCTGGCACATGTCAGCGGCCGGGTTAATCCAGATTTTTTTCTTTAAATTTATAAATGTACTTTTTATAAAACTATACAGGCTGTATTGACACTTTAGATTTGTAATTGTATTTTCTTGCCATTATGGGTCAACCCAATTTTCTTTATTTTTATAAATGTACTTTTTATAAAACTATACAGGCTGTACTGACACTTTAAATTTGTAATTGTATTTTCTTGAAATTATGGGCAATCCAGTTTTTCCTTCAGGTTTATAATTTTTTTTTTTTATGAAATTAGCCAGGCAGTTACAGGCCTTTTAAAATTATAAAATGTTGGTGATAAGAACATACTCACTGTTCGCTAGGCTTCTGTATTTCTATTTGTATCTGTGATGTATATGTATGTGTTTTAAATTATGTGTTATCTTTATGTCAGGTGTTATGTGAAGAAAGGATATTTATATGTTATAATATGGAAATATTTCCGGCCTTAGAAATTATATTTGAAATATTTGGGGATTTGTGATAGTAAAAAAAAAAATTCTGAATCTATGATATATGAATATTTAAAAAAAAATTATAAATATGTTATGAGATAAATGATGGTCACTCTTGGGATTATGATAAATGTTTAAGAAAGATTAATATAAAATTATGTAATCCATTATGAATTAAAAATGAATGAAAAAGGGGATGAATTATAATTAACATGAATGTATATGATGTGAATTATGAAAACTATGAAGTTTAATAAAGGGTTGATATCTTGTTTGTTAATAGAGAGTTTTAATTGCAAGTCCCGTCTCACTGGACCCAGCACACTTTATGATTCTTCTAGGCCTTCAACCTAGTCTTAAATATCAAGTAACCACTAAAAAAAAAGAAGGGGTTACACTGATAAGAAGATCATAATTATCCACTGTAGAAACGTAGATGAAATATCAAAAATGAAGAGGCTAGTTGAACGGGGTGGGGGTAATTTTCTATAAATGTAAATAATAGTTGAAGGGGCTGGGGATAATTTTTATTTATGTGTCATGTGTACTACGTTATCGGCAACAAAGAAGTAGTTTGTTGTTAAAATACCTTCCTGGGCTGTTTGGGCTTGATCTTATGTTTTCTACAAAACCAGACGTTTCGGCAGTGCTATCGACTGCCATCGTCAGTGAAAATTGAGTGCTCTATCGTGAGGTGGTATACATTAGTGATCACAGTACTGTGGTTAAGGCTGAAGAAAGAAGTAGTTTCTATGAAAATAGTTCATTTCGAAAAGTATTTTAAATATAAATCTTAGAACATGGAAGTCATTTATGGTTCTCCATACCGATATTTTGCCATCACCATACTTCCATTTCCTTATGGAACATGGAAGTAAAAAAATTGTGTTCGAGATAATTGCAGATTCTGATTGTACTACCCTCAAAACATGAAAAAAAGTCATTTTTCGAAAAGTGTCTGTGTGTCTGTAGATTTTTTTTCTACAGAATCGTTTGTGGCAAACGATAACAGCCGCAAATTCAAACAGAATCAAATAATTTTGGCATACAGTCCTGAATTGTAGAGTTCTCAAGACCTGTTGTTTTTGGTGAAGATCGGTTAAGGGAAAGGGGTAGTTTACCTGCCACATTTTATGTTTTAATAATGGTAATTTTTTTATGACGAACGAAAACTGCCGCACATTCAAACAGAATCAAATAATGTTTCTCATGCATCCCTGATTTGTAGAAGACTGAAGGTTTATTGATTTTGGTGAAGATCGGTTAAGGGAAAGGGGTAGTTTACCTGCAACATTTTATGTTTTAATAATGGTAATTTTTTTATGACGAACGAAAACTGCCGCACATTCAAACAGAATCAAATAATGTTTCTCATGCATCCCTGATTTGTAGAAGACTGAAGGTTTATTGATTTTGGTGAAGATCGGTTAAGGGAAAGGGGTAGTTTACCTGCAACATTTTATGTTTTAACAATGGTAATATTTTCTATGATGAACGATAACTGCCACACATTCAAACAGAATCAAATTTTTTGTTTGTTTGCATATGTGCCTGAATTGTAGAAGACTCAAAGCCTATTGATTTTGGTGAAGATCGGTTACGGGGAAAGGGCAGTTTACCCGAAACATTTTTTGTTGTAACAAGAGTAAAGTACTTACTTTTGATAAATAAAGTATCCTGATAAGAAGATCTTAATCCACTGTAGAAACGTAGATGAAATATCTATAAATGAAGAGGCTAGTTGAATGGGGTGGGGGTAATTTTCTATAAATGAAAATTATAGTTGAAGGGGGAGGAGATAATTTTTATATGTGTACTACGTTATCGGTAACAAAGTAGTAGTTTGTTGTTAAAATTCCTTCCCGTCCTGTTTGGCCGTAGTCCAATGTTTTCTGCAAATCCAGACATTTCAGCAGTGCCGTCGACTGCCATCATCAGTGAAAATCGAGTCCGATAACATGTGGTGGTATAGGTTAGTGACCACAGTGCTGTGGTTAAGGCTGAAGCAATAAGTGGAAAGAAGTAGTTTCTATGGAAACATTTCATTTCATAAATGATTTTAAATATAAATCTTAGAACATGGAAGTCATGTATGGTTCTCCATACCGACATTTTTTCATGTTTTGAGGGTAGTATAATCAGAATCTGCAATTATCTCGAACACGAATTTTTTCATCATCACCATACTTCCATTTCCTTATGAAACATGGAAGTAAAATTACCCTTGTTAAAACAAAATGTTGCAGGTAAACTACTCCTTTCCCTTAACCGATCTTCACCAAAAACAATAGGCCTTGAGTCCTCTACAATCCAGCTAAGTATGCAAAAAATTATTTGATTCTGTTTGAATTTGCTGCAGTTATTGTTCACCATATATACAATTCTACGCACAGACACTTTTTGGAAAATGGTTTTTCTTCATGTTTTGAGGGTAGTACAGTCAGAATCAGCCCTTATCTCGAACATGATTTTTTTTGGCATCATACTTCTGTTTCCTTATGGAATATTGAAGTAAAAAAATTGTTACTGATTTCTCTAAATGTTATAAATACTTTTTACTTCCATGTTCCATAAGGAAATGGAAGTATGGTCATGGCAAATAAAATCTTGTTCGAGATAAGGGTTAATACTGATTGTACTACCCTCAAAACATGAAGAAAAGTCATTTTTCGAAAAGTGTGTGTGTGTGTGTGTCTGTCTATCTATCTGTCTGTCTGTCTTTGTATGTAGAATTTTTTCTATGGCAAACGAATTTTCTAACAGCCGCAAATTCAAACAGAATCAAATAATTTTTTGCATACAGTCCTGAATTGTAGAGGACTCAAGGCCTATTTATTTTGGTGATGATCGGTTAAGAGAAAGGGGTAGTTTACCTGCAACATTTTATGTTTTAACAACAGTAAAGTACTTAATTTTGATTAATAAAGTATCCTGAAAAGAAGGTCATAATAATCCCCTGTAGAAGGTAGATGAAATATCTATAAATGAAAAGGATAATTGAAAGGGGTGGGGGTAATTTTCTATAAATGAAAATGATAGTTGAAGGGGGAAAGGATAATTTTTATTCCTTAAGGAAATGTTTATATGTGTACTACGTTATCTGCAACAAGGAAATAGTTTGTTGTTAAAATTCTGTCCCTGGCTGTTTGGCCGTGGTCCAATGTTTTCTGCAAAACCGGATGTTTCGGCAGTGCTATTGACTGCCATCATCAGTGAAAATCAACGGCACTAACGTGATGTGGTTGGTACATGTTAGTGACCACAGTACTGTGGTTAAGGTTGAAGCAAGAAGTAGAAAGAAGTAGCTTCTATGGAAATATTTCATTTCAAAAATGATTTAAAATATAAATCTTAGAACATGGAAGTCATGTATGGTTCTCCATACCGACATTTTTTATTTAATAGACAAAAAATGTAATAATTTTTTTATTAACAGACAATAATTCTTCAGTTAGTGTGAATATAATAAATTACTTGTAACAAAATACTTTGTATACCCTGCAAGTGTAGAGGCTCCCGGGCCCATGATACTGCCAAGTGATCAACTATCCAGGTTCCTGTACTTACTCTTGTGATGTTTCATTTTGTAAATGGAGTCATGATACTTTAACCACACATCTGTACCACCAGGTATAAAAAATTATTTTAATACATCTGATTTTATTTGTCACTATGCGTAAAGTTAAACTTACAATTTGGTAATTCTCAAAAGAGAAATTTTACCTTCTCCACTCTCTCCTAAGGTAGTGGTCGGCAGTGAAAACTGCTATCACAACTTCCGTAGCTGAAGAGGCGAATTGAAGCCGAAACAGAGACAAGCAAAAATAACTAGAGCATAATGCTCAAAGAATAAGTTTGTGTTTGCCAAGCAATCTTTGTCAAAATGTCAAAAGGTGACCCTTTTTGCAAATGTTAGGAGTCTGAAAGACTAATTTGTCAAACGGCAGTCCTTCAAAGCATTTTGGGATCCAAAAGACTTGGTTGCAAGACACACAAAATGGGGTAAGTTATTGACCCAGTTTGCAATGATCTGTTCCAACAGAAACAACTTGCTGCATTAGTTAACAATTTTCTTCAGTTCATAGTTCATTTCACACATTAAATCAATATAAAATTCTGATTCATTACACTTCATTCTGATTCTGATTTTGATTTATTTTTTTCTGTAACAATAAGCTACTACTTTTCCAGCTTCTTTATCTGGCTGCACAACCTCAGGCAGAAGAGTACTGCTAATAAAATTTCCCCGTCAGTACCAATTGATGATGAATGTATATTTGACAGCATTTCTCCTATACGGTACATTTCATCCTTTCTCTATTTTCATTCTTGACATTTTCTTTGCTATCTACAGATTTCCTTTAGTAATGGTATGGTAGAAAGTGCATTTTTTGATTCATGTCTAATTTAAAAATTCATTTTTCAAGATTCAAAGTAATGATTATTCTAAAATATAGACTGCAATTACTTTCACTAATGACATTAAATTTGTCTTGTCTATAGCATTCTTTGACCCACAGTTTTCATAGTTTGTTATCTTTTAAAGATTTATGGAACATTTCCTTCGATTTGGATATATTATTAACATCTTTAAATTTATTATTAATTTTTTTTTAATTTTCCCCAGGCCTCATACATGGATGTAGTGCATCCAGGATTAAATTTGTCTCTCACTTAAATCCAGGATTTAAGTCATGCATGGATTTAAGGGGGGGGGTCGCCCCCCAAACCATACAAATAAAAAGTAAACGGTGTATTTTAAACATTTAAAACTTATTTAAACTGAGTAAAATGTATTACTTTTTATTAAACATATATGAAAACTAGTCATCGTAACTGTTTACTCCAAATTTTAATTTATTATACATCAAAAATGTTTATTCAAGCTGCGAAGAAAAGCAACTCTGGGTAGGGGTTGGTAGGTTTGGAGTTTAAGTGCTGCGAACAGCGAGGGTTGGTATCACTGCTCTCTGAGAGTGACTCAGTGATTGGAGTCTGGAGTGCCATTGCAGCCGCCTAAGAGTGCTTTCACATGTGCGGTTCCTCTAACGTCGTTACAAGTGCGGATCTAATGTGATTGTTTTGAAACATTTAAATGTATTAACGTTTGTTCTATGAATCGTCAATCATTGTTAAGTAACAAATGATTTATGGAAATTTAGAGAAGTAGTAACTGAATGAGTTGTTATGTCAAAAGAGATTTTTGTTCATTTTCTAACCTCAACATTTACTGTATGGCTCTTTGTTGTTGTATGTACTCCATTCATGAGATATAATTTCTTGTAAAAAACACAAACAGACAGATGGACTGATAACAAAGCGTAATAACAGAAGAGGCAATAACAGAAATAGGCTAAATTTTCATACTGTTATTTTTTCTCTTCTTAGATACTTATAGGCCTATATCTATGTCGTAGCTAATTGGACTAAACGGTAAACAATAAATTAAAAAATAATTGATATTTGTTTATGTTTAATCGAATTACTGAGGTCATTTTGGAGTACTTTCTACTTTTAAAGAAGAATGTTCAACAATTTTAACAAGTAACAAAATCATGTTGGATGAAGCTCATTTTTGAATACAAGAACATTTTTTTTGTAGAAAAATTAAATATTCCGCTTCATTACTATCGAATCAATTGTATGATTCATATAAAAAATTTTGTATTATCTATTTTATGTAATCTATTTTATGTATTTTATATAATTTTATTTTACCGGTTCACTAGATCCGAAGTTATAACAGTTTAAATTTGTCAAACTTTTTTGAAACATTCATGATTGAAATGAATCAATTTATGTTATTATAAAATCTTGATAACTCAAAAAATAATGGACAGATGTCTCAGTTTATCTAATTATACATTATAGAATCACAATATATTAAAAAAATAGACATTTGTTTATGTTTAACATCAATATACTCAGATCATTTTGGAGTATTTTATAATTTTAAAGAAGTATGTTCAACGATTTGAAGTAACAAAGTCATGTTGGAGGAAGCTCATTGACAATGAATTGATAGTGGTTCGTTTTCAAAAAGTTTTCTTAAGCAACATTAATATGTTATTTTCACGCTAGTGCGCAAAGTAGCTACTTTGCGCACTACATGAGGAAAAATATCGTACGCATAACATGTGCCAAACTGTTCCTCTCGTGCACTTGTTACGTAATATGCTATAACCTCAAAAACAAAATAATAACAGAAAAAAATGAGTCTTGGTAGATCAAAATCGACGCAGTGGTTCTTAAGATATCCATGCCTACGCAAAGAAGCGCGTGCGTGAGCGTACATAAGCACACATTTGCCTGAGTAACCAGTTAATTAGACTAGTATGCAGCTCAATGCTTATTGGGCTAACCAACTGGTTAAATAGATGAGAGCGTTGATCGAAGCTCATTAGGCTGACCGACCGGTTGGTTAAGCTAACGCGCTGCTCCGAGCGCTTTAGTCTAACCAACCAGCCGTTCGGCCAAGCAATAGTTTAGTCCAATTAGCTACGACATCTATACTGTCAACAGGGCTTGAGTTGACCGCTTTTCAAGTGATTTGCTGTTTTATTTTTATTAGGCTTTGTTTCTATTGAACCAAATAACTGTGAAAGTATCGAAAAAATATGATTATTTATTTCAAATGGAACAAAATAACGTTAATTTGGCTTATGAAAACCTGTTAACGTTTGTTTCCCGTGAAATTTTGAAAAATTAGTTACACTGCGGTCGACTTAAGACCACCAGGTCGACTCAAGCCCTGTTGGCATATCCTATAATTATTATTTTAAACTACATCAATGGCTTGATTTTTTTCAGGCCAGTACATCTGAAGGAAGTAGGCCTAAATGTCCAAAGAGAACAATTGAATCATTTTTTCAACCCTTGAACCTAAACAGAAAAATTCAGAAAACTAGTGAAGACCCATTACAGTCCTCTGACCAAACTCTTAAAGACCCCTTGAGTAATGAAAGTGAAGAACAGACTACTTCTGTCTTATCTTCATCCTCAGTTCAATCTTTTCTGAAACCATCTACAAGCTCTATGCCAAAAGAAGTACAATGGAATGACTTTCCAAAACGACATTGCATTGTTTATAGGGAAAGTAGTTGATGACCATACAAAATGTCGACTTTTAGAATCCCCTTGGCAACCCACAGATGATTATGAGTTTCCTTTCTCCATTCACGTGAAAAGTGGAAAAGAGGAAAGGAGATTTGTTAGTCGGGGGCACTTAGCAAAATATCCTTGGCTGATAATTTCACTGAGTGAAAAAGGATTGTTCTGTAAATATTGCACTTTGTTTGTAACAGGACATGTTGGTGTTGGAGGCTTTCAAAAAAATGTTGCCCTCCAAAAACTTGTAGTAAAACCATTGCAATCGTTCGCAAAACTTTTGGGAAAAGATGGCGCTCTTGAAACACATACCAAGAACGTATACCATTAACAAGCCATGCAAGCAGGGAAACTATTTCTTGAAGCTTATCACAATCCTAACAAGGATGTCATCAACCAAATAAACGAACACAGGTTGTCGCAAGTAAATGAAAACAGAGCACGGTTGAAACCTATCATTCATACAATCATTTTTTTAGGCCGACAAAACATAGCCTTTAGAGGTGATAGGGATGATGGAGAACTTGTTATGCCTAGTGAAACAGAATCGAGTCCAATAAATGAAGGCAACTTCAGAGAACTACTTCGGTTTCGTATTCAAGCAGGATATAAGTCATTGGAGAAGCACCTTACGACGGCAAACGCAAGGGCAACTTATATTAGTAAGACCACCCAAAACGAGCTTATTGAATGTATTGGAGAAGAAATTTTGTCTACTATATTAAGTAAAGTGGATAAAAGTAAGTTTTACAGTGTTATATTTGACGAAACTACAGACGTTTCTCGTGTGTCTCAGCTGAGCATTGTGTTGAGGTATGTAACAGATAGAGATGTTAAAGAAGACTTTATACAATTTGCAGATGCGTACAAAGCCATTCAAGAAAAGTCAGATAATCAAGGTGAACCAATTTTAACCGGTAGTGCTCTTGAACAGCTAGTATTGGATACATTGAAAAAATTAAATTTGGACCTGAAACACTGCGTTGGAATAGGTACCGATGGATGTAGTGTCATGGTATCTGAAGTTTGTGGAGCTGTAGCTGAAATGCAGAAAGAAGCTAAAAATGTGGTAAGGTGCCCGTGTTACAGTCATGCGTTGAACCTGTCTCTGTCAAAATCTTCTCTGCAATTTGTAAGAAACGCCACTGGTATTATGAAAGAAACGGTCTCGTTCTTTACGGCTTCTTCCAAAAGAAATTCTGTTCTGAAGAGTGTTCTTGGAACTCAAGTTTCAGGTGTTTGTGAAACTAGATGGGTACAAAGACACACGACGATACTACAATTTCGTGCCAACCTCTCAAAAATAGTCGATGCTTTACATATGATTTTGGAATGGCGGGAAATCGAATCGGCTTCAAAGGCTAAATCACTGATTGCTGCTCTTTGCAGTAGCGATTTCATAGTTACAAATGTGTGCATAAGTGAAGTTTTATCACTTACTCTTCCCTTGAGCCGATATTTGCAAAAGGAAAGCGTTACAGTTGACAAGGCTGGCTCACTGGTCCAAGACACTTTGAAGACCTTGAAGGAGAAAAGGGGAAATTCTGAAGAAGAATTCTGCACACTTTTTGAAAAGTGCAATTTTACTGCCAGTTCTCTAGACATTGAAGTCACAGTACCACGATTGGCAAAGCGACAACAGCACAGATCTAACCACCCTACATCTAATCAATCTAATCCAGAAGAATATTACAGAATATCATTATATATACCACTTTTGGAATCTGTCACCGAGGATTTGAGAACTAGATTCTCTGAAGAAACTCTATGGCTGTATGGTTTAAAAATGTTCATTCCAGCACAAATGATGAAAGAAGACTTCCAAGACATTGAAACAAAAAATAGAATTATGTTGACATTGAAGAAAGTTGCTAAGAAATTTCATCCTCTTTTAAATGTAGATGAAAGCATAGTTGAACAGATAGTTTCAAGTGAATATCATCTTTGGAGGAGGAAGTGGGAACGAGACAGGGAAGGTATCTTGCCAAAGAATGCTCTGGCGACTCTTGATGTTTGTGATGCAGATATTTTTCCAGTAATAAAAAGTATGTTGCATATTTTAGCGACACTGCCGGCAAGTGTCACCAGTGCAGAAAGATCGTTCTCCACTTTAAGAAGATTAAAAACATGGATACGATCTCGAATGGGAGTAAAAAGGTTAGTCGGACTTGCTCTACTGAACATTCACAGGGACATAAAAGTTGAAATCGACAAAGTTATTGATCGTTTTTCAACAAAATTCAAAAGAAGGTTAGAGTTTATTGTGTAAAAAATAGTTGTGTAATACTAACAAATAATGTATTTGATGTGAACTACATTTTGTACTCAAACCTACAAAAGTTTTGTACTCAAACTTTAAACGTTTCTTAAAGTAACGTTTAACGTCATTGGCTGCATAACGTTTATGTACAATTCAAGATAAGAAAAAAAGATAAACAGCAAAACTAAAAGTACTTTTCCCCTTTTTTGTGTTTTTATAACCTACTGTAATAAAACTAAAATTAATTTAGATATAGTAAGTATAAATTTATAGCCCTAAGGCCATATCAACAATTTTACTTCTGTTAATTTTTTCCCCTGAAAAAAAAACCGCCCCCCCCATCAAGGCTCTGGATCCGTGCTTGATTTAAGTGCACCTTGTCTCTCACTTTGATTAAATTTGTCTTCACTGAGGAGGTCACTTTCTTTGGTCTGTCCTGTTGGTCTTCTTTGACCAACTATTGATTTTTATTTTGAACTGTAAGTGAACATTATTAAAAGGATGATGACCTGACAAATATGGATATCATTTTATACTTGTATGTTAATAATCTTGTTGTGACGATAATAACATACTGTATTTTTATCTTCACCCATACTGTACTTTTTAACTTTACTGTATTTTTAATGTATTATTTATACATTAGACCACTAAAGAACGGTCCAGATTTTCATATTTTCCTCCCAAATACTCTTCCCCCTCCAAATTATATGCTGGACCCACCCCAATCAGAATTGGAGCTTGGCAAGAATATGCATGAAACAAGTTAAAATAAAGCAATAATTTTCTTTCTGTGTTGTTATATGTTTTTGTTATAGTCTATGTTGTATGTAGTAACTAACATTAGATATTATATGAAAAATAATATAGATACAGAAGGTTTATTTTAAAAATAAATGCTGGTAAGTCATATACTTTTTAACTGTAAAAAGACAACAATAATTATTTTATTGTTATAAGTTCCAGTGTCCTTCCTTAGTGAGTATGTTACATACCATTATTTGTGGAAATGGTGTATCCAGTAAAACAAAATGAAAGTCAATAGAAGTTATGGATAAAATCCATTACATCTCAAAAGTTACACTGAAATTCTAATTCACAAAATAAACATTCCAAAATGCTTTCTGATAATTATTTGACCAGTAAGAAGATTATAGCCATAGTATGCCCATTTACATGATCACATAGCCTATATTGATGGAAGGTTAAAAAGTCTTTATAAAATACTTTATAAAAAAAAAAGATATATATTATAGTAAAGATAAATTTCACTATTAGGCCCACGAAAAACTTCAGAAGGTTGGAAATTAAGAAGTAATGATGAAATATATCAAAGTATAGAAAATATAACAGAAACAATGAGAAAAAAGAAGACTATTATTTTTTGGACATTTATATAGACTGTACGACAATAGGTTGACAAAACAAATCTTCAAATATCTGTGGGGGAAGAAGTCAATAACAAGTTGAATTAAAGAAGTCCAAAAGCATTTAGAAAAAAATAATATACACGCAGAAGAAGCAATTGAAAGAGACGTTTTTCGGGCAAAAGTGTTAAAAATGGAAGGAGTCCAGGGTTGGAGAGAGAAAAACGCAGGTTCAAAGTGGACTGAATAAAGGAAGAAGAGACACAGTGAAAAGATGAAAGAATACTGAGCAAGGAGTAAAGAATTGAAATTGGCATGTGGTCCTTAGATGGCCGATTAAAAAAAAAAAAAAATAGTAAAGATAATCAAAATAATATATAAATTGTTTGAAAAAGTAATAATACATTATAATTAACTATCGATAACTATCAAATAATGTATTTGTTAATATTGATTATTAAACTTTCACTTGTGAACTTACTTTGTTTTCTCCCGTACGCGTTTCGGCATGATGTGCGCCTTCGTCAGTGGTGTGAGACAGACACAGACACAGACAGACAGACTAGAGTCTGTCTCACACCGCTGACGAAGGCGCATATCACGCCGAAACGCGTACGGGAGAAAACAAAGTAAGTTCACAAGTGAAAGTTTAATAATCAATATTAATTTAGTGCTGTGAAAAAAGAAGATGAACTATCAAAACAACAATGTATTTGTAAATGCATTTTTAGTGGACTATACTTGATCCTGGTATATATTTCCAATGCCTGTTTTTTAATTTACTCTCTCTCTCTCTCTCTCTCTCAAGAGGCGCGCGCGCGCGTGTGCGTGCGGGTGCGTGGAGATAGAGGGAGAGAGAGAGAGAGTAAACTGAAAAAACAGGCAATGGAAATATATACCAGGATCAAGTAAAGTCCACGAGAAAATTTAATTTGCTCGTGTTAACCTACAATAGAGATTACAACAAAATATGAGATCAACACTGTCAACAACTGATAATCTTTTAAAATTGTCATAAGCAGAGCCATTCACCTCTATGTAAGAACAATGTAGGCCTACTCACAGGAAAAGTTTTGAAAATGGTTACAAATTAATTACAACCTGTTGGTTGTAAATTGATATACAGTAGGCTATTTATTTAAACTTTACATTACCGTATTACATAAATAAAGATGTACCTAAATATTTACACAAATTTGTTTCAACTATACATGTGGCCACATTATTTATATTATACTGCAACTGATTGTATTTATTTGATTATATTTTTTAGCATATATGAATTTGTTGTTGTATATAATCTGGATAATACAGACAATTAAATAATAAGGTAGCAAATCTCAATCACAAACAACTAAGATTCAAGTACTGTATATATATTGCAAAACACTAAAATATACATTATATATTATTTTATATGTGATTTTTAATATATGACAACACAAAGACCTCAGTTGTAAGCAGAACATGAACTGGAAGATTTTTTAAAAAGATTATCAAAACTGCATAAAGAAGATTATCAAAACCTGAAGTAGCAAAATGTATAATATTAATCTAATTTTGTCAAAAACTATTGGATAAGCTTACTCACTGAACTGTTGAAAATCTGTCTTGTCAGTCATTTTCAAAATCACAGTAAAATCATTTAGTTAAGTTAAAAAATCTGAAGGTAAATATATAAAACATTTTATGTATATAAGCACACCATATGAATTGGCACTTCTTTTCATATTAATCACACTATCATTATATTATCACACTTAAATGATTAAAATTAAGTTTCACCAACGGTATTTCAAACTTATGATCCAATAATTTGATATAAATGCTATATTATGGGAAATTAAAACCACTATGTTAAAAATATACTGAATAATATAGTCTATAATATAAAACACTAATTTGGATTACACAACTACAACTTTATTAAGCTTCAATTTTAGTATGATCCAATAAACACAATTGCTACTTATTATAATACATTTCACATATGCACCTAACCAGCATACGCTAGCCATGTTGACAGTTACAACTAATGATTGTGTTGGCAAACCTGTTGGTAGCAAACAACAATTCTTCAAATTTGTTTAGTACTTTATGGAAAATGGTTTTGTTACAGAATTTTCTGTTGTTTAACCGTAAGATTTATATATTATTATAAAAGTATATTACTAATTCAAGTATGTCTTATTTGTAAGTAGCTTTGTAGTGTAAACAAGGCGAATTTACGTATGTTGTACCTATGATTAGGTTAGTCCACTTTAAATCGTGTGAAATTTGTAAAGGTTCGATACTTTTAATCTTGTGTTTCGTAGATTTCGTGTTACATGTTATTTTGCATGTTATTGAAGCTCTTAACCATAATACTAACATTTTCCCAGTACTTGTAATGTTTAAATTCAACAACTACATTTTTAAAAATATTTCGTCAAAATCCTTGGTCTTGTTAAATATAAAATAATATTCCATATTTGTTATACATGCTTTGAAATTTTTAATTTTCGAAAGGAATTTAAAGCGTTTATGATAAAAAGTAACAGGTATTATATGACAGAAGAATAGAAAAAAAATTTAACCTCAATAGCAGAAAAGTTAAGAAAGTTCATAATTGCCGGTGTTGAAAATGAGAAGTCAGGATATATCAATAAAATTGCAAACCAAAAAATAAAATTAATAAAGTTAATTAATCAGCTGCACAACATGATAATGAAATAAAATATAGCCTATACCGTAACATAGGACCCAAGGAATGCCTGTGTGAATTTCAAATGAATATGATGTTCATTAGTTGAATTATGACAGCATTTCAAACAAACAGACATCGACTCATTTTTATATATTAGAATGGATGGTACAGTGTAAATACATAATACATCAGAACACTTTATTTTCTTGTATTCAAGATATTTGTATTCACATGTTGTCTTGATTATTTCTACATCAATTTCAGGTCTTGCTTCTGTTTGCCCGCCACCATGTATGTACATCCATGTAGGATTGCCATAATACAGGAATAAAGAAAAACATGACATTTGATGCTCATTGGTGTAATTGATGCACATTTGCATTTGTCACATGTAAGAAACACAATATTAGTACATTTTTGTGAACTTGAAGAGAAATTTTACTACTACAATATTCTTTTATAACAGTTCATACAATAATTTTAAGAATTAATTGAATCTTAATTCAATACATGTACAGACATTACAGAGGATGTGGACCAAGTGATACCAGTACAACAATCACCATGAAACAGAAATAGTAAAAATATTGACTATCACAAACCAAGATAACTGACTATCGCAGTGTAGCCTACAAATATGGTGATGGTAGACACTAGGCAGTAATTTCAAATTAGCCAATGTTAACTTTAAAAAATTTAACTGGAAAATAACATCATGTAGTATTCTCTATTTGTCTGGTCACATTCATTTAGCTACACCATAAAATTACATATTGTTCATGAAACCCATGACATATGGCAACTCTACATTCATGATTGTTCATTTTGAAACACAGTTTCCCATATGTCTCTATTAACTTTTTTGTGTTGTACTCCAAGTACTGTCAATCTTCTGCAAAAATGTCTTGATTATCTGCAAATAAGACAGTTCCTTATCCGTATGTTGACACCGACTTCATATAAATTTTAAATAATGTAGGGAACAAACAGAGGTTTGTCTAAATCATTTATTTAGATTATATCAAGGGCTCTGATGTTCTAGCTTCTTCTTTTACATGTTTTTTTTTTTTTTTGAGTACCATTCCTTCTTTATAATAATCAGATATCAGTGGCATGGCATCCATGTAACCGCTGTTGCCGGCAGCAACAGTACTGGAAATAAGAGAAAATAATATTAATTATATCACTGAATAAATACTTTAGTCATTGAATAATTTGAAATCCGAACAATATTAGTAGGGAAACTTGAAGAAAAGTGTAGCATTGCTTTCGAACTGCTGGGCACTTGTACCGTCTTTTGTTCTTCTTCTTCTTTTTCTTCTCCGGCTCTACAGCCCTTGGTGGGTTGGCCTTCTCAACAATCCGCCTCCAGTCATCTCTATCCGCCACTCTCTCTCTCCATCCTCGAACTCCCAACTTCATCAGATCCTTCAACACCTCATCCAACCATCTCATCCTTGGCCGTCCCCTTCGTCTTCTGCAACAGAGTCTTCCCTGCATCATTCTCATATTCATTCTATCCTCTTCCATTCTCTCCACATGCCCCAACCATCTTATCCTCTGTGACTTGATAAATTTTACAAGGTCCCTCTCATGTATCAGTTATTGCAGTTCTGCATTACTTCGTATTCTCCAATTCTCCCCTTCCCTCACTGGGCCATATATTTTTCGTAGGATATTGCGTTCAAAAATTCTTAAACTTTTTTCATCCTCCACTGTCATCGTCCACACCTCTGAGCCATAGGCAACAATAGGTCTTATGAGTGAATGATATATTTTTAGCTTGGTTTCTCTCCTTATATTTTTATTTCTAAAGATATTTATATTTGCAAAATACGCTCTATTTGCATACCTTATCCTCTTTTTAATGCATTTTTTTATGTCATTATCATTCGATATTGTAGTGCCCAAATATTCAAAGCCTGACACGCCTCCAAAGCGCTTCCCATTTATTTCCAGGTCACGAGGTTTTCTTCTGTCCGCATACTTCGACATTATCATATACTTTGTCTTGCTCTCATTCACATTTAGCCCAATTTTTGTTGCTTCTACTTCCATCACTTCGTATACCTCCCTCACTTTGTTTGCATTTCTTGCAACAATTGCAATATCATCCGCATAGCCGAATATTTGGCTAGATTTTGTAAATATTGTCCCTTTTTGATCGACCATCTTTATAACACTGTGTAACGCCAAATTAAACAGTACCACAGAAAGACCATCACCCTGTTTTACTCCATAACTGAAACTGAAGCTTTTAGTCATCCTATTAATCACTTTAACCTTTGCCCTTGTATCCTTCATTGTCATTTCGACTAATCTTATTAGTTTGTTAACTATGCCGAATTCCCTCATTATTCTATATAATTCTTGCCTATTCACGTTGTCGAACGCCTGCTTGAAATCGACAAATAAGAAATGCAGGTCCATGTCATGTTCATAAAACCTTTCCATCATCTGCCTGATAGCAAACAATTGGTCCACTGTACTTCTCTTTCGTCTAAATCCGCACTGATACTCTCCAATAATCTCTTCAGCACATCTCTGTAATCTCTCATTCAGTACACCCAAAAATATCTTGTAGCCAACGTTGAGTAATGTTATTCCTCTATAATTTTCACACCTCATTTTATCTCCTTTTTTGTAGATAGGGCATATTATTCCTGTTTTCCATTTCTCTGGCATGCTTTCAGTTTCCCATATTTTTGTTATTAGTTTATGTATTTCCATTATTACAGTGTCCTCCACATTTGAATAGCTCAGCAACAATATTGTCTTCCCTCAGAGCACGATTATTTTTCATTTTACACACCACATCCTCCACTTCCTCTACTGTTGGTACCTCAATGTCCTCCTCTCTACCTGGGTTTTCTTTGTAACCTCTCTCCTTTCTTGTCTCATGTCATTATTCAGCATCTCCTCAAAATATTCATGCCATCTTTGTAGTACCATCTGCTCCTCTGTTATCATATTTCCTTCTTTGTTCTTCCAAGCAAATATTTTTGGTTGAAAATTTTTCTTCATCTTATCAGTGGCACGATAGAACTTCTTGGCTTCATTTTTCTGGTTTAACTCTTCTATTTCTTGAAATTGCATTTGAATCCAGTCCCTCTTCTTTTTCTTACATACTTTGTGTGCCCTCGTTCGTAGTTCAACATATCTTTCAAAATTACTTCGCGTCTCCCTTTGGAGCATTTTATTCCTCGCAGTGTTCTTTTCTTCTATTGCTAATCTGCAGTCATCATTGAACCATTCATTCCTCTGATCTTTCTTCACTCCAATGGATTTCTCCGCTGTCTCCATTATCACTCTCTCCACTCGTGCCCATCTGTCATCAATTCCCCCCTGTACCTCATCTCCTCTCAGTTTGTTTTCTAATTCCATCTGGTAATCCTGCACCACCTCCAAAGTCTTCAACTTATCTGTGTTCCACCATATTCTTTTTCTCACTTCATCCCTTCTTACCACGGCCAGTTTTTCAACTGCAACTGCCCTTACCACGTGGTGATCTGAGTCACAGTTTGGCCCTCTACAGCTTCGTACATCAGTTATTGAAGAGGAGTATCGATTATTCACTAATATATGATCAATTTGATTCACCACTCCCTGGACACCAGATTTCCACGTTCCCAGGTGAATCGCGTTATGACCCTCTTGTGTTGCAGGCTCAGATATCGTCAATATTGTAGTGCGTACCTCGTACGCAGTTGTCACTGATCAAACTGTGGAGAGGGGAATATGTTTGTCCACCCAATGTGTTGTCGCTGAATAAACCGGCAAAACGCTCAGTTAGCTATGTTCATTTCAGAACCAGCAAGCAGCAGTTACTACCTACCTATTTGTGTTTTGTTCGTTTAGTTATGTGTTTCTCTGTTCGTCTTTATTATTTTTAATTCAATTATTTGTGTTCTGATGTATTCTGTGTAAGTATAATGGGATCAGATCCCCTTGAACCGGGACCCTCTTCTTCTGCCAGTGAATGATAGAAAATACTCTATAAACATATTTTGGCTCTAAAAAGAATATTTTGGCCCTAAAAAGAACACTTGGTACTAGAAACAAATTTGAATTAATTTTTAGGTTAAGTTTTAGGCCTACCACAACCGGCAACAGGTGTTATGTACCCATGCCACATATGCATGTGCCACTATCAGATATATAATTCTCAGTTCACTTTACTCCATCGCTTGTGACATATTTGTTACTGGGACAGTATCATATCCTTTCTTTAAATCAATAAACAGAATATTAACTGTTGAGTCCTAGGCAGATTATTCCCATTATTTGTTTCAAACAAAAAAAATTGTCATTGCTTGATGTCCCTGGTGTAAATCTGGATTGTTTATCCAGTCTCTCAACACACTATTCAATACTTGCTTTTATTACATGGCCACACAGTCTTCCAGTACCAGTGCCATGGTACTCATACCTTCATAATTGTTTTTTTGTGTGTTTTCTCCCACATCTCCTTCATTCTTGATCGATGTCTGTCCCTCCTTTCGTCAGTCCAGATGGCACCTGTCTTCTTCTTGGGGTTTTTCAGAAAACCTTGGGCATTTTTTAATTCCTTTTTGAGTGGCAAGCATTCTTCAATGTCTTCTTGAGTAATCTGGAGTTCTTCTGTAACTTTTTCTGTTTCTTTGAACCACATATTGGACATTTAAAGCTATTTGAAATAGTTCTAAAGCTTCCCTGTTAGTCTGTCAGGATTCATTCTTTGAACATGTCCGTAGAAAGTAATTCTTCTTTTTCTAATTACGTCTGTGATTTTCTCAACACGTATGTATCTCATTATTGTGGCATCTTCTATACTGTTCTCCATCTTCCACCATGTTATACAGTTGAACAAAGTTTTGCTAGGTTAGCAGTATTTCAGCTAATCCAAGATACAACCCAAGATTGTTAGTCCTGGAGGCCCAATGCCGTTGACCGTCTACTGGCTCTTCCACTTTTAGGGACAGTTTCCCATCCCAAGGGCAAATGGGTCCCCTAAACTCTACCCGCTCATCCGCCCTCCTAGGAGGCCATTGGCACTTGGTAGAGGGGGTCACCTTATACCGGGTGACACTCTGTCACCAGAGCCTCGTTAGTAGAAACAGGGGTCACAGCGAGAAGATGAGGTTGACATTTGAGGAAGTGAGGTTCTCCCTTGACCCCTTTGTTTATTTATTTATTTTTACTTGGATTGGTGCATATATACTTGAAACTATGGCTAAAAAAACATTTTAATAGTAAAACTTTGTTACTGGCATATTTCTATACATCTCCTTGTCATTTTCAATTTACTGTAGCATCTTGAAATCGGCTTCCTATCTCCCATTAAGTTCCCAATCAGGAGATTTCATGTTTTTGTTTAAACTTGTCAGTCATCAAAGAGTGCTTCCTTCAGTTGCTTTGATGCATCATCAGTTGGGCCAAAAACTACAATCACTACAACTCCTCTCTCCTGCAGTTGAGAGTTCATGATTCATAGTTTGTTTCTTCTAACTCATTCTTATTTTGTGTTCATTCTCTTGCTCTTTTGTCCTTGCTTACTGTATAGACCAGTAATAGGCAACCTTTGAATTTATAGGGGGTGTATGTATATAACAGGACCAGTTCAATTGGCGCACCTCTCCCCACCACATCAATGGAAAATAGAAAGGTGCAGAAACATTTGCATTGTTTTACATTTCACGTTGCCTGATTGATGTTTCTAATGAATGTTTCTGACTGTTTTACTCATCAAAATGATCTGGCATTTTGAATGATTTTGATGATGCATTAGATGTATGATTTACTTAATCACATACCTTGAGACGTACTGACACGAGACTCAGTTTCTCAGTTTTAAATACATTTGGAACTTGTTTAACGAATGGAAGAGTGAAAGGGTTGGGTTGAAGATTTTATTTAAAGTTAATCAATCACATGATAATTAAGTTTCCAGTAACAATGCAACCACATTGAAACGAAAATACAAATATACACATATATGTGTGGAGCTCAAATTTTATAGAAAAACACAGTAAGATTATGATAGAAAAGTGAAGTAAAACAGAAGGGACGGAATTAGAAAATCTGAAATAATAGAAAATATCGGTATGGAGAACCATACATTACTTCCATGTTCTAAGATTTATATTTAAAATCATTTTCGAAATGAAATATTTACATAGAAACTACTTCTTTTTTCAGCCTTAACCACAGTACTGTGGTCACTAACATATACCACCTCACATTAGCGCACTCAATTTTCACTGATGATGGCAGCCGATGGCACTGCTGAAATGTCTGGTTTTGCAGAAAACATTGGACCATGGCCAAACAGCCTGGGAAGGAATTTTAACAATAAACTACTTCTTTGTTGCTTATAACGTAGTACACATATAAAAAATGCTGCCCTCCCCATTCAACTATCATCTTCATTTATAGAAAATTACCCCCTACCCCCTTCAAGTGCCTACAAAAATGTATTTGATTCTGTTTGAATTTGCAGCAGTTATCGTTCACTATAGACAAAAATTACTCTTGGTAAAACATAAAATGGTCTGGCTAAACTACCCTTTCCCTTAACCCATCTTTACCAAAATCAATAGGCCTTGAGTCATCTACAATTCGGGCACATATGCAAAAAATTATTTGATTCTGTTTGAATTTGTGGCAGTTAACGTTCGCCATAGACATACTTTACTCTTGTTACAACAAACAAATGTTTCAGGTAAACTACCCTTTCCCCGTAACCGATCCTCACCAAAATCAACAGGCCTTGAGTCCTCTAAAACTCAGGCACATATGCAAAAAATTATTTGATCTGTTTGAATTTTCGGCAGTTATCGTCCGACATAGAAAAAATTCTATACACAGACACATCAGAAAATTACTTTTCTTCATGTTTTGAGGGTAGTACAATCAGAATCACCCCTTATCTTGAACACGATTTTTTTTTGCCATCACCATACTTCCATTTCCTTATAGTAAAAACGTATTATAGAAACTGGCATTACTGGTGATGTAAACAGAATTTAATTGGTAAAGTCATGAGCTTAGAATGACTAAAAAAAAAAATATTACCTAAAAGAAAAGGGCACTAAAAGTAAAAGGAAAATTATATGATAGAAGAGGAAAGAAAATACCAGAGAGCAGAGGCAAGATATTAGAAAAAATCGATATGGAGAACCGTACATGACTTCCATGTTCTAATTAATTATCAAATTATGTTTAATATAATTTGATATACAATATACAATATGATGATTTTGATATAGTTTTACACGAAAACTCAGAACGAAACCAAAAATATTAGCATGCTTTTGGTAAAAATGCTGAGAAAGATAGTCAAAATACAATTTATACCTAGTTGTTAATATTAAAAAAAATTGATTTGATTAAATTATCCTTCATTTAAACAACACAAAAAAGTGAATACCACCCAGCATTTGTTTTCTGCGACTTTCTGAAAACAAAAAATTATTTTGTTTGGGTCAATCCATATCAAGTGGTCCAGCACTGGTTGCTTGACCATCTCAGAAAAAATTTATATTTGGTAGGTGGATTCCCTTATGTTTTGGGCGCTCAAAAATATTTTTTTCAAATTTTTACTGTTTACCATTTGGAAATGGTGGCCATATTTGTTTTAGGCCGCATGCTATTTTTCGCGTTTGCAGGCATCTACGATTTCTTAAATTATACAGCAATGGGTTGCCCTAGCCCTTTCAAATAAACTGCATTGAGTTCAGTACACTCTGGCCTACAAAATAAAACCATAATTACCTAGCTAGATGTATTTTTTAATATATTTTTTACAGCTGAAAATTATTGGTCGCAAATTGGCAAAATTCAATTTTTGAAGGGTAATTTTTCAAAGAAGGAATAATTTCTCAGCCTTAATCTTTTTTGTGCTGTTACACTACACAGTATAGTTACTTTTTATAAAGTATTAATGGTGAGAAGCTTAGCCTTAAAAAAATATGCCCTTTTAAAAAACCAATTTTTGATTTTTTTCAAAGTTTCACCTGCAATATCTTTGTTGGGGGACCAGTTAAAAATCTGAAAATTCCACACATAAAAGGTCTTTATGATATCAAACTTCAGTATAAATTTCAATCTTGAGATTCAACTGGAAGTTAGTAAAAACAATTTTCAATTTGAGCCAAAAATACGTTATTTTCACATCCGTGATATGTGGGCTAATAACAGTAGGTATAGTAATTTTATGATTAAAGCATATCCAATCAAAGATAACTAATTATAATAACATAGGATTTTGAATTCTGTAAGTCTGGAAAAGTCTGTGTATTGTCTCCCCTCTCTACCATTATCTGTCCCTGTCTAACGAGAGGCTAATTGGTATTTACAGTGCTTCGGGTTTTCTGTCCACTTAATTTACTATAAGCTCTTCAAGTGTACTAGAGTTGGGCATGACATGTAAATTCGATGAGTTTGTATGAGTAACTCATTCTGCATGGTGAGGTGGGACATTGTCCCACTTCAAATGAGGTGGGACAATGTCGTGTTTCTGAGACGTTTAATACAATGAAATACATTGAGTTGAGCAGTGCAAAACAAACAACCGAAAGTTACCGAATAATCACGACAATGTCACGAACTTCGTAATGTGTCCTATTCATTCCCACTTGTCACTCATCGCAGTTGCTCGTACACTTTGTGAGTGAAACAAACATTGTCTGCTCACTTCAAGTCGCGAGTCGCATCACATCTCAGTTCATACTTCATTCGTTCATATATTTGTAACACGGTAGTGTAGTGGTACAAAATTTATTTTTGAGGTGTTGGGACATTCTGTTGATTATGGTATGGTACATTTGAGGTGCATCTTGTATGAGTGACACCTCTAAAGTGTACAGTTGTATGACCTTTTAAAATGGAGTCTCAGTGTTCTATAGGTGTTTTTATTACTGAAGCTTGTCATAAAAGTGTGTATGGAGTATTTTCTAAAGACATTAAATTAATTGAAGATTATAGTGAAGAAGAAAAAGTGTTGTTTTCTTTGAGAATTTACTCAGAGGTTAAATCAACTTGTAAGTACCATGAAATAAAATACTTGAAAAAATTTCATCATCTTTTTGGCAAGTCTTGCTCAGACCCTTTCAAGAAACATAAAAAGCCTATAATAAAAGGTCTACGAGAAATAACTTTTGATCATTATTCAAAGAATCAAAGCCCTTTTGTTAGGCTTGTACCAGGATAATCATTGTGGCCAACATGTTATTCCAAAATATTTGTAATTAACAATGAGAAGGATAGTGATAGTTCAGATAAAGAATTTAGTGTCTTATCAGAAACTTTAAAAAAAGTAGATTCAGCTTGTGAAATCCTAGGTTTACCGCCTGCTTGTAAAATTAGAAAACTAAGCGAAAAAAAAAGATCTGTAGCCTTAAAAGCAAAAATTGAGAAAGTTTCTAGTACAGTTAGAAAGAATTTGGAAATTTCTTTTCAAAAGCAAATTCCTTCTAATGAACCAGTTGAAAATCCTGAAAATTTAGTAACTGAATATGATGATTTGATAAAAAACTACAAACTAAATGTTCCATTTCGTACAAAGAGGATAAGATCAAGATTATCAGTTTACTACCAAACTCTTGGAGCCGAGCAAAAATTAGCGATGAATTTCAAGTGTCAGAACGTTTAGTTGAATTAACAAGGCACTTAGCCAAAGTACAGGGTATTTTACCTGAATTACAAAACAAGAACGCATCAAATTTGATAGATGAAAACACAATCAAAAAAGTTAGAAGTTTTTATGAAGATGACAATAATAGCCGTTTGATGCCTGGCAAAAAAGATTGTATTTCAATGAAAGAAAATGGTACTAAGGTTCAAAGACAAAAAAGGTTAATACTGTGTAATTTAAATGAACTATTTACTGAATTCAAAAACGAAAATCCTGGCATTAAAATCGGAAGGTCGAAATTCTGCGAGTTGAGACCAAAATGGTGTATTATTGCAGGAGCATCTGGCACCCATAATGTATGCGTTTGTTTGTATCACCAGAACATAAAGTTGATGATAGCTGGGGCCAATCTTAAGGTTGATTACAAAGACCTTTTGGATGTTATGGTATGCAAAACTTACAGTTACAATTGTATGATGGGAAAATGTGAAGTTTGTCCAGGCAAGCAGGCTTTACTTGACATGTTTGAAGAATCTGAAGAAGACGACTCAATGCCAGACAATATAGAATACAAACAATGGGTGATCCAAGACAGAACTGAAATGGTGACAATCATAAAACCACGAGAAGAGTTTATTGAAATGCTAATTGCCAAACTTGAAAATCTGAAAATGCATCATTTTATTCGAAATCTCAAGGGAAGTTTGTGAAAGACAAAAAGCAAATCTTAGCAGTTAATGAATGCATAGTTCTCGCTGACTTTTCAGAGAATTACTCCTTCGTTGTTCAAGATGAAGTACAGGGACACCACTGGGTAAACAAACAGGCTACGGTTCATCCATTTGTATTTTATTATAAGGATCAAGATGAATTAAAGAGTCATAGTTTTTGTGTTATAAGTGACCATCTTGAACACAATACTACAACAGTGCACGCGTTTCAACAACAACTAATAAACTACATAAAAGAGCACCACCCATCCATAAAGAAATTGATCTACTTCTCTGATGGGGCTGCAAGCCAATACAAAAACAAAAAGAATTTTATCAACATGTGCTTTCACAAAGAAGATTTTGGACTTGATGTTATAACGGGGCATTTTCGGCCTACCTGAGGCAATATAAAGAAATGTATTTTCTTTTAATAATATTTTTTCGAACATTTGGGACAAACGTAAACAAAAAGGTATTTTGTTAATAGCGGCGGTGGCAGCACTGCTGTGTCAAAATTAGTCAGTAATATTTTCTCAAGTGAGTAAACAACCGACGGAATTGTGCCAAGGTCAACAAATGACACACAACAGCGTCAACAAGTTATGTGACCGAACAACAGGCCATATTACGTCAGCGCTTTACATAACAAGGAATGTGGGTGGAGTGTGCAACTAGTTTCATCAGACACTCACAGAACAAAGCAGTCGGACCATCTGGCGTCAATATATACGTCAGAGCCCAGCCTAACGGTGGAATGCCGTTATGTAACCAAAAACAGTCTGCTGGCGGAGTGATATAAACTTTAAAACAATAAGAGTTGGTCGTACAACCACGGCGACTTCATAAAATAGCGCCGGTGGCTTATCGCCAGTCTGAATTAACAACTCGCGCGAGTTACACGTAAAAGTTCCGGAACGTAAGTGCGGGCCCGCAACACACCAAAAAATGTGTGTAACTTAAAATGTAAAAGTAACTAACAGTTTGTCTCTTCATTACAAGAACAGTTTTCTTTTTTCGGAATTTATTCACTAAAACTGAACAATGTGCGCGTAAAAGTGTGACGCCGTCAACTCAACTGAACAGCTAAGTAGCAATGTATCCATAAAAGTTTAACAAGGTTTTTTTTCAAAATTACGTGAATAATGGGGAAATAAATTTTAATAAAATATAAAATGAGAGCTCTCAGGTCATAAAATAATTGTGTGTGTATGAGTGAGTGAGATTATGTAAATTAAGAAGGCTGGTTTGTGAGTATAAAAATTATTTCAATTTAATATCTTGATTCTTTTTTATACTAAAGGTTTTCTTTTATATTAAAGGTTTATACTATATTTCAATTTTATTTTATGTGAGTTTTTTAGAATGAGAATTGCATAATAGATGAGGGAGGTAAAGACGTAGTGTGTTAATGATCTTTTAAAAGTTAAATGATGTGAATACCTAATTGTTAATAAAACGTAATTATGTATGTAGTAAGTAAATTCATTTGATTTGTTGTTTTATATGGTAATTAAATTCATTTTGTTTTATTATTAGTTAATAACTAATTAAATAGTGAGTTGTTCTATTAATTGAGCCTCGTGGCCATATATATTCATGTTCAAATTATAGTATAATAGAAATTGACGAAATGGGAGTTAGTCAAATAAAATAAAAAGTGTTCGTTAACCATCAATGTGTATTGGTCATTTGCGTTCACCTGTTTCTCTCTGCTAATGAGTACACCTGACGAGACCCTGGAAATTCACGAAAAGTAGTTAAACAATCAATATTTACACAGTAATAAATTTTAATTAGCTCGTAAAGCTTTAATGGCGCCCGAACAGGGACTTTGTAAATTAGTTTAACAAAAAATTTACAAACGGGTCGAAAATGGCAGAGGGAAATATGAACGCAGACTTAGGTAAAAGTAACATAGAAGAATCAATTTTAAATATCACGCAAGATCATATGGTAACAACCAATGATTTTGTTGATGAAAGTGTTGAAACAAATGTAGACGAAACTGTAGTAGCGGGGAGTAGTAAAGACAAGGGGGTAAATATATTTAACCAATTAGCATTGATGATGGAGATGATGTCAGGAATGAAAAATGAGATGAAATCAGAAAACTATAATCTGAAAACGAGTTTGAATGAATTTAAGATTGAAATAAAATCAGAAAATAATAATATAAACACATGTTTAAGTGAATTTAAAAATGAGATCAAATCAGAAATAAATATCGTAAATATGAGTTTGAATGAAATGAAAACAGAAAATAATAATTTGAAAACTGAAATCAAATCAGAAATAAATGCTAGTAACATAGAGTTGAAAACCGAAATAAACAAACAAAACCAAAAATTAAGAGAAATAGACAATAAGTTAGAAGAACAGAATAAGACTATTGCGGGAGTGAGAGAGGAATTGACTATGGATATAAATAAAATACAAACTGAGATGAAGAATGATATAAAAATAATTAACGAAAAACAAAAACAAAATTTTGAGAAACGAATTAATAAAAGTAAAGTGAGTTTAAAAGATAATTTTATATGCAAATTTAATGATGTAAAGTGTGTAAGTTTTAAATACAAATTGTTTATTTTAAGATAAGGATAACAATGTGAATTATGAGTATACTATGTTTTCTTATGTTATATTGTGTTTATTAGTGTAAGAGAATTTTATGAATTTAAATATTTTAAATGCATTTTAAATTGGGGATGAGAGAAATGTAATATGGTAATGGGAAATGTTTATGAGTCAGTCGTCTGTTTATTTAAATGCTGATGGGAATCAGGGCAATGATTTTGAATTTTGGGATAAAAGTTAACAGGAGAAAGTAGATAGAATGAGATTATTGAATTTTAAAAGAGGTATCATGTTGTGTTAGGTATTTTGATATATATGTTAGCAGTAAGTTAGAAAACAAAACCAGTGCTTCTTAGCGCAAACCAGCACCGCTAGGGGGAAACAGATCAGTTGGGGATATGGTGTTGTGTAAGGCCACTATTTGATATTTGATTTGTTGTTTCAGTGTTTGGTGATGCTGTGGCGGCGGTCCTGAGCTGGCCAACGCGTCAGAGCAGGGGCGTTAAGTATCTGTCTGACTCTACGGTGTTGGGATCTCGAGAGAGAAGTCCAGTATGGTCATTCAGGTGCGGTCACAGTCACCAGACCAAGGGTGAGTTGATTATATTTTTTGTAAACCATACAGGGGGTTGTGGCGACATATCCTGGCTGATCCCTCTAGCAAGTATGAATGTGTCAATGAGATTTTTTATGCTTCGGCATAAGATATCTCATTGAAGGGGTTATTGTAACGGGGCATTTTCGGCCTACCTGAGGCAATATAAAGAAATGTATTTTCTTTTAATAATATTTTTTCGAACATTTGGGACAAACGTAAACAAAAAGGTATTTTGTTAATAGCGGCGGTGGCAGCACTGCTGTGTCAAAATTAGTCAGTAATATTTTCTCAAGTGAGTAAACAACCGACGGAATTGTGCCAAGGTCAACAAATGACACACACAACAGCGTCAACAAGTTATGTGACCGAACAACAGGCCATATTACGTCAGCGCTTTACATAACAAGGAATGTGGGTGGAGTGTGCAACTAGTTTCGTCAGACACTCACAGAACAAAGCAGTCGGACCATCTGGCGTCAATATATACGTCAGAGCCCAGCCTAACGGTGGAATGCCGTTATGTAACCAAAAACAGTCTGCTGGCGGAGTGATATAAACTTTAAAACAATAAGAGTTGGTCGTACAACCACGGCGACTTCATAAAATAGCGCCGGTGGCTTATCGCCAGTCTGAATTAACAACTCGCGCGAGTTACACGTAAAAGTTCCGGAACGTAAGTGCGGGCCCGCAACACACCAAAAAATGTGAAGTAAAATTAAAATGTAAAAGTAACTAACAGTTTGTCTCTTCATTACAAGAACAGTTTTCTTTTTTCGGAATTTATTCACTAAAACTGAACAATGTGCGTGTAAAAGTGTCACGCCGTCAACTCAACTGAACAGCTAAGTAGCAATGTATCCATAAAAGTTTAACAAGATTTTTTTTCAAAATTACGTGAATAATGGGGAAATAAATTTTAATAAAATATAAAATGAGAGCTCTCAGGTCATAAAATAATTGTGTGTGTATGAGTGAGTGAGATTATGTAAATTAAGAAGGCTGGTTTGTGAGTATAAAAATTATTTCAATTTAATATCTTGATTCTTTTTTATACTAAAGGTTTTCTTTTATATTAAAGGTTTATACTATATTTCAATTTTATTTTATGTGAGTTTTTTAGAATGAGAATTGCATAATAGATGAGGGAGGTAAAGACGTAGTGTGTTAATGATCTTTTAAAAGTTAAATGATGTGAATACCTAATTGTTAATAAAACGTAATTATGTATGTAGTAAGTAAATTCATTTGATTTGTTGTTTTATATGGTAATTAAATTCATTTTGTTTTATTATTAGTTAATAACTAATTAAATAGTGAGTTGTTCTATTAATTGAGCCTCGTGGCCATATATATTCATGTTCAAATTATAGTATAATAGAAATTGACGAAATGGGAGTTAGTCAAATAAAATAAAAAGTGTTCGTTAACCATCAATGTGTATTGGTCATTTGCGTTCACCTGTTTCTCTCTGCTAATGAGTACACCTGACGAGACCCTGGAAATTCATGAAAAGTAGTTAAACAATCAATATTTACACAGTAATAAATTTTAATTAGCTCGTAAAGCTTTAATGTAGAGTGGCATTTTTTCGCATCATGTCATGGGAAGAATGCGTGCGATGGCATCGGAGGTACTACAAAGCGAGCCGTCACAAAAGCTAGTCTGCAGCGGACGTATGAGAACCAGATCTTGACACCTCAGGAAATGTTCAAATTCTGTAAAGAACATCTTAAAGGAATTACCTATGTTTTTGTAAAAACAGAGGAAATACAAGAACTTCACGCCAATGTCTTGGAAGAAAGATTCAACAATTGTAAGAAGATTAAAGGCACTCGATCTTTTCATTGTTTTATACCGCAGTCAGACAATTTGCTTAAATGTAAGTTCACATCAACATCACCTGATAGTGAACTTCATACAACTGGAAAATTTGTACCATTAACACTTCAAAATAAAGATGTAGTGGCTTGTATTTATGATTGACAATGGTGGATTGCGGAAGTAGATAATATTAATAATCAAAACCAAGATGTGCATGTTACATTTTATCACCCACCAGGACCAAGGACCTCATTAAAAAAAAATGAAAAAGACCAAATTTGGATGCCAATTAAAAATATACTGAAGAAGCTGACTCCTCTAGAATTTACCACTGTAACTGGGAGAACTTTTAATCTAACGCCCAAACTATGCGAAGAAATTTCACAAAAGATGAATGAACAATTAAGTAAAAACTAATTGAAGGTGAGGAGGCATTGTTTGTTGTCAGTTGATTGATTTTAAAGTACGTGATAAATTCCCTCAAAGCTCAATGGGACAATCAAAAACATTTTACTTTTAGTTGATTTTGTAACTTTATAAAATTTTGTATTTTATTATGCCTTTTATATGCAACATTATACAATATTAGAACAATATAACCTGCATTTTATTCAAAATCCTATGTTATTATAATTAGTTATCTTTGACTGGATATACTTTAATCATAAAATTACTATACCTACTGTTATTAGCCCACATATCACGGATGTGAAAATAACGTATTTTTGGCTCAAATTGAAAATTTTTTTTATTAACTTCCAGTTGAATCTCAAGATTGAAATTTATACTGAAGTTTGATATCATAAAGACCTTTTATGTGTGCAATTTCAGATTTTTAACTGGTCCCCCAACAAAGATATTGTAGGTGAAACTTTGAAAAAAATCAAAAATTGGTTTTTTAAAAGGGCATATTTTTTTAAGGCTAAGCTTATCACCATTAATACTTTATAAAAAGTAACTATACTGTGTAGTGTAACAGCACAAAAAAGATTAAGGCTGAGAAATTATTCCTTCTTTGAAAAATTACCCTTCAAAAATTGAATTTTGCCAATTTGTGACCAATAATTTTGAGCTGTAAAAAATATATTAAGAAATACATCTAGCTAGGTAATTATGGTTTTATTTTGTAGGCCAGAGTGTACTGACCTCAATGCAGTTTATTTGAAAGGGCTAGGGCAACCCATTGCTGTATAATTTTAAGAAATCGTAGATGCCTGCAAACGTGAAAAATAGCGTGTGGCCTAAAACAAATATGGCCACCATTTCCAAATGGTACACAGTAAAAATTTGAAAAAATATTTTTGAGCCCCCAAAACATAAGGGAATCCACCTACCAAATATAAATTTTTTCTGAGATGGTCAAGCAACCAATTATTTTTTTTCTGGACCACTTGGTATGGAATTTCCCGTTTACATATCCATGGTTACATAGCGATATGTGGAACGATATCAATTGTTAATGTTTTATAGCAATTTTTACGTCCATGTTTTATAAGGAAATGGAAGTATGGTCATGGCAAAAAAAAAAAATCGTGTTCGAGATAGTGGCAGATTCTGATTGTAGTACCATCAAAACATGAAAAAACATCGGTATGGAGAACCATACATGACTTCCATGTTCTAAGATTTATATTTAAAATAATTTACGAAATGAAATGTTTCCATAGAAACTACTTCTTTCCACTTATTGCTTCAGCCTTAACCACAGTACTGTGGTCATTAACGTATGCCACCACACGCTATCGCACTCGATTTTCACGGATGATGCCAGTCGACGGTACTACCGAAACATTTGGTTTTGCAGAAAACATTGGACTATGGCCAAACAGCCCGGGAAGGAATTTTAACAACAAACTACTACTTTGTTGCCGATAACGTAGTACACATATAAAAATTATCCCCTCCCCCTTCAACTATGATTTTCATTTATAGAAAATTACCCCCACCACGTTCAACTAGCCTGTTCATTTATAGATATTTCATCTATGTTTCTACAGTGGATTATTAAGATCTTCTTATCAGGATACTTTATTTATCAAGATTAAGTACTTTACTCTTGTTACAACAAAAAATGTTTCAGGTAAACTGCCCTTTCCCCGTAACCGATCTTCACCAAAATCAATAGGCATTGGGTCTTCTACAACTCAGGCACATATGCAAAACCTTATTTGATTATGTTTGAAAAAATTAACCTTGTTCACTTAAAACATTGCAGGTAAACTACCCCTTTCTCGTAACTGATCTTCATCAAAGTCAATAGGTCTTGAGTCCTCTACAATGCAAAACATTATTTGATTCTGTTTGAATGTGCGCCAGTTATCGTTCGTCATAGAAACAATTACTCTTGTTAAAACATAAAATGTGGCAGGTAAACTACCCATTTCCTTTAACCAATCTTCACCAAAATAGGCCTTGAGTACTTAAAACTTCATTAATGTATGCAAAAAATTATTTGATCCTCTTTGAATGTGAGGCAGTTATCATTCGTCATAAAAATAAAATTACCCTTTTAAAACATAAAATGTTGCAGGTAAACTACCTTTTCTCTTAACCGATCTTTACCAAAATCAACAGACCTTGAATACTCTATAATTCAGGAAGGTGTGCAAAAAAGTATTTGATTCTTTTTGAATTTACAGCAGTTATTGTTCGTAATAGAAAAAATTACCCTTGTTAAAACATAAAACGTTGCAGGTAAACTACCCCTTTCCCTTAACCGATCTTCACCAAAAACATTAGTTCTTGAGAACTCAACAATTCAGGCCAGTATGCAAAACTTTATTTGATTCTGTTTGAATTTGCGGCTCTTATCGTTTCCCATAGAAAAAAATCTACAGACAGACACACAGACACTTTTCGAAAAATGACTTTTTTTCATGTTTTGAGGGTAGTACAATCAGAATCTGCAGTTATCTCGAACAAGATTTTTTTTGCCATCACCATACTTCCATTTCCTTATGGAACATGGAAGTAAAAAATAATTTTGCGAAAAGTGTCTGTGTAGAATTTTACATGTTCCTTAAGGAAATGGAAGTATGGTGATGGCAAAAAAATCGTGTTCGAGATTATTGCAGATTCTGATTGTACTACACTCAAAACATGAAAAAAAGTCATTTTTCGAAAAGTGTCTGTCTGTCTGTCTGTAGATTTTTTTCTATGGCAAACGATAACAGCCGCAAATTCAAACAGAATCAAATAATTTTTTGCATACAGCCCTGAATTGTAAAGTACTCAAGACCTATTGTTTTCGGAGAAGATCGGTTAAGGGAAAGGGGTAGTTTACCTGCAGCGTTTTTTTATCAAGGGTAATTTTTTTTTGGCAAACGATAACAGCCGCAAATTCAAACAGAATCAAATAATGTTTTGCATACACCCCTGAATTGTAGAGTTCTCAAGACCTTTTGGTTTTGGTGAAGATCGGTTAAGGGAATAGGGTAGTTTACCTGCAACCTTTTACGTTTTAACAACAGTAAAGTACTTGAAATTTCATTTAAACTTTTTCAAACAATGGTAATTGTTAAAAATAAAATAATTTTGTTGCCAGGCAATAAAATTATAATTTTTTCATTTTGAGAGAAAATATATCATTCGTGGCAGGCAAGCATATCTCAATTATGTAATGTTTACGTTTCCATTTTATTATTATGATTACTGCAATAAAAAGGCAGGGAAAACACACACACACACACACACACACAAAATTCGCGTTATTTCTGGCCTCACTCATGTTTATTTTCTTACATTTGCACGCTTTTTAAATGGAAAGTGCCGAAACCCACACCAACATAACGCGTGCAAGCCGAAAAATTGTCCAGCATGGATAGCGATTTGCTTCCTGTGTATCGCTGGGCAGTGTAAATGCACGTGTTTACAGAGGAACGATTCATAGACAGAATTTTCATCTTTAGGGAATGAACCCCCTGCAAGATGCTGAGGGTCCATGAGTGACTTCGGAGCGCTCCTTCTTTTCCGCGTGTTAGTTCTGTGAAACGTACACTGTAGATTCGCAGCCTTACTCTAAGCAACGCTCAATAGGAAATGTAGAAAATTGTTGTCCACGGTGTACCCTCATACACACTAAACCTGGTCTGATGTTTTAATTACAGACATCATAATATTAAAACTTTGGAAACTTGAGCACTACTTAATGGAGATCAAACATTAAATTATACAAGCCATTAATTTTATGCATATTTTGTGTGTGTGTGTGTGTGTGTGTGTGTGTGTGTGTGTGTGTGTGTGTGTGTGTGTGTGTGTGTGTGTGTGTGTGTGTGTGTGTGTGCAACGTTATCGGCAACAAAGAAGTAGTTTTTGTTAAAATTCCTTCCCGGGATGTTTGGCCGTAGTCCAATGTTTTCTACAAAACCAGACGTTTCGGCAATGCCATCGACTTCCATCATCAGTGAAAATCGAGTGCGATAACGGAAGGTGGTATACGTTAGTGACCACAGTACTGTGGTTAAGGCTGAAGCAGTAAGTAGAAAGAAGTAGTTTCTATGGTAATATTTCATTTCGAAAATGATTTTAAATATAAATCTTAGAACATGGAAGTTATGTATGGTTCTCCATACCGATATTTTTTCTATGGCAAACGATAACAGCCACAAATTCAAACAGAATCAAATAATATTTGCATACAGCCTTGTATTGTAGAGTTCTCAAGACCTATTGGTGTTGATGAAGATCGGTTAAGGGAAAGGGGTAGTTTACCAGCAACATTTTATGTTTTAACAAGGGTAATTTTTTATATGACGAACGATAACTGCCGCAAATTCAAACAGAATCGACTACGTTTTTGCATACCTTTTTGAATTAAAGAGAACTCAAGGTCTGTTGATTTTGTTGAAGATTGGTTAAGGGAAAGGGGTAGTTTACCAGCAACATTTTATGTTTTAAGAAGGGTAATTTTTTTTTGACGAAAGATAAGTGCCGTAAATTCAAAGAGAATCAGATAATTTTTTGCATAAGTTCCTGAATTGTAGAGAACACAATTTTTCGTGAAGATCGGTTAAGGGAAAGGGGTAGTTTACTTGCAACATTTTATGTTGTAACAAGAGAAATGTTTTCTTGACGAACGATAACTGCCGCACATTCAAACAGAATCAAATATTTTTTTGCATGCTTCCCTGAATTGTAGAGGACTGAAGGTCTATTGATTTTGGTGAAGATCGGTTAAGAGAAAGGAGTAGTATACCTGCAACGTTTTATGTTTTAACAAGAGTAAAGTACTTAATTTTGATAAATAATGTATCCTAATAAGAAGCTCATAATAATCCACTGTAGAAACGTAGATGAAATATGTATAAATGAAGAGGTTAGGTGAACGGGGTGGGGGTAATTTTCTATTAATGAAAATTATAGTTGTTTGGGGAGGGGAGAATTTTTTATATGTGTACTACGTTATCGGCACCAAAGAAGTAGTTCTTTGTTAAAATTCCTTCCCGGGCTGTTTAGCCATAGTCCAATGTTTTCTGCAAAACCAGACTTTTCGGCAGTCCATCGACTGCCATCATCAGTGAAAATCGAGTGCGAAAACGTGAGGTGGTATACGTTAGTGACCACAGTACCGTGGTTAAGGCTGAAGCAATAAGTAGAAAGAAGTAGTTTCTATGGTAATATTTCATTTCGAATATGATTTTAAATATAAATCTTAGAACATGGAAGTCATGTATGGTTCTCCATACCGATATTTTTCTATGGCAAATGATAACAGCCGCAAATTCAAACAGAATCAAATAATTTTTTGCATGCAGCCCTGAATTGTAGAGGACTCAAGGCCTATTGTTTTTGGTGAAGATCGTTTAAGGGAAAGGGGTAGTTTACCTGCAACATTTTACGTTTTAACAAGAGTAAAGTGCTTAATTTTGATAAATAAAGTATCCTGAAAAGAAGGTCATAATAATCCACTGTAGAAAGGTAGATGAAATATCTATAAATGAAAAGGGTAGTTGAAGGGGAGGGGGTAATTTTTTATAAATTAAAATGGTAGTTGATGGAGGAGGTAAATTTTTATAAGTTTTATATGTGTACTACGTTATTGACAACAAAGAATTAGTTTCTATGGAATCATTTCATTTCACTTTAACAAAATTTTATATTTTTCATTTTAATTTAAATCACGTATGAGTGAAAATATATCGTTCCTGGCAGGCAACAACCATATCTCAATTATGTAATGTTTACTTTTCCAAAGTTTTATTATTGTGATTACCACAATAAAAACGCCAGCAGGAGACACACATACAAAATTCACATTATTTCTGGCCTCACTCATGTTTATTTTATTATGTTTGCACGCTTTTTAAATGGAAAGTGCCAAAACCCACACCAACACAACGCGTGCAAGCCGAAAAGGTGGACATCAATTTGCTTCCTGTGGATCGCTGGGCAGTGTTGTTGTATTAAAGCAGTTAATACAATCTGTGTACTTATTTATATTATGATATGAGAATTATAAACTAATATGTGTATGTTTGTATGTATGAAAAATATATAAATATTTTTCTCCTGTGGAAAATTGTTTGCCCCGCCTTGAAAATATTTTAACCTCCCTGATGGCTAGTTATTTACTAGCCTGTGTGGAATATAGCGTTTAGACATGGATCAGAATGGAGGGTTTTATACAGGAGACATAAACGTATTAAGGAAGAAATGTTTTGCTGAGAAATTTATAATTATACGGGTGAACAGAATAGTCGTTCAGGAAACCAGAAGACAAATGGAAAGAAAGAAATCAAGACTCGATTTTAAAAAAGAAAAATGACTAGTATAGTATTGACAGGAAAGACTTTGATAACACTATAGACATCCCTCGGCCCCTCACAGCGAGAGTCCAATTTCATTACAGGAATCAGATCGCAGCTACCTTTAGGTAGCTCTTCGTTCGACCTACAGACATTTTATCCAAAAGTACGTTCTTTCCTCATGGAAGTCTTAATCCACCTGACATGGTGGTACCATTTTAGCTGATACGTAATTTTTTCAGAACTCTTGCATCCACTTATTTAATTAATATTTAAATGATTTTAAATATAAATTTCAGGACATGGAAGTCATGTATGTATCTCCACACCAATTTTTTTTTTAAGTTTTCAGTCCAATAAATTTATAACATCATTACAAAAATTACCCCCTCCCCCTTTTCATTTATAGATATTTCATTTACCTTTCTACAGTGGATTATTTTACTTTACTATAGAGTACTTTACTCTTGTTAAAACACAGAACGTTGCAGGTAAACTACCCCTTCCACTTAACTGATCTTCACCAAAATCAATAGGACTTGAGTCCTCTACAACTCGGGCACATATGCAAAAAATGATGTGATTTTGTTTGAATTTGCGCCAGTTATCGTTCGCCATAGAAACAATTCTACACACAGACACTTTTTGGAAAATGACTTTTCTTCATGTTTTGAGTATAATAAAATCAGAATCTGCTCTTATCTCGAACACGATTTTTTTTTGCAATCATCATACTTCCATTTCCTTATGGAACATGGAAGTAAAAATAGTAAGTAAAGGAAGGATAATAGTAAAAGAGGATTATTTTTAAACACATAAGAGTACTGGAAATGAGCTGAGGGCTCAACACTTTATGGTAGAGAAAGAAGTCAAACACTACCTTGATCTTAGCGTATTTAAGTTGTTTAAACATTTGCCATTAAATGTTTGCTGTATTAAACACCTGAGTGCTGTATAAAGATGTTACAGCAGGTGCATTGTATTGTTAACACTGTTTGAACTGAATGTCTGTAAAGAGAAAAGCTGTTGTATGACAATCAGTGCATTGTATTGTTTTGTATAATATATTTTTTTTTAAATTACATTGTACATAATGTGTACAAAGTTTTTGTTCCTGTACTAGTTCATTAATGTCCTATGTTTCACATTGCCATTCCTCTGCTTCCTGTTTATGATTCTCATCCTGTCACCTTTCTGCTTCCTATCAGTGTTTCTCATTCTGCCATCTTGTTTTCCTCTGTTTCATGTCAGCATTTCTCATCTTGTCATTGTTGTATTCGTAATAATAATGTACGGATGGCTTCCATTATCTGACTGGTATCCATCAATTATCATGCACATTAAACTCTTCAATGAACTGTCCTCTGTTTGTCCTGTTGAAGGTACTATTCCACTTCTGACATCAATATTATGATGGTCTCGTAGTTTATCATGTTTGAACAGTGAAAACAGAATAATTGACACCAGGTGGAATCGCTATTTAGAACCTGAATGAGAGTTTGAATAAATAACTGTCGAATACAACACTTCTTCAAGTTTACATTTGTACAACACACACACACACACACAAAACCAACAAACAAATGTCACCTAATTTACAGTGTCACACTAAGTAATACAAGTCACTAATTACAGGTACATGCACTAAATAATTCACATTTATTACATTACACTAAACTGCTATAAAGATACAACTCCAAGAATACATAATAAATTGCTGATTCAAAAAAACTAACTCTGCTTCTGAATCCTGTGTTTATAACCCAGCTGCATAGCGTAGTATGTGAATAAAATTACTTGGATGGCAGTAGAATAATCAAACTGAAAGGTGTGCAAGCATTAAGTAATATTACTGCTCACTCAATGTACCCACAGATGTTATCTATGGTCTCAGCATTGAACTGCCCCCTCCTTGTCCTACAATATACTAAACTAGTATAAAACATATAACTCTAACAACGTATAATGAATCGTTGATTTAAAAAAAAAAAAAAACTAACTTTACTTTTGAATCCTGTATTTATACCTCAGCTGTGACCTCTGATATCCTCATTCCTTATTCTATCTTGCAATGTATAATTTAAAGTATTTTGAAGAAACTGCATTTCAGCACTCTGAATCTTGCCACATTCCTTTTTTGTCATGACCCACGCCTCGCTCACATATGTCAATGTGAGTATTTGAGTATTGCAATTGTCTTATAAAATATAATCCTTGTGCTGTGTCTTGTTTTATTTCTAAGATTTCTATGAACCATACCACAAATATACCTGAATTTATTTATCTTCTCTTTTATATCGTATTCAGATTCATAGCTTAGTGCACAGCTGAGATATTTAAAATGGCTCACTTGTTGTAAAGTGCTGTTGTTTATAACTATCTTAGTCCTCACTGGATATTTACCTTTAAAGGCCATGGTTTTGGTCTTTCTTACTGAAACAGTCAGTGAGTACTCTCTTGCCACTTCTTGTAATTGAAACATAACTCTGTAAACCACCCTCATTTTCTTGAACAAGAACTATGTCATCCGCATATAGCAGGGAACCCATACAAATTGATTTGTTAAGGTTTATTCCTGAAGTCCCTCTGGTTTTCCATGCTCTAGGATTATTTAAAAAGTATAATTCAATAAAATGGACTTAGTGTTATGTTATATACCCCCCTGACAAATATGAAATAATGTATTCAAAATTATTGTATTGTGACTTGTGTAAGAAGTAGCAAAATCTCCTTGGTTAGAAACCATTTTTCACATACTTATCAAGGGTCCAACCTTGAAGCTAGTACAGTAAAACCTGATCTAACGGCCACCTTTATTCAGCGGTCACCTTAAAGAATGGCCACTTTTCTGAGGAACGGATTTTATTTTCCGTAAGATCAACGTAAAGTTCCCCTCTATTAAACGGTCACCTCCTCCCTCGGCCAGCGGTCAGCTCATAATGAGTTCACTCCCTTGTTTAAATGGTCACCTACTGCATGTTCAGTCGCCTGGAATACAATACAGTAGACAAAACAGTTTGACAATACATATTTCTAGGAATACTCAAATTGTGTTTATACCTGACTCAACTAAAAGATAAGGTAAACAATATAACCATCTGTACCTGCATACTTTTAAATTGACAAAATGTTACTTGTAGGCGTACACAATAAACTGTCGTAGTCTCCGTAACGTTGAAAGAATAGTAAGCGGTCAGTTACAAGCGAATGTTCGGAATTTATATCAGAAGTTATAACGTTTAATTGACCTACGTGATCCGCATGTGTTCGAGTGTTTTTGTAATTTGTTGTGTAATTTAACAGTGTGTCAAAAATAAGTAACAAAGAAAGAGTGTTACTTAAGTTTAAATTTTAAGCATGTGTTATTTTTGAAATTGATAAGGGCACTCCAGCAAGGAAACTTGCCAAAGTTTTCTTAAATTTTACAAATCAACAGTATAATTGAAAATAAAGACTAAACTTGAAAAGACTGGGAATCCAATATGAAGCATGAATCAGGGCATAATAAGAAAACACGAATCAAAGTGTTGACAAGTCAATGAAATTCTTTACGAGTGGTTTAAATGTGTTTGCTCAAAAAACTCCCAGGTAGTAGAAGTATGTTACAAAACGTTTACTGAAATTAAAGTAGAAATTTTCATAGCAAGCAATGGGTGGCTGGTGTGTTTTAGAAAGCTGCACAACATGTCGTTCAAAACAATTTCGGGTGAAGGTGCGGATATGCCTGTTAATGAAGTCAGTGAATGGAAATAAAGGTTACTGAGCATGAATTAAGTGACATTTACAACGTTGATAAGACTGGATATATTTTATACCTGTACCAGCAAATAAATCATTAAATTACAAGAAGGAGCATGTAATGTTGGAAAAATGGGTAAAGGAAGAGTAACGATTACGTTATGTTATAGTGCTGCTGACAAAAAAAGAGCAGCTGTTTGTAATCGGAAAGTCATAAAAACCAAGGTGTTTCAAGAATTTTGAGATAACATTACGGTGCAGCAGTTGGCAAAACAATATTTACCGCGTAATTTTGTTATAGGATCATGCAACATGTCATACAGTTTCATCATTATTTAATGTGACATTCTTATTTATTTCAACAAACACATCTCATCTTCAGCCACTGGACCAACAGGTAAACTTTTTATCGGCAAAGAGTTCTTTGGTCCATTGTGTCTCATATGGATGACAGCATTTACCTTGGCGAAAAAAATTAGTGTCCTCGATGCGGTATCCTGGATCAAGACAGCCTGAACAAAGGTTGCTGGTACCACTAGTAAGAATAATTAAAATCTGTATTATTCCGAGATGTTCGCTTTTAGAATACAGTAATTTTTCTGCCTTTTGCAGAAACACATGATGATGACGTACAGAGGAAAGAAGAAGAAATTAAAGAACGCACCGATAGTTTAAAAGAAGTGTTACAATCTCTTGGGAGGATCGAAACTATCTACGTTACTCTCGATTGTGGAGAGAATGCTGTGAAACAGCCTAGTACATATTACTGTTTGGTCAATAATTATGCAATTAAAAAGAAAACTGCTACCAAAAACAAAGCAATTTTTTCAAAAGTATAATTTCATTATCACATGTTGTAGTATAACTATTTTCATTGTAAAGTACTATAAATAGGAATACAACTGCAAGTACATAAAAAAATGATATAGCTGATTATCCTTGCTTAATATACTGCATTGTCACAACACCCGCCAACCTTTCATTAAATGGCCACCTTTCTAAGCGGCCATATTTTACAGAGACCCAGGGGTGGCTGCTTAAGACTGGTTTTACTGTATTAGCCTACCCCACCCCCACCATGAACAGATCCTAGTTACGTCACTGTGTTTAACATACATTACTGGTGACTGGAAGCAAAAAAAGAACAGAAATTGAAAAGTGGTGTGTTACCCAAGCTAGTGGAAGTGGAATGTAAGTAAGAAAACCCGTGCTGAAATGTAAGCATAAAGAAGTTGAGGAAGCTTTATTTTTGTGGCATGAACACTTAAGAGGAAAAAGCTTGCCTGTTACTGGGCCGATATTGCAGGAAAAAGCATTGCAATTTAAGCAACAAGGAGAAGATTCAGAATTTACTCCCAGTGATGGATGGTTAGACCGGTGAAAACAACGATTTGGTATTCGTCAGATTACCATAAGTGGGGAGGCTTTATCTTCTGATAAAGAGGCTGTACCTTTGTTCAAAGACTGTCTTTTTAAGCTTACTGAAAAGGAGAGAATTTCTGGGGAGCAGTTGGACAATTGCGATGAGACCGGTTTAAATTATAAGATGGTCCCTAAAAAAATGCTTCCATCAAAAAAGGAGCCGCTGCACCAGGATACAAGAAAAGCAAGGAACGAGTTACTGTCTTGGCTTGAAGTAATGCAACTGGCAACCACACGCTTAGGTTGACTTTAATAGCAAAATCAAAGGAACCTAGAGCTTTTAAAAAACTGGAAAATCAGGAATCACTACCCCTATAATACACACATCAAAAGAAAGCATGGATGAATTCAGAAATCTTTAAAACCTTGTTTCAAAATGAATTCGTACCGACTGTACAAAAACATTTGAAAGACAACAATTTACTGAGAAAAGCTGTGGTAATTCTTGACAATGCACCTTCGCATCCGGCCACTAACGAAGTCGCAGATGGAGACATCAAAGCTTTATTTTTACCAGGCAATGTGACATCTGTTTGTCACAGCGGCCCAGGGCGTCCTTGAAATGCTAAAGAAAAAGTATCGCCGGCGTCTTCTCAGTTCATTGATATCAGCAATTGATAATAATGAAGACTACTTAACCACTCTGAAAAAGATTGACATGCTAGATGTCATAAGGTGCTTGGCCAAAGCATGGAAAGAGATTCCAAACATATCACTTGTAAGGTCTTGGAAAATTCTTTTGGACCATGAAGGTGGACATTTCAACCTTGAACCCGTGTGTGAAACCAAATTGGAAGACGAAAACGATAAACTTGTTTCGTTGCTGGAAAAAGTACCGGGCTGTGACGATGTCAATGCAGAGGACATTAGAAAGTGGATGGCAAATGACGACGTTGATGAAATAACTGACAACGATATTGAGAAAATGGTGACACAGGGAGAATAAATAGAAGGAGGAGGAGGCATCTTTAGATGACAGGAAAAATTTCATCCTACATTCGGAAGGGTTCAAGACGATTGAGGCAGCGCTGCAGTACATTAGTCAGCAGGAGTAAGCGACGCCAGCTGATATCATCTGGTTGCATAAGTCAAGGAACATTGTGTCGCGGAAGAGGGCTAAAAGGGAGAAGCAGTCATCTATCAAGGACTTTTTCAAAAACTTAAAACTGTAAGTTTTGACTCTTTTATCTTGGGCCTACCTTTTCAGATTTGTGTAATTATTTCTCAATGAACAGTAAAATAAGTTTAAATCATTTTTTAAGTTTTAGGCCTACATTTTACGTAATGTTTTGTTTATTTTAAAATTGTATGTATTCATCTTGTACAGTGTACATCATTTTATGTTTCCTGCAATTAAGTTGGACATTATAAAATTTATCTTAAAATGTGTATACAATATTTTTATTCTTGGACTTCCCTTTTCTACAATAAATTTTTAAAACGTACAGTACAGTACATACCAAACATTTATAAAGTACTGGCCTGTACTAAGAGGTCAGAAAATATGAATAAGAGCGGGGTTTGGTATAAAAGTGTGTGTTTAATGGTATGAGTGGGGCAGGCAGTGAGTTATAATTATAGAACTCCGGCCTACCCGGCTTTTTTGTTATCCGGCCTGCCATTCCGCCACATTACCCAGATAGTCGGGAGTCTACTGTATATTAATATTTGGTGAATATGTATATTGTGAATAGTTCTTCAAAATGAATGAAAAAATTAATGAAATGTATGTCACATGAAAATGCAACAATAAATTTTACTTGCAGGAGTAATTAATATTCAAAGAACTATTGATAATATAAAAACCTGCAAGACATTGAAGAGTTACTTGCAAAATAAAGATGGGTGTGTGTGTGTGTGTGTGTGTGTGTGTGTGTGTGTGTGTGTGTGTGTGTGTGTGTGTGTGTGTGTGTGTGTGTGTGTGTGTGTGTGTGTGTGTGTGTGTGTGTGTGTGAAGAATCCATACAGATGCATAAACACAATCTTTTTTGAAACACAAAAGAAGCGTTTAGATTTAAAATGTAGTGTTAACTTTATTGTTAAAGAACCAAGAAAATAATGTAAACATGTTATTGACACAGCTGTTCTAACATGAGTCTTTAACCTTTTAAAAATCATGATTCATAATTTAAAACAGTGCTTATTGTTTCTAAACGTATATATAAGATATGAAGTCAACCAACCACTTTGAGAAGTGTCTTTAGTTACTGTGAATAATCAATCATCTTAAGAAGGTATGTAAAACACTCATATACTGTTATGTTGCAGTTTTGTTATCAAGTTCAATTTTATATTATGGCACAGAATATATCCTTATAGAATATATTTATGATGCTACGTCACTTTATATGACGTATATAATAATGTATGATTTCCTATATGATATGATTTGCTATAATTTTATGTGATTGCTGTATGATGTATATGATGCTATATTACAAAGTATAAAAATTTTAAAAAAGATTGTTATAGTTGAAATGGTATGATTAACTTTATATCTGCACTAATGCATAACGTTGCTCACTATTCTTTTGACAATATTAATAGTCAGGTCAGTATACATGTATAAGAGTACTATTCAATAAGTAAATAGTAATACAATTTATTCAATTAACTTAACAATTTATGGTACCTATTTTTTGACATAAACTCTTGTGGCAATTATAATTTGCCCATTGTCCCTATTACTTTTTTACTTCCATGTTCCATAAGGAAATGGAATTATGGTGGTACTAAAAAAAATCGTGTTTGAGATAAGGGCTGATTCTTATTGTACTACCCTCAAAACATGAAGAAACATAATTTTCCAAAAAGTGCTTGTGTGTAGAATTTTTTCTATGACAAATGATAACTACCGCAAATTCAAACAGAATCAAATAATTTTTTGCATATGTAATTTTGTTGCCAGGCAACCAGGTTGTTCAGTTAGGAGGGAGGGGTAGTTTACCTGAATTGTTTTGTGTTTTAACAAGAGTAAAGCACTTAATTTTAATAAATAAGTGCCTCGAAAATAGTCATATTAATCCAGTATGGTAAATGAGATAATTACAAATGGAGTGGGTAGTTGGGGGGGGGGTGATTTTTTAAACAGATTCTCTTGTTGTTATTACCGATCTGATGATGAGCTGAGAAGCTTGAAAGCACTAATTGGAATAATTTTTCTATAGTGGTGTGCAACAGTGATAATTTTGTTTGTGATTATAACCACTAACACAGCTTTCTTAATTAAACTTATGAATATTTAATTTTGAAGAATAAGATACATTAGAAATTACATATGATAAAACTATTACTCTATGAAAGTGTATTTATCATTAATGGTGGGGATCGGTTGAGGAGGAGGGATAATTATCTGCGTAGTTTAGTTTCTTTATAAGAATATTACTTAATTTTTATAGATAAAGTGACTCAAAAATAACATTATATTAAATGATGACGTCATAATGACAAAAATATCTATAAATAGTCAAAATAGTTTGAGGGTGGGTGATATTTTTTTAGAAATTTTTGAACCGAATTCAAGTAAATGATTTTAAATATAAATCTTAGAACATGAAAGTCATGTATGGTTCACCATACTGTTTTTCCATTACGTGGGCGAGTATTATCCTATAGAAAAACACTAATTTTCTCTACACATCACATCTTGTTTCGGTGTAGCAGTCTTCATCATATTTTTAATCATAACTTTGTAGTACTCATTATTAAAGTGCACTGTCATTAAAAAAAAAAAAAAAAAAAAAATAGGGCTCTTGGCATCCCAAAGATTGTTAGCACCACTTGAGTGGCCGGTCTTGAATTTTGTCTGACTGGAGAACAAGGATGCTTCCACTCCACGCTTTGTCCCTTGGATTCTGTCTCATAATTATGAATCTGTATCTCATCAAAAGTCAATATTCTTGCTCAGAAATTTATCTACTTTTGTCAAATAATGTTATTTAAGTTTCCTACACACCAAGTCCAGTTGATTCATGATTTTCTCTAAGCTATCTTGGAACAGGATGTGTTCTTACAAGATGTTTACCTATATATGCCGTTAGTTTTGATTTTGGAGCAGACATGTTCAACTAATATTGTGTTACAATATTCCTCCTTCTCATCCGATAATGCTACAGGCTAAAATTAGTCCTTAGCATCCTCTAGCTTGATCTTCAGTAGCAAAGGGCTTCCATCCTTGCATTCCCAGTACCTTCTCTTGCAACTGCAGCAGCATCCTCCTGGCTTTTCCAAGGGCAACCTTTTGGTTATTTGCCTTCCTTATTTCCTATGAGGACTACTTTTTATATTCACCCATTGTTCATTCTTACAACGTGGCCAGCACATTATTGCAGTCTCCACAGTTTTATGCAGATTTCCACTTTTGACTCATTAAAATGAGAAGTCCTGGTTGTCATATCTTTCACATTCTATGTAGAATATTATGTCTTTCACCTCAGAATCCTCTCTTCCTCTCCAAATATCTTCAGGCATTCCAATGCTCTTTAGGGTAATGTCCAGCTTTCACTACCATAGCATAGGCTTGATCGTGTAATAGTTATACAGGTAGCCCCCATTATACGCGGTAGATGCGTTCCGGCAAAGTGCCGTGTAAAGCGAAACCGCGTGTAACGGGGACTATTTATAGACTGGCTCGATAGCGGCAAATAAATGTCATACAGCTTAGTATTGATATTGATCAAGTAGGCTTACGTTAAAAAGGATTTTAGTAATTAAAACAAACGATTTTGTTATTGAAATTAATTTTATTTATTGACGAAATACACAACAAAATCAGTATAAACAATACAGCAAATGAAAAATTTGTACAGTATCACACATAAATTGAGTAAATTATGTTAAATAAAGGTAAAGTAAGAGGTTATAAATAAAAAAGTTATACAGTACAATAGTTTTTACCAAATTAAAATTACTGTAAAATATTTTGAAAGAAATTCAGTTTTTTATTTACATTTAAGATTATTACCCGTGACCAACATTTTCTGTAGACTCAGAAGAGCTTGTTTCCTGTTCATTTGACACAACACTGCTTTGTGAAAAAAAGTTTTTTATGGACAGTTGAGTTGAGGATTTTAACTTCGAGTTATACAGTTCACGGTAGCACTTTATAACATGTTCAACTTCTCTTTTAACTTTTCCACTTCTTGTTTCATCGGGATCATTGTTCTCAAAGTAGCTTAAAGCATTATTGATCATTTGGAAAGCCTCTGCCATCCCTTTACCGGTTAACACTTTAACACATTCAGGTTCTTCATCTTCCTCGGACACCTCCACACAATTTTCGTCTTCCATGGACAGCAGGCCCTCGTTGCTCAGATCATCTTCTTCTTGTAGAAGCGCAGAAACATCTTCCTCGTCAACATCAGTGAATGCAACTTGGTGAGTCAAGTTCACTATTTCTTTGGTCGTTTGAGAGACACCATCAATTTCTTCACTGTTGTTGATTGATTCCACCATAACCTGAGGCCATAGTTTTTTCCACACCCTGTTCATACAGTGAAGTGTCAGTCCTTTCCAACATTTATCTATGATTTCAATAGCCATCTTAATATTGAACTGTTTCCAGAATTCTTTAATTGAAAGCTGCTCATTAGCATCACATGAGTTGTGAGAGTGTCTCCTTAAGGTAGTTGGCTTTGAACGCTGAAATTACGCCTTGGTCCATAGGCTGCAATATGTAAGTAGTGTTAGGGGGAAGAAACACAACCTTGATGCTTTCATTCACCTCACATATTTCTGAAGGATGGCTCGACACATTATCCAAAAGAATCAAACCCTTAAACTCAATGTTTTCCTTTTCACAGTAGCGTTTTAGTTCCTCTTGAAGCTCTTGTGAAACGTAATCATAAAATATTTTTCCTGTCATCCAACCTTTCTTACTAGATTTCCAGACCACAGGCAGTTTACTTTTATCGTAACCTTTAAGTGCTCTGGGGGTTTCTGATTGATAAATCATCAATGGTTTTAATTTGCAATTGCCAAAGGCGTTGCCCCCAAAAAGCAATGTCCAACGGTCTTTAGCAGCTTTGAAACCAGGTGCAGTTTTTTCTTCAATAGAAATAAAAGTTCTGCTTGGCATTCTTTTCCAATATAGGCCAGTCTCGTCTAAATTGAAAACTTGCTTTGCCATATAACCACCTTCTGCAATAATATTTTTAAATGTAGTTTCTCTGAATTCGTCAGCTCCTTCATTGTCAGCAGAAGCAACCTCGCCCGTAACTTTTAATCTGTGAAAAGCGTTGCGAGCCTTAAAACGGTTGAACCAACCTCTCTACTAGCGTTAAATGGTGGATTTTCATTGTCTTGTGTTAATTCTGCATAAAGACTTTTAGCTTTTTCTTGAACGATTGCCATAGAAATAGGCGCATTCCGCTGGTTGTGGTGGTATTCAATCCAGGTAGACAAAAGCTTTTCCATTTTTTCCATTGCATCTGATCTTGATGTAGCTACTCTTGCGACACTTAAATTCGTACAAGATTCAACACTTTTACGAATTGCGTCTGCGTTCGATCGGATCGTCCTTATAGACGACTCTGGAAGACCCATTACTCGCTGAATATCGACAACACGTTCGCCTTTACCGATACGTTTTAAAACTTCCAGTTTAATCTCCAATGAAAGAGAATTTCTCGCACGTTTTTTAGTACTCGCACTTGAATGTTCCTTGCGTTTTTGTGACATTTTCAATAACTCGACAACACTGAACGAAATGTTACACTCACCACTCAATGAAACGTGAACAGGAAATAATTGCTAGATGAGGTACACAGCGCAGTGCTACTGACAGCGATCGATAGCGAGAGGTGACTGACTACGTTGTAAAAATAGACAAACAGACAATGACAGAGAAAGTAGGGGTGGGGAGAGGCAAGCGGTATGAGACCACTGACCTTGAGGAGAGAGAACAGTGCGTCACCGTCCCTCCATTACTAACTGTATACTTCAAACAATCACCGCTTTGGCGTAACTCAACTCAAATACAAAACCCTTCAAGGAAATATTTTTTTTTTAAACTGCGTAAAGCGGGACCGTGTATAATGGGGACTGCCTGTATATATATATATGTATGTATTAGGGTGGCCTTTAGCTATAGGTAATTTTCCGAAAGTTAAAATTGTGCTGCTCCCACCCCCCTAATCCTGTTCCAATCAACAAAAAACCATGCTGTGCAAAACTTCAGCACAATCGGACAACTGCTAGGCGACCCTCAAACGCCTTGAAGTTGGAACATAGTATACCCAATGATTAATTCCGTTCAGAAGTGGTATACTCTTCTCGCTTGATGATGAATCATCAGTTTTTGATGTAGCAAGCTGATGAGTAGCAAAATGTTCCATTTCTTCATAAGTCCTTTTTTTCCTGGCAGTTTCCATTGCAGTGCGCTTCAGTGCTCTTTCTTCCTTATGTTTTAATTTTTGATCTACACCAACCATGGAGCCCGGTCGTCCTTTTTGGCACTGAAGCATTAAGAAATTCTTATCCTCTTCATTTTTCATCTGTCCCAAAGCATCTGAATGAGCTATGTCAAAGAGATCGTCCATCATTTCCACAAAAAGATCTATTTTTTCTTTTTCCATGCCTCCAGTTCTAGTCAAATTTTTCTGTAAACCTTTCCATTCATCATAGAGATTGAGTAACTTATCAACGCAGTGGTCAGTTCTTCTAGTACAAATTCGTGCTTTTTGCCAAAAAATGGAAACTTCTTGAATCACCAATGCTGCACTTTCCTTCGTTGTAAGATTTACGAGTACAACTCTTACATTGTAGAAAAAACGCTTAAAACTTGCCAGTTCGAAGATAGTTTGGCTCCAACGATTTGATTGGAAATGTAACCAACAAGAGAGACATAAAAATCTTTTCTTAACTTGTGTGACGAACTACCTGAAGAAGCTGATGCCATTGTACAAGTCTAGGAAGAACACGTCACAAAAGTCACTTTACACTTTACATAACATTATAAAAATTGAGAGGTTATAAAATAAGTTTATCTAATAATAATAATAGTATAAATAATAATAACAGTATAATTCTAATAATAATAGTATAAGTTTATCTAATAATATTAATGAAAAATCGCATAACATAATTCTATGTTAAATCAATTGTAGCACCGGCTTAACTTAGCAATAGCAATGCTAATTAAATTAATGAAAACTCGCATTAATTTCCATTACTAGTGCTTACAAGTGATTCAAATAAAATAACTAAACAAATTTTTGTATCTGAAAAAATTACTTTCCGGGCGAAAATATCAAAACTTCATGGTCGATGAGTTGAAGTTTTGAAATGATCAAAACAAATGCCTCGCAGTTGTCCGATTGATCCAAAATTTTGCACAGATCGTTTTTTTGTTGATTGGAACAAGATAGGGGGGTGGGAGCTTAACTTTTAGAAAGTTTAAAAATAAGGGCCACCCGTGTGTGTGTGTGTGTGTGTGTGTGTGTGTGTGTGTGTGTGTGTGTGTGTGTGTGTGTGTGTGTGTGTGTGTGTGTGTTCAAACACTTTTTGCTACAGTCTATTTCTTGATGCATATATAATTTATTTAATATTTATAATTTCTTTACCTGAAGATGTTTTTCCCTTATTTGGAACATGTTTCAGGAATACTATTGTTCCCATCCTCAGCCTTCCTAATTTTGTAATATCCACAAGATACAAAATTAGGAAGGCTGAGGATGGGAAAATAGGATTCCCAAAACATGTTCCAAGTAAGGCAAAAAACATGTTGAGGTAAAGAAATTATAAATATTAAATAAATTATATATAGTAATTATATATAATAAATTATATATTTTCTGTCTATCTTATTATTGCTTCTTGATATTAAAAACTGTGTACCACAATTAGGGATGTGTGTAATCTGCATGAAGCATTGGGAATTGAGACTGAAAATAAATTTCACGAAGAATAAATTTGAATACCCTCACATAGTGATGGCAGTTTGGCATTAGAAATAGTTATTAAGTAGCCAGGTACATGGCAATGAAAACTATTTAACTTCATGATCAAACAGTCTGAAGCAATCCCACATTTATATTAAAAATAACTTTTTTATCACTGTACTTTTTTTAATTTACACTGTGCACTCTTCACACTAAATTCACATCTATAATTTAGATTTTAATATTTATTGTTTCATTGTAAGTTGATTAAATCTATTACTCCCCTATAAATAATTCCCTTTTTAATGTCGTTATCCAATTATCTTGAAAATTTGGTTACCTGGAAAAGTGCTGACATTGATTTTACCAGGCAGTCAAAATATTCTTCTGTATTTAGAAAAGGGGGTTATTTTTTTACTGAATTGAATTCGCATCTCCACTTACTGCTGGGACCACAAATTAGCATCAGCACTTTTTGTTTTCCTGACTCTTTAAAGTTTAGTGTTAGAAAACAGGAATTTTCTTTTATCTGATATTGTTGAATTGGTATCAGAATTGATACTAGGAAATTAAAAACTTGATATATTAAAATCCTCAATGTTGTATTCACATTTAGAAAAAGTAGTTCTCGTAATTAAGAGGTAAATATTAAGAGGCAAATAATTAAGAGGTAAATATGAAAACAGTAGTTATAAATATAATACTACTGACTCAGGACACTAATTTTGTTATTGGTAATAATATAAATTGGTAAATGTAAATACCAATATTTACAGTTTTGCCAATAAAAAACTTAGACTTCCGAGTCAGTAGTATTATACTTATAATTAGTTAATCAACGGACACGTCATGGATAAAAAAATCCAAGGATGAAAACAGTGTTGTTTCATCTTACAAATTATTCAGTCACATTCTAATGTGAGCGGTAAAGCTGAAATATAACCTGCACAGAGTTCTCTGTTTTTCCTTCCATTAGACCACATTCCATTATCATATGTTGGCCTTACAATTCTCCTGAACACTTTCCTTTTGAATCCGTCTAGTACAGTGGTTCCCAAACTTTTCAGTGGACCCCCACAAAAAATAAAAAATTTCACGGACCGTGTCTGGGCTATGAAATAAAACAAACAGTAAATATTATACACTCTTATATCTTAATTAAAATGTATTCAAATCAAAATTCTCTTAACCTGCAAAATTATAATATTAATGATATCAAACATAGTTTAATGTGAACAATGAAGCTGCTTTTGAAGTATTAGCTCTGCAATATTAGTTTTAATATCTGATAATTTCAATATTAAATCCCTCTCGACATGAAGTTTATTTCTTAACTTAGGCAACTTGGCTCTATCTTTCCAGCCACGTGTCGAAATCTAGCTACTTAGGTGTAAAACCAGCTACACGGAAAAACGTATTGCTTAGATACAGTGCTTATACACGGACTAAAACAGAGCGATCAGTTCTGCGTTGATGCGGCGCTCTAGTCAGTCCGGCTGACAAACAGATCTGCTACACGACTATTACTAAAGCCATTAGTTTGAAATTACTTTCACAATTACAATTAGTTTGAACAAAAACAAAGTACTGAAATCTTCAACTAAAATTTTAGGATTCTAAAATTTAGATTTTAGAGCATAACAAATCTGATAAAATTACGGTATATTCTATTTTTTCTTAAAAGTGTCCGTGGACCCCACTTTGGGAACCACTGGTCTAGTAGATTTGTGATGGTCTCACCACTATTTTCCACTGGCCTGTGTATGATTTTATAAATTTTACATTATGTTCTGTAGCTTTAATTGTGTAGAATTCAATTACAGATGAAAGCAGCTGTTATTCTTGCTGTACTGCTATTGGCCAGTATTTGCAGTGGAAATAAGGAAGGGAGTGATCAAGGCCATGGAAAAGAAATTGTTGATGATATCAACAAGCAGCATGGATCATGGCAGGTAAGTCAAAGTTCCATCGACAGTTGTTTCATGAATAAATGTACTTTAATAGGCTGACAATTATAACAGCCTGATGTATAATAACAGTGAACTATTATTTATTGTAATGAAACTTTTACACTGGTTAAAATAGTACACTAAAAATACAAAAGTAAGCTAAGTGCGGCACCAAAAAATTAAAAAATGTAGTACTTATCATAGATTATAGAGATGATAAAAAAAGTTATTCTTACGACAGTCTCCTTGTTCGTCGTAAGGTACAGTGGAAAACAAAATACAAGACACCAATTAAGTCACTAATCACCAGCTTTAATTATTACAAACTGTTTGTAATCAACAAGATAGTCTCTTACAACAAATCAAACAAAAATTGTTCACTCGCAATAAAAATGTCAACGAATATAGTCCCGCACAAGTATAAAACACATAACACTTTGCCACAATATTTCGAACTGCACTGGAATAAATCACCACTTAAACTCCACTAAGCACTGCTGAATGGCCATATTTATACCCTGCTGAAATTCCAGAATAATCCATAATACGTGTCAACGCTAGAGAGTAATTGCTTGCGGTCTTGCACACAGCACACGCGGACCAGTGAGTCTGGAACAGTCTCGCTAACACCTGTTAAGAATCATGTACGCACACAACATTACAGCTGGTTCCACTAGAATAGCCGAAAAACACTATTATATAATGTCATAACAATAGTTTGAGAATGTTTAGTGCTTATGAATAAGAACAAAAAGATGAAATAGGAATAAACAAGCAGAAGTCAAAAAAGTAATTAAAAACATTAAAACTGTAGACATCATGAATAGTTTTATTAGTGAAAAAGAAATCAACGAAAACAAATCTGAGAGAATATTTCAGACAATATTTATGCTTAGCCAAAATTTTGCTGTCAGTTCTGAGTACCAACTGACAAACATAAAGGTAGAATACAAAGCTGATGAGATAAACTATACAAGGAGAGTTTTAGGAGTTCCAAATAAGAATACAAAAATGTTGTTAAAATTCATTCCTGGGCTGTTTGGCCGTGGTACAACAAAAACAGACATTTCGGCAGTACCATCGACTGCCATCGTCAGTGTAAAATCGAGCTTTGCTGACGTAGGGTGGTAGACGTTAGTGAGACCACCACTGTAAAATACATTAGCAAAGCTCGATTTTATACTGATGATGCCAGTCGATAGTACTACTGAAACGTCTGTTTTTGTTGAAAACAATGGACCACGGCCAAACAGCCAGAGGATGAATTTTAACAACATTGACTCCGGCCATGTAAGCCTACAGAGAATCATAAATATTAGATAAGTAGAATCTATACTTAAATTTATTTAAGGAAGACAGTTGACTTGAGTCAAGGCGCACAATAAATAGAAGAAAGATCCAGTTTCCAGGTAGTCCATCACATAGACGTGTTTGTCATCCCCAAACACTGTCAGAAGTTTTTTTTCTAAATTCCTGTTGTTTATAATTATCTTAGTCCTCACTGGATATTTACTTTTAAAGGGCATGGTTTTCGTCTTTCGTACTCTCTTTTGCCTCTTCTTTTAATTGAAACATAGCTCCTTGTAAATCATCCTCATTTTCTTGAATAAGAACTATATCATCCGCATATAGCAGGGAACCCATACAAATTGATTTGTTAAACTGTATTCCCGAAGTCACTCTGGATTTCCATGCTCTCAACATGTTGTCAATGTAAACGTTTCTTAGTATTTCCAGTGCTCACCTATTGAAACATTTGGTGTTAACTTAATTAAGTTATTGGTGTTAATGTTTGTTAAGTACAATAGGTGTTAACGTATTGTTAAGCTGAACAGTAGTACAGCTGGTGGCCTGTTGTTTGCAACATTGAAAATCTCAAATGTCTATAAATGAAGTTTATGTGTGCACATTTTTACTTCCATGTTCCGTAAGGAAATGGAAGTATGGTGATGGTGAAAAAAATCTTGTTTGAGATAAAGGCTGATCCTGATTGCACTACCCTCAAAACATGAAGAAAAGTCATTTTACTTCCATGTTCCATAAGGAAATGGAAGTATGGTGATGGCAAAAAAATCGTGTTCAAGATAATTGCAGATTCGGATTGTACTACCCTCAAAACAAGAAAAAGTCATTTTTCAAAAAGTGTGCGTGTGTCTGTAGATTTTTTTCTATGGCAAACGATAACAGCCGCAATTCAAACAGAATCAAATAATTTTTTGGATACAGCGCTGAATTGTAGAGTTCTCAAGACCTATTGTTTTTTGTGAAGATCGGTTAAGGTAAAGGGGTAGTTTACTAGTTTACCTGCAACGTTTTATGTTTTAACTAGGGTAATGTTTTCTATGACGAACAATAACTGCCGTAAATTCAAACAAAATCAAATAATTTTTTGCATACCTTCCTGAATAATAGAGAACTCAAGGTCTGTTGATTTTGGTGAAGATCGGTTAAGAGAAAAGGGTAGTTTACCTGCAACGTTTTATGTTTTAACAAGGGTAATTTTTTTATGACGAATGATAACTGCCGCATATTCAAATAGAATCATATAATTTTTTTTATTCCTGAATTCTTGAATACTCAAGGTCTGTTGATTTTGGTGAAGATCGGTTAAGAGGAAAGGGTAGTTTACCTGCAACGTTTTATGTTTTAACAAGGGCAATTTTTATGACGAATGATAACTGCCCCATATTCAAATAGAATCAGATAATTTTTTGTATTCCTGAATTGTTGAATACTCAAGGTCTGTTGATTTTGGTGAAGATCGGTTAAGAGGAAAGGGTAGTTTACCTGCAACGTTTTATGTTTTAACAAGGGTAATTTTTTTATGATGAATGATAACTGCCGCATATTCAAATCACCATACTTCCATTTCCTTAAGGAACGTGGAAGTAATAGAATCAAATAATTTTTTCCATACGTTCCTGAATTGTAAAGGACTGAAGGCCTATTGATTTTGGTGAAGATCGGTTAAGGGAAAGGGGCAGTTAACCTGCCACGTTTTATGTTTTAACAAGAGTAATTGTTTCCATGACGAACGATAACTGCCGTAAATTCAAACAAAATCAAATAATTTTTTGCATACCTTCCTGAATAATAGAGAACTCAAGACCTGTTGATTTTGGTGAAGATCGGTTAAGAGGAAAGGGTAGTTTACCTGCAACATTTTATGTTTTAACAAGGGTAATTTTTTTATGACGAATGATAACTGCCGCATATTCAAATAGAATCAAATAATTTTTTGTATTTCTGAATTGTTGAATACTCAGGGTCTGTTGATTTTGGTGAAGATCGGTTAAGAGGAAAGGGCAGTTAACCTGCCACGTTTTATGTTTTAACAAGAGTAATTGTTTCTATGGTGAACGATAACTGCCGCACATTCAAACAGAATCCAATGTCACAAAATGCCCCTCAATCCTATAACAGTCAACAGCCAGGCAGAAATGTTAATGTTGATTTCACACAACACGGATCCCACAGCTGGCAGATGGTGAAAAAACGAAAAAGAAGTCAATCTTCAGAAAACACATCTGAAACACACACTCAGCTTAATGACCACAATAGATTTACGGTGTTACCTATAGATGGCCCTGATGACGTCCAACCTACTCAAGTCTTGGATCAGCCGAATGTACCTAGACCTCCTCCTGTATACCTTCATGGTGTCGTCAATTACAATGAAATGATCAATAACCTTACAACAATTTTGGAATCAGAACAGCACAGTACTAAACCGTTCGATGACAATACAGTGAAAATCAACACTTTTGGCACCTGATTCGTACAGAAAATTAATCCGTCACCTCGAGGACGAAAAAATTATTTACCATACATATCAAATTAAAGACCTGCGAGCATACTGGGTTGTCATAAGAAACATTCATCCTAGCATCGGTGTACACTTTATTAAAGAAGCACTAAAAGAAAAAGGACACTCAGTCAGAAACATAATCAGTATTCGACACAGAGTCGAGAAAACACCCCTTCCTCACTTCTTTGTTGATCTTGAACCTGCAGCAACGTCATTAGACAAGAATCCCTATCCTTTCTGTCCACTGGTCAACCAACCTATTGGCCTTCTGATACAAATAAAATACCTGACCTCATTGATTTCTTTTTAATACGAGGCTTGTCTCATAAATACTACAAAGTTGAATCTTGCCTTGATTTGTCCTCTGACCACACTCCAATTATTGCCACTATTAGCAATACTATAATTGAGTCTGAAAGTCTACCAACACTCACAAATCATCATACTGACTGGGATTACTTTAGAGAGCTTGTAAATGATAATATCTCGCTAGAACTTCCACTCCACATGCCTGCTGAATTGGATGCGGCTGTAAATTATCTCACCAGGACTTTTCAAAAATCAGCCTGGGAAGCTACACATTGCAATACAGCGAAGAATAAGCACTTAAACCTTCCTCTGGTTGTCCGAAAGAAATTAGCTGAGAAGCGTAGATTGCGACGAATTTTGCAGCATACTCATCATCCGGATGATAAAAGAAAGTGGTATTCTGCGGCCAGACAACTAAAACGATTGTTAGAAAATTTAAAGAATGAAGGGATTCAGGATTATCTAGAAAATCTGTCACTTAATAAAAGTACTTATTATTCTCTGTGGAAGGCTACTAAACGATTAAAATGGCCATTATTACAAATACCACCGATACATAAACCAGATGGTAGCTGGGCGTGCAGCAATACAGAGAAATCCCAGACTTTTGCCGAACATTTGGTCAACGTTTTTTAACCTGAAGCCAGCAAGAACGTCTCTTTCTATGAAGAGATACAAAGATATTTACACTCCCCGCTCCAATTGACTCTCCCTATTAAGCCTTTTAAAGTTAAGGAAATAATCCTGTATAATTTGAAAAGTAAAAAGGCTCCCGGCATTGATTTGCTATCGGGGAAAGTTCTAAAGGAGCTGCCTCACAAAGGCATTGTACTAATAACATACATTTTCTATGCCATACTCAGACTTGAATACTTTCCTCTTCTCTGGAAATCGGCTCACGTTATCATGGTCTTAAAACCTGGTAAAAGCCCTCAAGCACCCTCTTCTTATCGACCCATAAGCCTTCTACAGATACTTGGTAAGATCTTTGAGAAACTGTATGTAAAACGACTTATGCCAACAATTGTAGAAAACAACCTAATTCTGGATCACCAATTTGGCTTTCGAGAAAAGCACTCTACGGTAGATCAAATACACAGACTAACAAATGTTATCAATAAATCGCTGGAATCGAAGATGTTCTGCTCAGGTATGTTTCTCAACGTTTCCTAAGCATTTGACAAAGTCTGGCAACTTGGACTCTTATACAAAATAAAGAAAAATTGCCACATAATTGTTACCGTATTCTGCATTCCTACTTAGTGGGCAGAGTGTTTCAAGTCAAGTACTCGGATGCTACTTCTCCTCTATTACCAGTGGGGTCAGGTGTTCCGCAGGGTGTGTCCTGGGTCCTCTGCTCTACCTCCTGTTCACCTCAGACTTACTGTCAGGAAGTGAAACCACTGTTGCTACCTACGCCGATGACACAGCAATCCTAGCGACACACTCCGACCCCTCAATAGCATCTCTTATACTACAAGAATCATTAAACTTCGCTCAGTTATGGCTTGATAAATGGTGCATAAAAATCAATTCATCCAAGTCACTCCACCACACGTACCTTCACCACACGTAAGGCAAACTGCCCTCCAGTAACAGTTAACGGTCAACCAGTACCGCAAGCTGAAAGTGCTAAGTACCTTGGGATGCATCTGGACAGGAGACTAACATGGAAAAAACATATAACATCTAAGAAGATTGAACTTAATCACAAGGTCAGAAACATCTATTGGCAGAAAACTCTTGATCTATAAAGCAGTTCTTAAACCGGTATGGACTTATGATATTCAACTTTGGGGTACTGCAAGTACAAGTAATATTGAGATTTTCCAGCGCTTTCAGTCCAAAACTTTAAGATCAATAGTCGACGCTCCATGGTTTGTCTCCAACAACTCTATACACCGCGACCTCAAAGTTCCAACCGTGAGAGAAGAAATCATGGGCCTCTGCACGACTCACATCTCCAAACTAGAACAGCATCCTAACCACCTGGCAATTAACTTGTTAGACAACAGTGAAGATATTTATAGACTAAAAAGACAAACTATTAGACTTACCATTCAGGTTTAACTAAAAATGTAGTCTGTATTTTTTGTATTGTACTGTCCGTGATATCTGTTCTGTATGTTTTTGTATTCGCGTCATTCATACGTGTTAATGTCAACTTGTATATGTGCCCTATGGGCCCAGTGTTTAATATTTGAACTCATTGTATCATGCCAGCAGGAAGTGGAAGTGATTTTGTTCATTTGTTTACATGTTTTATCATTTAGTTTTGTATTTTGTGTACCTCTTTAATCTATTATCAAAACAATCAATGGTCAGCTCTTCATAATCCTGTGTGTGTTGTCAGCCAATTTGTTAAACAGATTACAGATCTCCAAAAAAAAAACACAATGTTTTGCGTGCCTCCCTGAATTGTAGAGGACTCAAGGCCTATTGATTTTGGTGAAGATCGGTTAAGAGAAAGGGGTAGTTTACCTGCAACGTTTTATGTTTTAACAAGGGTAATTTTTTCCTATGACGAACGATAACTGCCGTAAATTCAAACATAATCAAATAATTGTTTGCATACATCCCTAAATTGTAGATATCTAAAGCCTGTTGATTTTTGTGAAGTTCGGTTAACAGAAAAGGGTAGTTTACCTGCAACGTTTTATGTTTTAACAAGGGTAATTTTTTTATGACGAATGATAACTGCCACATATTCAAAGGGAATCGAATAATTTTTTGTATACGTTCCTGAATTGTTAAGTACTCAAGGTCTGTTGATTTTGGTGAAGATCGGTTAAGGGAAAGGAGTAGTTTACCTGCAACATTTTATGTTATAACAAGAGAAATTTTTTCATGACGAACGATAACTGCCGTAAATTCAAACAGAATCAAATAATTTTTTACATATGTGCTGCCTGAGTTGTAGAGGACTCATGACCTGTTGATTTTGGTGAGGATCGGTTACGGGGAAAGGGTAGTTTACCTGAAACATTTGTTTGTTGTAACAAGAGTAAAGTACTTAATTTTGATAAATAAAGTATCCTGATAAGAAGATCTTAATAATCCACTGTAGAAACGTAGATCAAATATCTATAAATGAAGAGGCTAGTTGAACAGGGTGGGGGTAATTTTCTATAAATGAAAATTATAGTTGAAGGGGGAGGGGATAATTTTTTATATATGTACTACGTTATCAGCAACAAAGAAGTAGTTTGTTGTTAAAATTCCTTCCCAGCCTGTTTGGCTGTAGACCAATGTTTTCTGCAAAACCAGACGTTTCTGCAGTGCCATCGACTTCCATCATCAGTAAAAATCGAGTGCGATAACGTGAGGTGGTATACGTTAGTGACCACAGTACTGTGGTTAAGGCTGAAGCAGTAAGTAGAAAGAAGTAGTTTCTATAGAAATATTTCATTTCAAAAATGATTTTAAATATAAATCTTAGAACATGGAAGTCATGTATGGTTCTCCATACCGATATTTTTGAAAAGAGTCTGTCTATGTATAGAATTTTTTCTATGGCGAACGATAACTGCCACAAATTCAAACAGAATCAAATAATTTTTTGCATATGTACCTGAGTTGTAGAGGATTCAAGGCCTATTGATTTTGGTGAAGATTGTTTAAGGGGAAGGGGTAGTTTACCTGCAACATTTTATGTTTTAACAAGAGTAAAGTACTTAATTTTGATAAATAAAGTATCCTGAAAGGTCATAATGATCCACAGTAGAAAGATAGATGAAATATCTATAAATGAAAAGAGGGTGTTGAAGGGGAGGGGGTAATTTTCTATAAATGAAAATGCTAGTTGAAGGGAGAGGGGATAATTTACTTCCATGTTCCATAAGGAAATGGAAGTATGGTCATGGCAAAAAAATAGTGTTTTTTATATGGGATATTCATATGTATGGGATGGGGATACTCATTATATGCAAGTCAATAAGATCAGAACATAAACACAATAAAAATTTATCCATTTTAAGTGGTGCTTGGATCTGGGGTTCCTACACTCTCCAAGCATCAACAAAACATGATTACCCAGTCTTAGCTATTTTCCTTCCATTTAAATAGGTTGTATAAATCAACATCTTTTTTGGATTAAACAACTAGAGTAATTTAATAGCATGCATTTCTGTTTTCTTTGAAACAATGACTGTAGACTACAATCACTTCTGACATTGTTTTAATTGTCTACTCTTTTTATACTGGTCAAAAAACGAAAATGGTACCCACTGCTGTACCTAGGCCACTGGAGGCCCGGGGCAAATTTCTTTCTGAGGCCCCCTCCCATAACACGGGTGTTTATAATCCAATTTGTCTTTAAGTAATATATAGGAAAAACACTTTACTGTTATATATTTATTGTCTAATCACTGTATTGATACATCGAGTTAGGACACTTTACAAGAAACTGTAGTAATGTTTGAAATAAAAATCCACTTTCATATTGTAAATACAAAGTATAAAGAAATAATACAAGTAGTATTATTTATAAACTGCATTATATTTATTGTTATTTTAGAGTGTTAGTGGTCTCAAATATTTCTACTAGTATTTTATACAAACCACTATATTGTATTTGGTACTGACGAGCGCTTTCGGCAGTCAAGCCATCTTCAGGTCATTTACCAATATGTTGTTTGTATAAAATTACTAGTAGAAAAAATGCATTAAATTTATTACAGTACAGTACTTTGTAATATACAATAAATTTATATACTGCAAAACAAATTTACCATTCCTGCAAGCAATACTTGGTTTTAGTGTAAATAAGTTGACCTTTCTAAAATGACCGTTTTCTAGTTTTCACCTGGGAAAATTTTCTTATTGTGCCATCAAAGCTTATCCTTGACAACTTGTTTTTGATCGATAAAATTGTTAGTCTGTGTTGCATTTCAGGACGTGACAATATAACATTTGCAAATAAACTATAAAATTTACCCCAAAAAAACTTAATTTTCTAAATCTTGAGGCCCGCTACTAAGTGGGGCCCAGGGCTGTCCACTCCACTTTTAGTCTGCTACTGATGGTACCAGTACTGGTATAGATAATTATTTTACTACTGAGAAAATCTTTAAAATTATTATGTATAAGGTCGTGACTTCAAATTAAATTATTTTGTTTTATTTTCTAGGCCTCTATTACTCCTGAAACAAATGGTAAAACGCCTGAGGAGTTGAAGAAAGAGTTTGGTTTAGTAGATGAGCAGAAGAAGAAAGAGAAGCGTTAAGAGATCTTCGGCATTAAGAGAAGAGTGTTTTCTTCACGTACACATGATTTGCAAATTAAGAAGACTTCAATTTTTTGTTTACCTTACAAGAGAACACATTATTCTGAAAGATGCTTGTTCAAAATATAAAATATTTTGAATGTTCAGTGTAACAGTTTTTAAATTATCCCTATTAAATAACTCATTGTGTGTGTGTGTGTGTGTGTGTGTGTGTGTGTGTGTGTGTGTGTGTGTGTGTGTGTGTGTGTGTTATCTGGAAGATTGTGAGCAAATGCAACACACAGTTTTTAATTCCCATATTCTGAAAGAAGCTGAAGCATTATGACTATAATAAAAAATGTGTATTTTACCATTTTTATATAGACCTGGGAAGTTTGACAGTCTTTTCTGTATGTATGCTGGGAGGTATGAAACTTTTCTTTTTTTTTTTTTTTTTTGGCATATGCACTGTGGACTACGTTTGGTTTAACTGGTTCCTCCCTTCTGATCTCTCTTCCTCCTCTCCCACATCTCCTTCATTCTTTATTGATGTCTCTCCCTCATTTCGTCAGTACAGACAGCACCTGTCCTCTTCTTGGGTTTTTCCTGAAAACCTTGGACATTTTTTAATCTCTTGTTGAGTGGCAAGCATTCTTCAGTGTCTTCTTGAGTAATCTGGAGTTCTTCTGTGTCTTTTTCTGTTTCTTTGAATCACATATTGGACATTTTGAGCTTTTCAAAATAGCTAAAAAGCTTCCCTGTTAGTCTGTCAGGATTCATTCTTTGAACATGTCCATACACAGTAATTCGTCTTTTTCTTAATTACGTCTGTGATTTTCTCAACACGTGTACAGCTCATTATTGTGGCGTCTTCTTTACTGTTTTCTATAAAAGATCCCAAGATTTTTCTGAATATTTTCTTTTCTGCGACTTGCAGTTCTTCCATCATCATTTTCTTGTTCAGAGTCAGACACTCAGCTGCATAAAGTGCTTCCGGGCGAATTACTGTTGAATAATGCCTGAGTTTGGCATTAATGGATATTGATTTTCTGTTCCTGACTTTCTACCATACTGTACCATTGAACAAAGTTTTGCTGGTAGGCTAGGTATTTCAGCTAATCCATGATCTGGATTGGATTGTTAGTCCTGTAGGTCCTATGCTGTTGACCATCCACTGGCTCTTCCTCTTTTAGGGACACTTTCCCATCCCAAGAACAAATTGGTGCCCTAAACTCTACCTGCTCATCTGCCCTCCTAGGAGGCCATTGGCACTTGGTAGAAGGGGTCACCGCAAGAAGGTGAGGTTGGCATTTGTGGAAGCGAGGTTCCCCTTGACCCCCTTGTTTTGGATATTTTGTAATAGTATTTTTCTGCTTTTCAATGAGGCTGTTCTGCTCATTTAATTCACAACTGAAATCTGCAAGTTGTGTTTGCAGCAGCATGTACTGTTTAAGCATGTTTTATTGATTATTATCAGGTTGTAACAGTACACAATATGCTTGTCATATCTAATTCATTATATACCCAAATGTATTATTCAAATGCTTGTTGGTTTATATTATGTCACTGATTTTTACTTCCAAGTTCCATAAGGAAGTGGAAGTATGGTGATGGCAAAAAAAATCGTGTTCGAAATAATGACTGATTCTGATTGTACTACCCTCAAAACATGAAGAAAAGTCATTTTCTAAAAAGTGTCTGTGTAGAATTTTTTCTATAGCGAACGATAACTGCCAGAAATTCAAACAGAATCAAATAATTCTTTGCACATGTGCCTGAGTTGTAGAGTACTCAAGCTCTATTGATTTTGGTGAAGATCGGATAAGGGGAAGGGTACCTGCAACATTTCATGTTTTAACAAGAGTAAAGTGCTTAATTTTGATAAATAAAGTATCCTGAAAAGAAGGTCATAATAATGCACTGTAGAAAGGTAGATGAAATATGTATAAATGAAAATGATAGTTGAAGGGGGAGAGAATAATTTTTATATGTGTACTACGTTATCAGCAACAAAGAAGTAGTTTGTTATTAAAATTGCTTCCCGGGCTGTTTGGCCATGGCCCAATGTTTTCTGCAAAACCAGACATTTCGGCAGTGCCATCGACTGCTATCATCAGTGAAAATCAAGTGCACTAAAGTGAGGTGGTATAGAAAATTATTTCAAATATAAATCTTAGAACATGGAAGTCATGAATGGATCTCCATACAGAGTTTTGTATTTATAAGCAAACTGAAATCTACTACCCACTGATTAGCATCATGGTAACGAAAGTAATTCTTCATTCCTGCTGCAATTAATTATATACAGATTATTTATAGGAAATCAGATCGGGTATTTCTATAACACCACCGACCCATACCTATTATTATCTAAGTAAGGGAGGAATGTAACAATATGATTTGACAAGGATCTACAGCAGTGGTGGCTGGCGACTCCTGAGGATGGGGAGGCTACGAGGCAGTCCCCTGAGCCGCACTCAATCATACCATCCCCCCCATATTCGTTATTTCACTATTAATTACCTATCTGATTTTTACAGTATACACGTCTTATTAGAAATATACGCATATCTTTAACAAGATAAACCACAGATTAACTTACTTTTGTTTGTAAACTTACATTTACATTTATAGTTTTATTACTGGTGAAAATGTAAATTTTGTCTATACGTAAATAATTTTCGGTCGCCATGTTTGTTAAGGTAAAAGTAACATGATCGAAATTTACTTTTAGGGCCAGAATTCGTGTAACACGAACCAGTTTAGTGAAACAAATTACCTGAAATAAAGACATACACCAAATAACATATAGAAAGTATTTATTAATATTAAACATTGATAAGTATTACATAGATATAGATCTCTGATCGATATATTGCGCCATGGGCGTTGTCCACATGAAATTACACTATACAAAAAATATACGCTGCATTATAATACATGTTATAGGATAAGACATACCTTTATTATTTAAATGTAAATTTCAGCACAACCCAACACTTATAAATTTTAACACACACACTCAAACACTCCCTCTTCCACACGCATGGTACAACTTTATGCATAGTGGAGCTCCTTTTAAGTATAATGAAAAATTTAAATGATTTTTTAAATAATTGATTTAAAATTTGGTATTTGGAAATAATTAAAGGATTGAAACTGTAAAAGGAACGTTCTCACCCATTTCGTGTTTTGGTTGTTATCGCTGTAGGTACTGTAAAACTTCGCGACCACTACCGCGAGTTTTACGTTTACTCGTCTCGGTCACATTTTTGTAATCGACGCACTGTACGGTGTTTTACACAGTTTATTAACCACCTATAGTGGTCTAAAAAGTTTAAATTCACCCGTAAGTGAATGAGCAGCCGGCCGGCGCTGATCAGTTGCTGCAGCAGAAATGACGACAATTCCTTGTTGGATTCTGCGGAAGTGGGGTGAACCTACGTCACATTTTCTTTGTCTAACTTGTTGACATCGCCGTTTTGTCGTCAACACATTCTCAGCCTCTGACGTAATTAAGGCTTGGCTTGCTTATCGCAATAACTGCACACTGTTTTTATGACATTTTACAGATTCTGCTACGAATTAGTTCAAATCCTGGCAAATATTGTGATATAGTCCACTCACTGTAGATTCGATATCGGGTGTTTGAGGTTGGATTGGGTATGTCAAAAAATAGAAAAATACAATATTTATGATCTCGTTACCATATTTTAGGTAATTATAAAATGTACCATGATTGTACCATCACAAAACCCCCTCAATGAAAGATGGTGTGACGAAGCACACAAACTTTCATTGACCCTTTCATACTTCCTAAAGGGATCAGCCAGGACAAGTCGCCACAACCCCCTTACAAATTTACATAAAAAAATAACAACTCACCCTTGGTCTGGTAATGATGACCGTACCTAGATGACCTTACTGGACTTCTCCTGCGAGATCCCAACACCATAAGGCCACTTAGGCTCTTAACGCCCCTGCTCTGACGCGTTGGCCAGCTCAGGACCGCTGTCATATCACCAAACACTGAAACAATATATAATAAATATTAAAATAGTGGCTTAGTAAATCACTCCATCCTCAACTGATCTGGTTCCCCTTAGCTAAGTGCTGGTTTGTGCCAATAAGCACTGGGTTGGCTTAATATATTTATAAAATTATAATCTTCAAGAATTAAAAAGAATATCTCTTCTTCATATTACAACCCTGAGTTGAAAAATGGTTTCGATTCCTATCGATAATATTTATCCTCATTCTTTTACAATTACTAGAATTGTAGCATACGCACATTAATATAATATAGTTACCAAAATTGAATAAAATATAATTGAAAATATAATAGGAAAATTACACATTATAATCTCCCAAATCTGGAGAAAAACAAATTATAAAAGAATTAATAACTCTATATATTTATTTATTGAATACTCTTAGTAAATGATAAAAATAAAATTTTATTATTATTGTTATTATTATTATTCTTATTATTAACAGGTAATTATTTGGCTTATAAATATTATTAACAGCGCCAGTTAAATTTTTTTTTTTTTTTCTATACATTATTTCCATGTTATAACATCATGTTAAAAAATTTATATAACATAAATACATTTTACATAATAATAATACATTATTAATTAACACTGATACATTAATACATTAAATATTCTTGATTCATTTTAATTTAAATCATTTAAAATTTACAATTTCAATATCAATTAATTATTTAGACATCAATTACTACAATATTATAATAATAGAATTCATTTTAAATTTATTATTACATTCTTATAATATTATTATTTCATTATTCATAATTCATTGCCTCTCTATTCTGAACTTCCTACCTACCTAACTACCTAACCTTTCACCTTCTATCACTGTTTAGTCTGGATAACTCCTATATTCACTATACTTCTATTTTTTATAATCTTACTCACCTTCTTCTAACTGACCACCAAATTTACCTATCAATGACACCAATATCTCAATTATAAACTTATTACTAATTCCCTTTAAATCCTATGGCACCGCTCGTCTTTGCACTGGGTTGGGTGTTCCCTAACTGGCTATATACATCCATATTATTTTGCCCTTCCAAAATTTCGGCAAACACTCCCTTAAACTACTCTATTAACTGGCACAACACTATTGGTTGGCTACTCTTTATCACCTCACCCCCACTACAGAATTCATCAACAATAATTATATGTTTATACCTTTACTTAAACACCTTTACTAATAGTCACTAACTACTGTGTCCCTAAATATATAATAATTCTCTTTGTATTTCCTTAAAAATTCTTATCTTTCTAACTCCATTTACATTAATTAATCAACTCACCTGCATTTTATCTATACCCAGGCTCTATCCCTTATCAGAACACTTACTGTAATCATTGACAATTCTCTTATAAAATTCCTCTCTTACCTACTTATAACAATACTTCTCACTTTTCAAATATATATTCTCACTTAAACATTTATTAGGAATTACTTTCAATACCAATTAAAATTTAAAATATTATTATTAAACATGTCATATATGTAAAATATATAATAATACATACTGGTGTAAATATACCTGTAATACATAATACACATCAAAAATACATGGATATATAAATACAGTGAATACAATGAAAAATATACACTCTCACTTCATTATTGTGTCATTAATCGAAATCAGTCCATAGCAGTCCAATTCAATACCACTTTTCATATTATTATTTAATGTTCATTTCACAATACAACAGTCTATCCACCATCATTAAACAACAAACGAATCTTAGGTCTATATAAATTCTTATTTAATAAATAGATTTTATTATTAGATACATTATATTCATACTCCTTTATGAAATGGTTATTAAACAAATATTTCCAGTCACGATCAATTAGAGTTCCGTTTGTCTTAGTATCATATGTCATTAATCGGTTTATATTATAATTATCCCCATAATATTCCACCACAGGTAAGTACCTAATGTCTTTATTCTCATTTCTTGTTATTTTCAATTTATTGTTATTATCAGGTAAGTATTCATCATTTTCATATACCACATCTAACCCTAACCTTTCTAACAGTTGTCTGTAATTTCTGTTTACTTTAAATATTTCTATTACTCTTTTACTCTCACAATATCTCTCTATACTTTCTCTCTTAATACATTTCTCTCCATAACACCAAAATACACTTTCTCTCTCCAAATATGCAGGGGTCCCTATCATAAAATTGTTGCACCTCTTCTTAGGTACACAAAAACATAAAGAAACTTTATTTGTAGAACTATCGTCTATCAAATATAAATTAAAGGCATTCTTATCCTTATAACTATTACATGAAGACTTGTCTTCACCCCCTAATACAACATTAAAAGAAAATTCTACCCCCTGCACTCCTTGTACTAAAATACTTTCTCTCAACTTTCTTTCTGACTTCATAAATTCAAATATTTCATTATCATTCATTATACTTTCATTATCATGTTTATCCTCTTCTAACACCACTATCTTACTACCTGTATTATTTGGATTATCTGTACTACATTCATTATTGGAATTATTATTTTTAAATAAGTTTATATTCAGTACAGCATTTGGCTGGGTACCGCTATTGACTTTCTGGGTTTCTACTTGATTTTCTACCACATTTAAATTATCTAGTTTTGTAATAAGCTGGTCACATTTCTTAATAAGTTTGTCGTGACTCACTTTTATTTCATTTTTTATCTCATTGAATTTAATTTCTAAACTATCGAATTTGTCACTTTGTTTATCAAATTTGTTATTCTGCTCATCTAGCTTTTTATCAAAACTGTCAAATTTATTTAATAAAAGTTGCATCATTGCATTAGTTTCATCCTGCTTACTATCTAAACTAGTTGAAATGGATGTATTGACTTTAGTTATCTCTGCAGACACAGGCGTATGCGCCTCGTCAATCTGACTAGTTTGAGGTGTTTGTACATCCATCTCGCCAGTCAAATTTACATTAGTTGTACCTATTTCTAACGTAATATTGTCATTAGTACTCATGTTGTATTATTTAAGGTTACTAAAACGTATTTATTTATAACCTAAAATTTAACCTTACCTTTCGCACGCTTTGCGAACTATTACGCTATTACCTCAAGTAATTGTTTCACCTACCAGTAGGTGTACTCTACATAATTTTATTTTATGTTGAGTCACTGTTCGGCACGCGCCAAATGTAAACTTACTTTTACATTTATAGTTTTATTACTGGTGAAAATGTAAATTTTGTCTATACGTAAATAATTTTCGGTCGCCATGTTTGTTAAGGTAAAAGTAACATGATCGAAATTTACTTTTAGGGCCAGAATTCGTGTAACACGAACCAGTTTAGTGAAACAAATTACCTGAAATAAAGACATACACCAAATAACATATAGAAAGTATTTATTAATATTAAACATTGATAAGTATTACATAGATATAGATCTCTGATCGATATATTGCGCCATGGGCGTTGTCCACATGAAATTACACTATACAAAAAATATACGCTGCATTATAATACATGTTATAGGATAAGACATACCTTTATTATTTAAATGTAAATTTCAGCACAACCCAACACTTATAAATTTTAACACACACACTCAAACACTCCCTCTTCCACACGCATGGTACAACTTTATGCATAGTGGAGCTCCTTTTAAGTATAATGAAAAATTTAAATGATTTTTTAAATAATTGATTTAAAATTTGGTATTTGGAAATAATTAAAGGATTGAAACTGTAAAAGGAACGTTCTCACCCATTTCGTGTTTTGGTTGTTATCGCTGTAGGTACTGTAAAACTTCGCGACCACTACCGCGAGTTTTACGTTTACTCGTCTCGGTCACATTTTTGTAATCGACGCACTGTACGGTGTTTTACACAGTTTATTAACCACCTATAGTGGTCTAAAAAGTTAAAATTCACCCGTAAGTGAATGAGCAGCCGGCCGGCGCTGATCAGTTGCTGCAGCAGAAATGACAATTCCTTGTTGGATTCTGCGGAAGTGGGGTGAACCTACGTCACATTTTCTTTGTCTAACTTGTTGACATCGCCGTTTTGTCGTTGTCAACACATTCTCAGCCTCTGACGTAATTAAGGCTTGGCTTGCTTATCGCAATAACTGCACACTGTTTTTATGACATTTTACAGATTCTGCTACGAATTAGTTCAAATCCTGGCAAATATTGTGATATAGTCCACTCACTGTAGATTCGATATCGGGTGTTTGAGGTTGGATTGGGTATGTCAAAAAATAGAAAAATACAATATTTATGATCTCGTTACCATATTTTAGGTAATTATAAAATGTACCATGATTGTACCATCACATGTTCTACCAAAGAAGTAAACTTCTGAAAGCTGTAACTTTTATAACCTGTGATGAAATTTACTTGTAGGCCTATAGCAGATTCACTCAATGGTCCTTCTTGTTCTCAGAATTGTCGGTAACATGATCATGATTGAGAAGTCGATCAGTTTGTCGACTTCTCAATTTGTAGAGTATTCCCTTTTCAATTGAAACTAAAGCAAATGGTACTGAGATGATCCATTCCAGTCCCGGAATATTTTGTCATAGCGAGACAAGTTTGTAGTGTCAGCTAACTTAATAAATTTTAATTCCTCTTAGCTTGAAAATCATACTTTTAGTTGAGCAATTGCTTAACAGTAAGCAGAGCCAGTAGAATAATTTCTACTTTACTCCACTACTGCATAGCCATTATTTATGTTGATCATACCATGACGACTGGAAAGTTCTAGATTGGTTTTGTGCCTTTTAAAAAATACAAATTTTATGGTACGTCAACCACGTTTCAGCATTTCACTTCTCTCAAAATCACTCAACCAGAAAAATAGTTTTTCCAGTAGTATTCAATACTACAATATCAGTTTCACTTTCTTCTGCTACATCCATTTTATCCTCATAGTAGATCACAAACACATGCCAAGAAGAGAAAAATAATAATAATACACACGCACAAGAACGTACAGACTGTGTAAAACTAACACAACCATGTTAAATCATGCTGAGATGCTAACTCACTCGTTGCCTCTCTGGCACGGTTACAGATGCACTAGTGTCCCCCCACTACCTGCTGGAGATAGTCACAGCATAGCTCTCATGTAGCTGTATGGGTATTACAGTGGCTACTCAGATCCTTGCCTCTGTCTGCTGCTATTCTGCACTATTATTGACAACATGTAATTAAACATTTTTTCTTGTAATTAATCAGAGAACTAAAATCCAAATTGTGATTATAGGTTCAGTTACAATAAAAATCAGAGCCTGTTATAAGTTGTTTATTTTTTAATTATTAACATGATAATGTTTTTAGGCTGGGGGTCATTCCACAAAAATGTAACGTCATCGAAAAATGTAATGCTTCCACATTTTCGATTCCCCACAGTCTAGAAATCTTTTGGTCTCTGTCGTTTTAACATGATAATGTTTGTTATATAGTAAATATTTGTTATATGCACATTATACGTTTCAAAAGCCTAAAAACATTATCATGCTTCGATGTTTCGGTTTCGTCGAAATTTCTTCTTTTTTTCTAAATTTTTACTGGGGAGGCTTAGCCTCCCCTGATGAGCAGCCACTGGTCTACAGGTAGTGCAAGAAGTATATAAATAACACAAAAAGAAATATTCTGAATTTTTCCATTATCATGTAAAGGACACCACAAGAGAATGTTCTTTTCTGCAGAAAAAGACCTTTACCAGATTCTAACTATTACTGTCTACTGGAATTACATGTTTTACTCTGTGTAATTACTTGTAAATATAAAAAAACTTTAATCACCACCACCAAGTATATATATCAAACACTTTGTTTTCATTTTTAGGTGTACTTGAATCCTATAATATTAAGCGAGCAATAATTGTATGTATCTGTTTTTTTTTCTCGAAAACGGCTCTAACGCTTTTCTTGGAAGTTGGTACTTAAGGGTATTTTGACACAAGGAATCGATTGGACTCGGTCTCATTTTCCGCAAAATTCATCTAAGGGCCACATCTGAGGGCCTTTATTTTAAAATATCGCAACCGATACCGCACAACAATTAATTATTGCTAGGCAACTGTAATTTCTAACCAGCTTTCTTACTGTACAGATAAATAACAGAAACCGTCGATAAATGTAAACGACACAGTATCGATATGTTTATATATATGAAGAAGAATAAATAGCTGTTGCAATCAATGTAAATAAACAAAATGAAAGTTGAAACGAGCAATAACTGTATACCTTATCTAATAATATTAAGCGAGCAATACCGTATTTAATTTATAACGTGTTCCCTGTACACTGTTGTGTTTTCTGTGTTCTCTGAGGTGAGCATTAATACACGGACATGTCATGGACAAAAAAATTCAAAGATTGTATTGAAACGTTAGAAAACGGTTTTTATTAAGCTAAAGTTAATAATAATTTATGAAATTGTTACTTTTGATTCTTTGTGACTTAGAACAGAAAGGTACGTTTTATTATAGAGTAAAACCAGGGCTGGCCTTAAGGAGAGGCCAGCCGGGCTGTGGCCCAGGCGAAGATTTTTAGAGGGGCCAAAATAATGGATTAAAAAATCTTAAGTTTTTCTTTCCTTTATGATTGTTAATAAATGAAGTGCTCTCAAGCAGATTAAACAGTTTACTCTATTATCAATGAATGCCACTGTTTGGTATATAATAAGACAATCAATATAAATCTTCACAAAGCGGTATTATTTGACGTATTTTGACATTCACGTTCAGCCACAAAATGGCTACAAGACAGTGCTTCGCTCACTGACGCGTACTGTTTGAAATTGATTCTTTTTATTTTATTTTTTCCACTCACATTGAGTGTCCATGTGAAACACTTACATAGGTGAGTCAAGTTACAGCTTTATTAAGTTAAATTTTAAAAACAGGCATTAGTGATAGTTAATGGGTTTCAAGAAAAATAAAAAAAATATTTGTTAACATTTGAAAAGTTATATAGTATAAACTTTAAATTTTTTAAATAATTTCATGTAGACCTACAGAATAGTTTTTTTATGTGTAGGGCTTAACTGCTGCCACTAGTATAAAATATCGGTATAGAGAACCAAACATGACTTCCATGTTATAAGATTTATATTTAAAATCATTTTCGAAATGAAATATTTCTATAGAAACTACTTCTCACTACTTACTGCTTCAGCCTTAACCACAGTACTGTGGTCACTAACGTATACCACCTCACGTTATTGCACTCGATTTTCATTGATGATGGAAGTCGATGGCACTACCAAAACGTCTGGTTTTGCAGAAAACATTGGTCTATGGCCAAACAGGCCAGGAAGGAATTTTAACAACAAACTACTTCTTTGTTGCCGATAACGTAGTACATATATCAAAAAAATTATCCCCTCCCCCTTCAACTATAATTTTCGTTTATAGAAAATTACCCCCACCCTGTTCAACTAGCCTCTTCATTTATAGATATTTCATCTACGTTTCTACAGTGGATTATTAAGATCTTCTTATCAGGATACTGTATTTATCAAAATTAAATACTTTACCTTGTTACAACAAAAAATGTTTCAGGTAAACTACCCTTTCCCCGTAACTGATCTTCACCAAAATCAATAGGCCTTGACTCCTCTACAACTCAGGTATATATGTAAAAAATTATTTGATTCTGTTTGAATTTACGGCAGTTATCGTTCGTCATGAAAAAATTTCTCTTGTTACAACATAAAATGTTGCAGGTAAACTACCCCTTTCCCTTAACCGATCTTCACCAAAATCAACAGACCTTGAGTTCTCTATAATTCAGGAAGGTATGCAAAAACGTATTTGATTCTGTTTGAATTTATGGCAGTTATCGTTCGTCATAGAAAAAATTACCCTTGTTAAAACATAAAACGTTGCAGGTAAACTACCCTTTCCCCATAACCGATCTTCACCAAAACAATAGGTCTTCATGTTTTGAGGGTAGTACAATCAGAATCTGCAATTACCTCGAACATGATTTTTTTTGCCATCACCATACTTCCATTTCCTTATGGAACATGGAAGTAAAAATCAATAAATGTCATGTACTATTATATAGAAAACTAGATGTGAATTAATAAATGAATAGACTATAAAACAAAGTGTGAATTACCTAAAAGATATAGTGACTAATTAGGTAATGTAAGAATGGTTAATGGAAAAAATAACCTGTTCGAAAATTACGAACTTTTAAAACACACTTTACCACACTTCAGGAACAAATTATAATTACACATTATATTATTTAAGTACAAATAATGTAAGGTAGTGTACTTTAATGTAATAAAAATAAAAATAGAAGTAATATGAACAACAATATTACTAGGACTATATTGTATTTAAACGTAATAACCAGTGTACTGACTAAAAAAATAGTAGTGTGAACTAACTATTGTAAACAAAATAAGTGAAACTTAGAAAAAGTTAAAAGAAGAAAATGTGTACTGTCTAAGAGTAGAACAGTAAAAAACCTATGCAACAGAAATAGGTTAAACCTATGTAAATAAATTAGTGTAAGTAATGATGGATGATATAATAATCGTTGTTTTTTGTGTTAAAGTTAGTAAATAAAGATGAAAGTTGCTTTGTGAATAATTATTAGAATGACAAGCAATGAATGTTATGTTTTGAAGACTAGCTTTGACCTAGAAGGCTAATAAGAGTCATAATATGTTTTAAAATAATTATTGATATTCTTGGATTTCATTGTCCATGACGTGTCCGTTACTTAACTAAATATCACTATAGTATTGACGACTCGGAACACTAAGTTTTTTATAAGTAAAAACGTAAAGTTTTACCTTACAGCCTAAACCGGCTTTCACCTATAGAAGGCTTCATCAGAGGCTGTCGTAGGTAGCGCTGTTCGTCTTGTTGTTGGCGACAAGATAGTTTTTCGAAAGATCAAAGCTGTGTGTGTGTGGTGAGATGTGTTCGAATAATGCGTGCGATTTGAATTGTGTCTGTTCGTTTAGGATGTCGTTTTTATTTGTTTTTGTGTGTTTGTATATTTCTAATTGTTCTAGAGTGTCTAGTTTTCGGCCTTTTGTGTGTACGTGTAGTATGTTCATGTTATTGTCGATGTTTTTATATGTGTGGTTTGCTTCAATGAGGTGGTTTGCAAAGGTAGATTCTGTAGTGGTGTGGAGTGCTTTTGTGTGTTCAAAGTATCTCTGTTTGAAGCTACGTCCTGTCTGGCCTATGTAGAATTTATTGCAATTTGAACAATTTAGCTTATATACACCGGGTAGATCGAATTTGTTTTGTGCTTTGGGCATGCGTTTTGATAGTGTGTGTTCTGTTTTGTTAGTAGTTGTGTAAGCGATTCTGTATCCTGCTTTTTTGAATTTGTGGGCAATTTTTTCTGTTTGTTTGTTGATGTATGTTAGTGTTATGAATTTGTTGTTTTCTGTCTTTGTCTGTTGTTTGTTTTGTGTTTTGTGTAGGAGTTTACTGAAAGCCTTCTATAGGTGAAAGCCGGTTTAGGCTAAAACTTTACGTTTTTACTTATAAAAAACTTAGTGTTCCGAGTCGTCAATACTATAGTGATATTTAATTATTGATAATTAATTGTTTTGTGTTAACTTATTTTATTTATGGTAATTGTATTAAGAAGATTTAAGGTTCACAAAAATGAAGGAAACTGTAATTATAAATGTATAATGAACATAAGGTACAGTAGGCCTATAGAAAAATTAAGGAATTTGGGAAAACTTAATGTAAAACAACAGTAACCAGTGTTATACTGTATTTTATTATCACAGATTGGAATTTATAGTAATAGGAAAGCAAATTGTATGCAAAAGGATTAATTTTAAGTAAATTTACAAGAGTAAGAATAATTGTCACACTAGTAACTTTGGAACTACTGGACAAAAACTATTCAAATGAGATATCAAAATAATTGGTACTAGTATCTTTAAGATTGAAGCTAGTATAAGAAAATTGTATTCATTTTAAGAAATTTGTTCATTTTGGGACCAAAAACAGAAACCATGACAACACAATGTTACAAGGTTTCCACCAACGGGAATTTTGCACTTTTGGTACTCAAACGACCAAATTTCATAGCGAGAGAGTTTAGTTCATTGTTGGATTTCGAATAGTTAACATTAAGCCTACATACAACTCGGGTATTTAAAAAGTGTGATAGCATCGAACTGGAGTGAGGTTAAGAATAATAGCGACCTAACATAAAAGTAGAACAAAGTAATACAGTGAAACCTCTACTTCCGGACACCTCCGATAAGCGGACAACTCTCTTATACGGACACTTTTTAAGGAACCAAGGAATTTTCTATATTTTACTATGTATTTCCCCCCTCCTATAGACGGACACTCTCTTGGCCGGACACGGACACTAAGAGTTATGGTATTATGTGTCATTAACCTCCCTTTTGCGGACAAAATGCTAACACGTTGGACTGGATTTTATTTTAATACTTTAAGTTACAATTCAATAATGTAAGAAATACGCCTATACAGCATAATTTTATTTATTTTCTTGGAATAATGGATGGGTATTGATCGAAAATAACTTGTGTTTATTGTTTGCAACAAACGTGACTTATGTTTAGACTGCAGTAGGCTGTAAATAATACACAGTAACTGTTGTACGCTTAATTTTGCAAATTCCAGGAATGAACCATTCTTTGTTATGAAAGTTGCTAAACACCATGGGGGGGGAGGTATTTCCAGAACTAGGCCTGTTTTGATTGAATGTGCATAACCGTAAATAGCGGGTACTGTATCTATTTTCGTAGTTTAGTTGACTTTGGTCGGTCGTTGTCTTTGGTCACTCACTCGAACAAGTGCTTCTGTGTGCGTATTGCGATAGTACGTATTATGAGCTTACTTTTAAATAACAGTGCAGTTATTTTAACTATACGCTGTCCAGGCAGTGAAGGCGGCTAGAGGATTAGGAGACCCTCACTCACACACACACACTGACAGGCCTCCTAACAATAGACAGGGACAGGCCTTTGACCTGCGCTGCTGTCTTTTTAGTTACAGTCTACTACAATAAATTAAATTTTATTGTCGTGCTTAAACTTTTAAATTTGATTGTTCCATTGAATTCAGACTGTAATTTGATTTAAAATAAGTCCAAACACGAAGTTTTTATGGCGATATTCAAATGTTTTACATTTATTTGTTTATTTTGAACTATTGTTATTGTTAAACTTTAGAACACCATCTAAGCGACTATTATTAAAAATGATGATTATTAAAAACTAAGTTACTGATCATCTTATTTATTTTTCAACTATTTTTCTGTGACACTCCCTTTAATATGTAATATTTTTACAAATTGATTTTTGATTTTACAACTTGACCTCGAAATTACGAGAATCTTAAAATTCCTGGCGTTGGCCTTGGCCATTTCTTTTTTTTTTTTAACTGTTCCTATTCACCAATTGTGATACTCGATAAAGAGCAGATTGACGACCCACCTCTTTATTGTTATAATACTGAAAAAATTAATCAACATATTTAACAGATTTTAATATACAGATACAAACAGTAGCGGCTTGTACAGGGAGGGCAAAAGGGCGCAGCCCTCCCACTAAATTTGCAAATTAAACTTGTCAATAATATAACTATAATGTGTAGTATTCTTATTGAAAGATATTTTTGGGGCGACTAATAGCGATCACCCGATGTTTTCGGCATGACCCTGCAGCTGGGACGGTTTCGCTATAGCCCTCCCTGAATAGGCAGTTCTTTCGGGGAGCGGGGCAAGAGATGTATACACATCTCTATGCATTTAAATGACATCCGCCATTACAGGTGGGACGGTGGCCGTTTTCTGTTTCGCAGCTAAATTCATAGAGAAACGGAGCGTTGTTCAAAACTTCTCATAGTGCATATATTTTCTCTTGTGTTTTATATAGTTTTGATTGTGTTCTTGTTGTACTTTTTGTGTAAACGTAATGTTTTAATAATTTATTCTTTATTAGGCAGTGTATTCTGTGTACGATAGTGTTTTTGTCGAACCTTGTGTACATAAACGTGTAACTTATTCTGTGTGTTCTGTGCGTATTTGTTAGAAACGATTAAAATGGCTATGAATTCGGTAAGTAATATTAAACGTTTGATTATTTCAAATTCACTTACTTACGAAAAGAAAATAGAACTAAAAACATTAGGGCCACCAAAACCGAATTTAGATATTACACAACAAAATTATAAAACGGACAGACCAGCATCAAGTAAAAAAAACTACACAAGAAAATTTAATAGAAACTTTACTTACATGCTGATTGGATATGTGGATGTGAAGTGATCAATTCCTTTTTTTGTTATGTATGTTTGGTGATGAACCTAAACAGTGATTCAGTCTGGACTGAAAATGGAATTAAGGGCTGTTGTTAATTAAATTTGTTAATTAATTAATTAATTGTATTTTACCAATACACAATAACAGTAATTATTGTATTTACTATCGGGCGCCATGTTGGGAATTACTAACAGCTGATATTATTTACTTTACGGGCCAAGTTTCGTGTTAAGCGAACGAGGTTGTTGAACAGGAAGTGTTATCTGAAATAAATACTCTGTACTCTGAAAATGAAATAATAAAACAAAACTTATTATTAACAAAAAAATTACATAGTTTTATACTCGCTCATACGCCAAACACGCCTCGGGGCGTAGTCCGACGTATTATGAAATACACAAACATATATTGAATATTGAACTTTTAGTTAATCTAAACATCTAATAAACATATAGTAAACAATGGTAATGTAAAGATATATCTATATATATGTATGAACGCCCAACCCAGCACTTAGGAATTACTACACACACGCAACCTCTCTCTCTTTCATGCTCATGGTACAATTTGATTATTAATGTTGGAGCTCCTTTTACATAGATTGAAAATTTGAATAATTTTTAAATGATTGATTTCTACAATAACATATATTGGGAAATAAAGGATTCAAAGTATATAAGGAACGCTCTCACCAATGTAGTGTTGCTGGTGTTCTCGGTTTGCATGAACTTCGCGCACCGCGAGTTCGGCGAGTTTTTCCCGGTCACATCTTGAAGTTGGCGCACTGTACTTATTATATTTATTATAACTGTTTATTAACCACCTACAGTGGTCTAAAAAGTTAAAATTCACTCGTAAGTGAATGGGCGGCCGGCCGGCTCAAATCAGAGCTGCAGATGAAATGACGGCAATTTCTGGTTGAAATCTGCGGAAGTGGGGTGTACTGACGTCACATTCCTTTGTCTAAATTGTTGACATCGCTGTTTGTAGTTGTCAACACATTCTCCGCCTCTGACGTAACGAAGGCTTGGCTCTGCTTATCTCAATAACTGCACACTGTTTTTGTGATGTGACACCGTTTTTTGTCATGAATTAGTTCAAATCCTGGCAAATACTGTAATATAGTCCACTCACTGTAAATTCGATATCGGTTGTTTGAGGTTGGGTTGGGTATGTCAAAAAATAGGAAAATACAATATTTATGATCTCGTTACCATATTTTATGTAATTATACAATGTACCATGATTGTACCATCACAAAACCCCCTCAATGAAAGATGGTGTGACGAAGCACACAAACTTTCATTGACCCTTTCATACTTCCTAAAGGGATCAGCCAGGACAAGTCGCCACAACCCCCTTACAATTTATATAAAAAATAACAATAACTCACCCTTGGTCTGGTGATGAGGACCGTACCTAGATGACCTTACTGGACTTCTCCTGCGAGATCCCAACACCATAAGGCCACATAGGCTCTTAACGCCCCTGCTCTGACGCGTTGGCCAGCTCAGGACCGCTGTCACACCACCAAACACTGAAACAATTTATAAAAAATATTAATATAGTGGCTTATTGAATCACTACCTCCTTAACTGATATGGTTCCCCTTAGCTAAGTGCTGGTTTGTGCCAATAAGCACTGGGTTGGCTTACTATTTATAAAATTATAAATTATATTAAATAAAATGAGAAAGTATAAAAATTATAAAAATAATAAATCTCAAGGATTAAAAAGAATATGAAAAAGGATTAAAATTGGATGAAATATAATTGAAAATATAAAATATATATAATATAAAATATAATTATATATCTCCCAAACTTGGAGAAAACAAATCAAGAAATTTAATAAATCGATTTATTTATTTATAACCCTTAAAATAAACTTTTATTATGATTATTAGTATTATTATTATTATTATTATTAACAGTTAATCATCTGGCTGATAAATATTATTAACAACGCCATTTAAAAATTTTTTTTTTCTCTTCCCACACATATTATAACATCATGTTAAAAAGTCTTCAAATAAATACATAATACATTAATAATTAACACTGATATATTAATAATACAGTTAATACATTTTAAATACTCAATCATATTCAATCATATCAAATTATATATTTGTATAATTAAAATGTAAGTTATATTTAAATTAAAATTTATCATTGCAGTTATTAATTAAACATCAAATTTATTTATTTATAATAATAAAATACATTTTGAACTTATTGTTACTATTCATATTACATTATTATTTCATTATTCATTTTCTACTACCTCTCTCCTCTGAACTTTCTACCTCCCTAACTACCTAACCTTTCACCTTCTATATCTGTTTAGTCTGGATAACTCCTATATTCACTATGCTTCATTATATAATTTTACTCACCTTCTTCTAACTAACCATCAAATTTACCTATCATTGACACCAATATCTCAATTATATACTCCATTACTAATTCCATTTAAATCCTATGGCACCGCTCGTCTTTGCACTGGGTTGGGTGTTCCCTAACTGGCTATATACATCTCTATTATTTTGCCCTTCCAAATAATTCGGCAAACACTCCCTTAAACTACTCTATTAACTGCCACAACACTATTGGTTGGCTACTCTTTATCACCTCACCCCCACTACAGAATTCATCAACAACAAATATATGTATGTACCTTTACTCAAACACCTTCTTTACAAATAATCCCTAACTACTGTGTCCCTAACTATCTAATAATTCTCTTTGTATTTTCTTAAAAATTCTTATCTTTCTAACTCCCTTTACATCAATTGCATAACTCACCTGCATTTTATCTATACCCAGGCTATATTCCTGTTTAAACACTTACCTTACTGTAATCATTGACAATTCTCTTATAAAATTCCTCTCCTACCTACTTATAACAATACCTCTTTTCAAAATTCAAATATAATAATTATTTAAACATTCATTATTATTCATTAGTAATTAATTAAAATATTATTATTAAACATGTTACATATATAGAATATATAATAATACACACTGGGGTACCTGTAATACATAATACACATCAAAATACATGGATATATAAATACAGTTAATACAATCAAATATACACTCCAACTTCATTATTGGGTCATTAATCGAAATCAGTCCATAACAGTCCAATTCAAAACCACTTTTCATATTATTATTTAATGTTCATTTCACAATATAACAGGCTATCCACCATCATTAAACAATAAACGAATCTTAGGTCTATATAAATTCTTATTTAATACATAGATTTTATTATTTGCAACATTATATTTATATTCCTGTATGCAATTGTTATTAATCAAATACTTCCAGTTACTATCAAGTAGAGTTCCGTTTGTCTTAGTATCATATGTCATTAATTGGTTTATATAATAATTATCCCCATAATATTCCACCACAGGTAAGTACCTAATGTCTTTATTCTCATTTCTTGTTATTTTCAATTTATTGTTATTATCAGGTAAGTAGTCATCATTTTCATATACCACATATAACCCTAACCTTTCTAACAGTTGTCTGTAATTTCTTTTTACTTTAAATATTTTTATTACTCTCTTACTCTCACAATATCTCTCTATACTTTCTCTCTTAATACATTTCTCTCCATAACACCAAAATACACTTTCTCTCTCCAAATATACAAGGGTCCCTATCATAAAATCGTTGCACCTCTTAGGTACACAAAAACTAAAAGAAACTTTATTTCTAGAACTATCGTCTATCAAACTACATGAAGACTTGTCTTCACCCCCTAATACAACATTAAAAGAAAATTCTACCCCCTGCATTCCTTGTACTAAAATACTTTCTCTCAACTTTCTTTCTGACTTCATAAACTCAAATATTTCATTGTCATGCATTATATTTTCATTATCATGTTTATCCTCTTCTACCACCACAATCTTACTACCTGTATTATTTGAATTATCTAGAGTACATTCATTTTTGGAATTATCAGTTTTAAATATGTTATCCAGTACAGCATTTTGCTGGGTACTACTATCTAGTACTTTCTGACTTTCTAATTTACTTTCTACCACATGTAACTTATCTAATTTTGTAATCAGCTGGTCACATTTCTTAATAAGTTTATTGTGACTCACTTTTATTTCATTTCATTGAAATGGCTGTTAAAACTATTTTGAATTTCTTTAATTTCGTTTTTCTGAACATCAAATTTAAAATTCATGTCCCCTCTGAGGTCATTAAAATTGCTACACATCATGTTATACAGACGTGTTAACATTTCGTCTGTTTTGTTTTCATGAAGTGAGATGGAGGTTACTTGTTCAGTCTCTACATTTTCGGTCGCATTCGCCTCGCCAACCTGACTAAGTGGTGTTAATGGAACATCCATCTCACTTATAACTATTTCGTCAGAGATGCTGACTTTTTCAGTTTTATCTTCATCAGTATTCATGTTTACAATCTATAATACAGGCATGCATCTAATATTATAACCTAACTTCGTCAAATTTGGTTATGTTTACGTAATTTCTATATTACCTCAGATAACTATTTCCATTCACCTCGTAGACTTACTCTATATAAAATTTTATTATCTAGAGTCCCTGTTCCAGAAGCCATCTGTTGTTAATTAAATTTGTTAATTAATTAATTAATTGTATTTTACCAATACACAATAACAGTAATTATTGTATTTACTATCGGGCGCCATGTTGGGAATTACTAACAGCTGATATTATTTACTTTACGGGCCAAGTTTCGTGTTAAGCGAACGAGGTTGTTGAACAGGAAGTGTTATCTGAAATAAATACTCTGTACTCTGAAAATGAAATAATAAAACAAAACTTATTATTAACAAAAAAATTACATAGTTTTATACTCGCTCATACGCCAAACACGCCTCGGGGCGTAGTCCGACGTATTATGAAATACACAAACATATATTGAATATTGAACTTTTAGTTAATCTAAACATCTAATAAACATATAGTAAACAATGGTAATGTAAAGATATATCTATATATATGTATGAACGCCCAACCCAGCACTTAGGAATTACTACACACACGCAACCTCTCTCTCTTTCATGCTCATGGTACAATTTGATTATTAATGTTGGAGCTCCTTTTACATAGATTGAAAATTTGAATAATTTTTAAATGATTGATTTCTACAATAACATATATTGGGAAATAAAGGATTCAAAGTATATAAGGAACGCTCTCACCAATGTAGTGTTGCTGGTGTTCTCGGTTTGCACGAACTTCGCGCACCGCGAGTTCGGCGAGTTTTTCCCGGTCACATCTTGAAGTTGGCGCACTGTACTTATTATATTTATTATAACTGTTTATTAACCACCTACAGTGGTCTAAAAAGTTAAAATTCACTCGTAAGTGAATGGGCGGCCGGCCGGCTCAAATCAGAGCTGCAGATGAAATGACGGCAATTTCTGGTTGAAATCTGCGGAAGTGGGGTGTACTGACGTCACATTCCTTTGTCTAAATTGTTGACATCGCTGTTTGTAGTTGTCAACACATTCTCCGCCTCTGACGTAACGAAGGCTTGGCTCTGCTTATCTCAATAACTGCACACTGTTTTTGTGATGTGACACCGTTTTTTGTCATGAATTAGTTCAAATCCTGGCAAATACTGTAATATAGTCCACTCACTGTAAATTCGATATCGGTTGTTTGAGGTTGGGTTGGGTATGTCAAAAAATAGGAAAATACAATATTTATGATCTCGTTACCATATTTTATGTAATTATACAATGTACCATGATTGTACCATCACAGGGCTTGAAACATTTGGGAGAAAAAATAAAAAAACATAAAATTAGTGAAACTCATATGAACAATTGTATTGAATATTCATTGTTAGGAAAAGTCAATATTAGTTGCCAGTTAGACAGTGCATATAGATTAAAAATTAAACAGACTGTGTAAAGTTTTGTGGAATATTTGAACTAGCTTTAAGGGGACATGATGAAACAAACACATCTGAGAATCCAGGTATTTTTAGGGGCTTAGTAAATTTAATGGCAGGCCTAGATAGCACCTTAAGAGGACTGAAAATGGAATTAAGGACTTGAAACATTTGGGAGAAAAAATAAAAAAACATAAAATTAGTGAAACTCATATGAACAATTGTATTGAATATTCATTGTTAGGAAAAGTCAATATTAGTTGCCAGTTAGACAGTGCATATAGATTAAAAATTAAACAGCATAATGAAGAAGTCTCTAAGAACAGATACATCCTAAGTAAGTTAATTGACTGTGTAAAGTTTTGTGGAATATTTGAACTAGCTTTAAGGGGACATGATGAAACAAACACATCTGAGAATCCAGGTATTTTTAGGGGCTTAGTAAATTTAATGGCAGGCCTAGATAGCACCTTGAGAGAGCATATTGAAAAAACAAACAATAGGGTTTTCGTTGGTCTTTCTAAAACAATTCAAAATGAAATTTTTGATTCTATTTATGCAGTGTGCATTGGACTAATAAAAAAAGAAATAAATGAAACTGACTACATTTCAATTGAAGCAGATGAAACCACAGATTGTGCCACTCTGTCACAAATTGTGTTAGTTGTGAGGTATGAATTGAACGGAAAATTACATGAGAGATTTATCAGTTTTGTCAGTCCACAAGATCACTCCGCTGAAGGTATTAGTAATACTATTTTTGAAGAATTAGCAAAATTAGAACTTGATAAGATGCCTAGTAAAATTATTGCACAAAGTTACGATGGGGCAGCAGTAATGAGTGGAAAACAACGGTGTTCAAGCAAAAGTTAAAGCTGTGTACAAGAATGCCCAGTATATACACTGCTATGCCCATCAACTAAACTTAATTATTGAGCGTGCTGCATCATAAAACAAGCAGCTAAAAATATTTTTCTGTAATTTAGATGGCTTTACAACATTTTTTTCAAGATCTTCCAAGCGAACTGCCATACTTGATGAAGTAGTAAAGAAACGTCTCCCAAAATGTTCTAATACCAGGTGGAATTTTAAATCCCGTTGTGTGACAACAGTATTTATTCATAAAAATGACATTTCCGCTGTTCTTGAAAAAATCATAGATGACGAGAGTGACAAGTCCACTGTTCAGAAAGCACTAGGACTGAAAAACACATTAAATAATGATGATTTTAATTTTTGGTTAACATTTTTCAACAAAATTATGCCAGCCTGTGACATTTTGTTTAATCAATTACAGCAAGTAGAAATTGACAGTATTAAAACACACCAGTATGTTGCCTCATTCAAGTCACACATTCAAAACGTCAGAGATTATATTGATTTTGATGCCTGTCTGTCTGCAACAAATGATTTTGGAGAATCATCACAAAATCCAAAAAGGTCACATTTTGATGAAAGCAAGAAGACTGCAGCTAAAGAAGTTTGTGACATAATAGTTACCAACATAGACGACAGATTTTTATTTTCAGACCATTTAGCAATAGCAGTTTTGTTGCAACCAACCCTGTTTTCTAAACATCAGCTTATCTTTCCAGAAACACAGTTACAAATTGCTGCTAAAGAATTTGATTTAAATGAAACTGCATTAAGACATGAACTGGTAGTTCTATACAGCAGGCCTGACTTCACAAAGGCAACTGGCGCATTGGTTCTACTCAATTTTGTATATGAAAACAATCTAGTTACTGTTTTTCCCGAACTGGTAAAACTATTAAAAATTATTTGTACAATCCCTATGACTACAGCAGAAAGTGAACGATGTTTCTCAACTCTCAAACGCATTAAAACACTTACACGTAATACAATGAAAAAGGACAGACTAAGTGCTCTGGGAATGTGTTCAATAGAAAAAAAAATGTTAGAAATAACTCCTAACTTCAATGAATTAGTTATTGACCATTTTGCCAAACAAAAGGAGAGGAGAATGGATTTCATGTTCAAGCAAATAAACTAATCCAAGGTAGGGAACAAATATATTTTATTTAGTAATGCATGCATTTAATAATATAATTTCTTAAATATTTAAGTTTAGGAACGTGAACGGCTTAGGTATATAAATAATTTGTTTCAAACACTGTTTAAATATTGGTAGTTTGTAAGGTAGGTTTTTGATATTAACAATAATTTTAGTAGTGAAGCAAAAGATTCAATTTTACAATTATTTGATGATAATAGCAATAATTTAGTTTCTACTGGTGACTTTTTTACATAATATATGGGTACAACTAAATTTCCCCCCCCCCCCCGTCAAAAACATTACCAGCCGCCACTGGATACAAAGATTATTTTTAAACCTCATATTTTTATTTCAAATAAACAATATATGAAATAATAGTTGTTATACGTAATCGAAATAATTGTTTGTCTTTTTACTAGCACGAACTTTTAAAAAGGTTGTTTATTATAAAAATATTATATATTATTGTTTTACAGACACATAAAATGAAATGTGATATGTATCTATATAAATATATTAAAAATTACTGTCCATGTTATTAAACTTTAACTATAACTTGAGAGGACGAGGTAGTGCGTCAGGAATTAAATGTGTATTATTGTATCACGTAATTTGTAAAATAATTACCGGTATTACAGATTTCAGTAACATGCAAGAGAGACGTCCCTTCCCTACTTGGTTGCTATAGTCATTTTTCAAGATAGAGAGGGTGATTCACCCTCAAACCAACAAACAGTAGAGGTCATTGCTCGTATACTGGGTACCCCGAGTGAGTACCCGCTGATTAGTCCTTAAATAGCTTGCACGGGGTAGTGAGGCCACCCAGTCTTGTCAGAGAGCAGATCTGTCGCGCATATTGTGAGTGAATCAGTTCATTTGTGGTTAGTGTATAGTTGATTTGTGATTATGAGTTCTTGTAAAAAACGCCAAGTTTTACATACTCAATGCAGAACAATGATTGCTTCTGTTCTGTTCTATTTTGAGAAAGAGAAGAATAACAGGTCCTTTACTTGATACTAAGAAAGTAATGCAGAGAACAGCAGATGCTTGTGACATTTTGTTGAGAACAATACAACGTATCAACGCTGACATTAAAAAAAGTTTAGAAAATCAAGAAGATCCCTGTGTAGTTGAAGATATTGATTTAATCACAGCTGAGGACGATCAACAAGATAACACCTTAAACAGCACCAATAGGGAAAATATTATTATTCATACTCCTCGGAAGAAAAGTTTGAAGAGAAAGCGGCCAGTAACAGACATGGATGACTTCGACAAAGGAGCTACTCGACGTCACATATTGCGCTACTATGCTCGAAAAGATGCGCCTACCCTCAGACAACTTTGTGTGTCACTTCAAGAAGCTGGACTGTATATGGGAGGAAAATCTTCACTGAGCTCGCTATTATCAGACATGGGATTTCAGTACAAGAAATTTAGCAGCAGAAAAATCCTCATGGAAAAGTCAAGTGGCCCTGTTAAGGTGTCGTTTCTTAAGAAAGATGCGTGAAGTAAATATTAAAAACACTATATTTTTGGACGAGACCTGCATCAATGAAAACACGAGAAAGGACACTAGTTGGACTGATGGCACTATCCAAGGAACTCTCGGCGGCCCTCTGGGTAAAGACAAATGATTGATCATCTGTCATGCTGGTCGCTACGATGAATATACAAAAAGCCAGCGAGTTCGGCCGCTGGCAGTTCTCAGTGTCATTTGACGGGCCGATTTAATTGGCCGCTAGCAGTTCCAACAATGAACCATAGGGCCATTTAACCGGCTTCTGGCATCCAAAGGGAGTGTCTCAGAAAAATAGTTGAAAAGTAAATTAAATGATCAGAATCTTAGTTTTTAATAATAACATTTTTTTAATAAGAGTCGCGTAAATAATTCTCAGAAGTTTAGCAATCACAATATTTCAAAATAAACAAATAAGAGTAAAACATTTGAAAATCGTCGTATAAACTTCGTGTTTGGACTTATTTTAAATGAAATCACAGTCTGAAATAAATGGAACGACCAAATCTATAAGATTAAGCAGAATAACAAAATTTAATTTATTATAGTAAACTGTATTTAAAAAGACAGCAGCGCAGGTCAAATGCCGGCCCCAGTCTATTGTTAGGCGGCCTGCCAGTGTGCGTGCGTGAGCCAAGGGTCTCCTAATCCTCTAGCCGCCTTCACTGCCTGGACAGCGTATAGTGATTTTATATTTGTCAGTACAGTACAGTACTTCAGTGTTTACAGTTTAAAGTGAAGATTTGAAATTACGTAATTACATAACTTTTTCACAATTTTTTATCACCAATTTTTTTTATAAATGGCCCCTCGAAAAGTTTTAAGCCGGAGTGAAAAAATAAAAATTATCGAGTACGCGACGCGAGAAAATTGTGGTGTTCGTAAAATTGCGAAACATTTTAAAATTGGTAAAACTTGTGCGGCTGAAATTATTAAAAACAAAGATAATATTTTAAATAATTTTCAGAACGGAAATTATAATGTTCAGCGAAAATTTGTTGAACCTGGTCTGGGTACAACAATTGATAAAGTAGTTTTTGAATGGTTTCAGCGGGTAAGAGCCCAAAAAATCCCCGTTTCTGGACCAATGCTTCAAGAAAAAGCTCTTGAAGTCTCTAAGGAATTAGGGGAAATTGATTTCAAAGCTTCTAATGGCTGGTTAGAAAAATTTCGAAACAGGCATTCTATTTCTTTTAAGCTCATCTCGGGTGCAGTGAATGTTAATGTTGTAAACGAGTGGATACATTTGCCAAATCTACTGTCAGCCTATTTGCCGGAAAATGTTTTTAATGCAAACGAAACAGGTTTGCTTTTTCGAGCCTTACCGGATAAAACGTTATGTCTAAAAAATGAAACGTGTAGTGGGGGAAAAGTCGCTATAGAACGCTTAACGATTTTATTGTGTGCCAGTATGACCGGAGAAAAATTGATGCCTTTAGTTATTGGTAAGGCAGCTAGACCTCGGTGTTTTAAAGGACTTGATATTGATAAGTTTCCTGTAGAGTGGGCGAGCAATAGTAAATCGTGGATGACACGCGACATCATGAATTCGTGGCTAGAAAAACTTGATAGATTAATGCAACGTAAAAATCGCAAAATAGTGCTCTTCATCGATAATGCTGCTTGTCACCAACGATTAACGCTGCAAAACATTGAACTCGTCTTTTTCCCACCTAATGTTACCGCAACATCACAACCACTAGATCAAGGGATCATAAAAAATTTTAAGCACAAATACCGTAAGCTAGTTTTAATGCATTTGATATCCAACATAAGTGAAACCACAACACAGCAAGATTTGGTGAAAAAAATAGATGTTCTTCAGGCCGTAGGATGGATTGATAAAGCATGGAAGGCCGTCACAGAAAGTACCGTTGTTAACTGCTTCAGAAAAGCGTCTTTTTGCAAAGATCCTATCCACTGTGAACCAACGGAAGCAGTACAGGTTCACGAAGACTTCACACAATTTGAAAGCCAATTTAATTCGTGCAATTTGCAAGAATATTCTGAAATCGACTCCAGCTTAGCTATCGAGGACACAAGCACTCAGGTGAGATACCGTTATGTTATCATGTTACTGTATTCGTGTTCAATGTAGGCAGTACCGTACTGTAAATTTTGTTTGTTTACGGTGTAATGATTATCCTTACAGTAGGTTTACTTTTTTCTTTCATATGCCCTCAGATTTCCAACCTGATCAATACTGCAACAAATGTTGACGATGATAGCGAACAAGAGGACGAAATTGAAACTAACGAAGATACACATAATCCTTTTAACACCTACTAAAACACGCTACAAGGACTAAACGATCTTAAAATGTTTTAAAAATTTAAGAATGATTCTAACGGTTTAAATATGATCTGCGATTTAATTATGCACACTGAAGAACAAATTGTAAAATTAAAATTCTCTAAACAAACTAGTTTGACAGACTTTTTCAAACGGCAATAATTTTTTGTAAAAGACTGCAGTTGTATGATTTTTTATAAACTTAATAATACTGTATTTTAGTATTTTTTTATTATACAGTAGTACAGTACATTATAAACCACGTACTGTTATTTTTTCATATTTTGCTTTAAGGATCTGTTAAATAAAAATGTTAAATTGAGAAATAAATTAATTATTAGTACAGTAAAAGTAAAAGTACATTTTCATACTTCATTTAACATTTCCTTAATTATGTTAAACAATTTTGAAAACTTTGTCGCTCCCCTTATGCGGACAAAATTTATTTCACGGTAAGTGTCCGGACAAGGGAGGTTTCACTAGTATCTAAAATGAAGAATAAGTGGAAACAATAATTAAAGGAAAGTATTGTAAATAATACTAAATAGTAAAAAAACATTCATAATTACGAGAAATTATACTTCACATATACACTTTCCACACATTTATACATTATATCTAACCTTTCACGTAGCAAATAAACTGATAATTATACCTATATTTAATATTACCTTGTGTATCCAGGTACACTGGTGCTCCTCCTTGCAACTTCAATGTTTCTTTAAAAACTACGCGTTTCGGGACTCATGGTCCCATCATCAGGTTGATAAAAAACAAGAATCACTCACATGGAGTACGTCAACTTAATAAGAAATAAATAAAAACTTATTTATAAGATTTAAGAAGGTAATTAACCTATTTTATAGTCTTAATCGTTTCTGGAGGCAAAAAAATGTTTAAATTAATTTTCTTGTTAATTCACTTTATATTTAATTGTATTTATATGTTATTTTGTACTTCACAAAAGGTATTTTTGTTGACCTTTCTGTAGCCAAAAGGACTTATAACCTGAGATATAAAATAATAAAAGTAACGTGTATTCTATTAGTGATACGGGGAGTAGTGCAACCAACTGCGCATTTGAAAACATAGCCAGAGCAATTTTAATGATTATGAAATTATTCAAATTTGTCATAAAAGAAAGAAAATAAGAGATTGAAGGAAATAAAACAGTATTGAAGATTTTAAATTGTTTTAATTTATTTATTTTGGTGTAATGGCATCTTTATTTTTCATATAGCGGAATGATATTTTTTATCATCAGAGAGAGGTTGGCAACACTTACATGTGGAACAAAATTCGAATTGAATATTACTAAAAGTAAGTATTTAAAGCCATTGAAGTGAGAAGAAATTTATCAAGATTTTAATAAGTTCAATGCATAAGAATTAACAATATTTTTAATTATTAATTCAACTGAATTAATAAAAATAATAACACCAAATAATTAACTGAAACAAAATTTTAATAGTTTTTGTTGATAAAACAACGTTGCGCCTACCGCAAAGAACTAGATAACAATAATTTTAATTTTCGTTTATTCAAATATAACAACCCAAGAAACGGAACTACTTATGATTCAAGTAAGTCAAACAAGAAGGATTTAGTTTAATTAAACCCCACACTATAAGTGATATTACTGGACATTATAATATACATAGAAACTTGGAATATAGTCCAAATATACCTGGTTTAGCTGTACAAGTCCAGAACTGTGCCCCCCCAACAACCCGATGGTGTGGACGGCAGTCATCCCAACCAATCACCATCAAATCACATTAGTACGGGGTGCTGAGTTTTCGATGTTTTTTCATCAGACTGTCGACTCCCCTTTGCTGGGAACCCGCCATCATGACCATAACGATTGCAGGGGGCTGGCTCCAGGTACTTCCTCTTCAGGAAAGTTGACACTTAGGAACTTGCGGGAAACCTTATTATCAGCGTGAAAGTTGATCACTACATAGTTGATAACCTAGGGCTTCAAAATCTAATTGATGGCATCAGATATTGGCTGGGTACCTTGGCAGCAGATTTTCAGAAGAGGCAAAAACTGGTGCCAAACTATGACAACTGCCTGAACTTAAACTTGGGTGGTGATGATGTTATGACTATGAGCAAAAGTAACATAGATATGTATGTAAGTTTAAGCATTTTTTTTGTGAGCCAGTCAGAGGCTGATTTTCAAAGAGCTCTCGTAATATTTGTTTCTAACTAAAATTTATTTTCTTGATCCTACAAGTACAGTATCTTTTACTTTCAGATCCTGTGCCATTACATAGAAAATTCCACTTCCTACCAATGAATCTCGAGTTTCAAAAATTCCTGAAAGTTTAGCATCACCAGGACACTAGTGGCTGCAGCATGTAATCCAGTTACACTCTAAACTGAATCAGCATGTTTTCCATACCAGCCTAAAATTTTACCTGATGTTTTTCCAATTCATCAGCATCTCACAGGACGAGTATTAAGTTTTCAACAAAATTAGTACGCAAAATTTCCGGGGCTACATGTATCTGGAATGATGGGGGAAGCCGTTTTTACTGTACAAAATATGTTCAGTTATGTCCAGATAAAAAAACTTGCAACCAAAGCAGACATGGTGGGAAAGGATTGTTTGTAGTGGGATTGTATGCTTGTAGTGTGAAAGAATTAAATAACTGGATAAAGGCAATTGATAGGCCATGAAAAAAGAGTTGCTCATGCCCAAGCTGTATTTAGACGTGCTCAACACTAAGCCCCTATTGAAAGACAGTTGTCAAAAATTAAAGCTGAGGAGCATAAGGTAGATTTAGAGTCATTAATGGTTATTACTAATACTCTTAAATATCTCGTTAGACAGGGACAGGGTCTTAGAGGTCATACAAATTTTGAAGGAAACTTGATGGCTTGCTGAAAGTTCGCAGTGAGGACAACTCATCTCTTAGACAGTGGTTCCAAAGAAAACAGGACTGTGTACACCCTGCGCTACAAAATGAAATCGTCCAGATCCTAGAAAATGAAATAGTTTCTAACATCGCTAAAAATTGCGTGCTAACAAATCCTTTGATTTATTCAGCGACTTGCGATGGTGTACAAGATATTTCAGGATATGAACAAGAGATTATCATAATGATAATCTGAGCGTTATGATAATCTGAAACCTGAAGAAAGTTTTTTGGGTTTCTATAAAATTGTCATAACTTGTGGTTCAGACAAGTTCAACACAGCAGCATTCATTTGTGATGACAAACCTATGACTGAGCTGGTAATATGATTGACATCAATAAATTTGATACCACGTTTTTGGATCAGTTTTAAATTTGTATTGTTGTTTGTGTAAATTACGATTGTGTCAATAATCGATATCACTACCTAAAAGACGACAATGTCCATTAATAAATCTGCTGGAGTTCATCTAACCTACGTTTTTCACACGGGTAATTGTAAGTTGCGCTTTCAGTGGCATCTGCTTGCTGAAATGTATGTTTTCGCTGTAAATAGAGAAACCACTAACATTGTTTACGATAGCTTTAATGTAAATAAACTTCTTAATTTGAGTAAAAATAAAACTTAGAAGATAGTAAGAGGTAATGTTCATATTTGATGCAGCAAAGCGCAACAATACTGCTACTGCTAGTTTATTTATAATATTAAATTCAGATGCTGTATTAAAAACCTCTCAACTCAACACTTAATTTACACGGGTCTTGGGGAATAGTCACGGGAAAATTAAACTTCCGGCGCCGCGCGTGTACTATATTTCGGTGTCCGATGTGTACATCCAACTGTTTTCTTCACAAGTAACTAATGCCAGCTTATGGAGGTTATGTACGACAATGTAACTTAAATAAAATTTACATTGTTCGTGTACATTAAAAGGATGTATTTATTGGAAGTACAGAAATTAGTTTACATTTATCGCACATAATTACGGTACAGAGACGATTTTGGGAGGTTGTGGCTACGTTTAATTATTTAACTTAACCTTTTAGATTTTTAAAATTAATTAGACTTAACAGACATTTCCTTAGTTAGTGTACATTCAAAGGCTGTATATAACATTAAAGGCTGTATTTATTCAAAGTACCGGAATTAAAACGTACTTCCAATTTAGAACCTAGTACAATCTAATGTATAACCAAACAAGTACATTAAAATCCTTTTTTCAACATAATGCAATAAAAAGCAATGTGCAGTTTCTGTTAACATGCAAATGATTAAGTATTAATAATGGGTTACAGTGGAATTTAATGTTACTACGGTCTGAATAAATGCAAATAAAATTGGGAGAATCTCGTAAACATATTAAAGAATGCTTGTATATTACACACAAAATTATTAAAGTACGGACCTTTGTTAATGAATAGAAACAAATTTGACTCTATACTTTAGTATGGACCAATAAAATTCACCTTTTTTCAAATACCAATATCTATTGTTCTTTTCATACCCTTAAAAAAAGGTCATTAACAACATACATTATGAGAAAACGTGATTACAAATAACCAGCCATTAGTTACTTGTGAAGAAAATAGATATAACATTTACAAACATCAAATCTTCAATTCTCTCCCTATTTGTTTTATAAAAACTGGAGTTTCTACTGCAGGTTTTAAGTCCACTAACTACTTAATTAAATATAGCCTACATAATTATTCATATTATATTAATACATCTGCTTCCTACTCATATTTGCAAACAATGTTTTTAATGTATGGTCCTAAAATCTTTATCAACACTTTATATCTTTAAGATTTAGACAAAGTCTAATGAGCAACTTGGCCTAACCTGAATTTACATGACCTGGCTCAGAACAACTTTATTTTGGCAAATACAAAGATGAAGACTGGTTGCAATTTACTACCATAAATGCCTGGAATGCTATGCATTAAAGAATTTTAATTAACTTTATATGGGGAAAACTGGTTTACATACATTATTTCTGAAAATAATAATCCTGAAATGTAATCAGTACTTATATCAAGTTAAGTGCAATAATTAGATTGATTCTTCAACTTGCACGTTGCAAACTTAAGGTGCTATGCCTTTACTTTATTTTTAATTTAACATCAATTTATGTTCGGCAACGTTAAAAAGAACATGTTATGGGCTCCATCAAAGTACACAGTGAGTGGAAGCTGGGTGAAATGAAGGTAAAAATTGTATCTAATAATTAGTGTCCTGTGAGGGCTGATTCTGATTGTACTACCCTCAAAACATAAAGAAAAGTCATTTTTAGAAAGATGTCTATGTGTAGAATTTTGTCTATGGCGAATGATAACTCCCGCAAATTCAAATAATTTTTTGCACATTGTAGAGGACTCAAGGTCTGTTGATTTTGGTGAAGATCGGTTAAGGAAAATGTGTAGTTTACCTGCAACGTTTTGTTTTAACAAGAGTAAAGTACTTAATTTTGATAAATAAATTATCCTGAAAAGGTCATAATAATCCACTGTAGAAAGGTAGATTTAATATCTATAAATGAAAAGGGGTAGGGGGAGGGGATAATTTTCTATAAATGAAAATGATAGGTGAAGGGGAGGGGATAATTTTTTATATGTGTACTACGTTATCAGCAACATTGAAGTAGTTTGTTGATAAAATTCCTTCCCAAGCTGTTTGGCCGTGGTCCAATGTTTTTTGCAAAACCAGACGTTTTGGAAGTGCCATTGACTGCCATCATCAGTGAAAATCGAGTGCGCTAACATGAGGTTAGTGATCACAATTCTGTGATTGAGGCTGAAGATAGAAGTAGTTTCTGTGGAAATATTTCATTTCTAAAATGATTTCAAATATAAATCTTAAAACATGGTAGTCATGTATGGTTCTCCATACCGATATTTTAATTTTTTCATCAAATAGTATTATTGTTTAATAAATGTTCTATCCAGATCAAATTATGTGTATACAGTTCTGGAAAATTAGACAGGCATAATATTTTGTTTGTTTATTGTAAACTGTATTATGTTTGGAAGTATCCCAAAGTAAATTTAACATTAGTCATGTCAATCAATGAGGCCAGTCCAGTTTTTTAAGGCCAGGAGAATCCTTGAAATGTTTGGAGCATCACTAGGTCATGATGGATCTAATCATCAAACTTTAGTTTCTGTGAAAAACTGGCAGATTTGAGTAGTCACTTGATAAAGGATGGTGTTGTAAAAGCAACAATTCTTTCAGAATTTTTTATAACCCTGTCAGTCTACAAATAATATACTGTATTACAGTATACAAATGTAGTGTAATATCTTGGCACAATACTATATGATAAATTCGGATAAAAGGCTCATTTCCAATAGAAAGGATAGCTGGTGTGATCAGACATAACAAATTTGTTGTATTAGTTTGTTGAGAATTTATTCCGATCAAACTGGAGTAAGCATATTTTCAAACCTTTATGGACGTGTGTCATGGAATTTACAGATTGCACCAAAAGAAACAGTTAAAATATATCTTTTCAATTAAACAAAAATTGGTCTTGTAATATGATTCGGTAATAGAGCAGGAACTAATCAGTTAATTGCTATTACAAAATGCCTTATTCCTTTTCCATGATGATCATATTTTGCTATACGTCTGCATAAATAAAAATTATTAAAATGCTTAACTCCCAACACAAAGTTGAACACATGATGAAAGTTCATCGTGTCACATATTCTAGTAACAAGGTAAGTTTTTGGAATACTGTTTTAGCTGAATTTATACACTAGGACACTCAGCATTTAGTTTGTGTGTGTAACTCTGGTTAATCAAAGAGAATTATTTCTTGGATTTCGTTGTCCATGACGTGTCCGTTACTTAACTAAATATCACTATAATATTGACGACTCGGAACACTAAGTTTTTTATAAGTAAAAACGTAAAGTTTTACCTTATAGCCTAAACCGGCTTTCACCTATAGAAGGCTTCATCAGAGGCTGTCGTTAGTAGCGCTGTTCGTCTTGTTGTTGGTGACGAGATAGTTTTTCGAAAGATCGAAGCTGTGTGTGTGTGTGGTGAGATGTGTTCGAATAATGCGTGCGATTTGAATTGTGTCTGTTCGTTTAGGATGTCGTTTTTATTTGTTTTTGTGTGTTTGTATATTTCTAATTGTTCTAGAGTGTCTAGTTTTCGGCCTTTTGTGTGTACGTGTAGTATGTTCATGTTATTGTCGATGTTTTTATATGTGTGGTTTGCTTCAATGAGGTGGTTTGCGAAGGTAGATTCTGTAGTGGTGTGGAGTGCTTTTGTGTGTTCAATGTATCTCTGTTTGAAGCTACGTCCTGTCTGGCCTATGTAGAATTTATTGCAATTGTTCAAATTTGTTAGTGTACATTAAAATGGTGTATTTATTGGAAGTACAGAAATTAGTTTACATTTATCGCACATAATTACGGTACAGAGACGATTTTGGGAGGTTGTGGGTACGTTTAACAATATAACTTAACCTTTTACATTTTTAAAATTAATTAGACTTAACAAACGTTTCCTTAGTTAGTGTACATTCAAAGGCTGTATTTATTGTATGAATAAAAGGCTGTATATAACATTAACGGCTGTATTTATTTGAAGTAAGTAATGCCAGCTTATGGAGGTTATGTACGACAATGTAACTTAAATAAAATTTACTTTGTTCGTGTACATTAAAAGGGTCTATTTATTGGAAGTACAGAAATTAGTTTACATTTATCGCACATAATTACGGTGCAGAGACGATTTTGGGAGGTTGTGGCTACGTTTAATTATTTAACTTAACCTTTTAGATTTTTAAAATTAATTAGACTTAACAGACATTTCCTTAGTTAGTGTACATTCAAAGGCTGTATATAACATTAAAGGCTGTATTTATTCAAAGTACCGGAATTAAAACGTACTTCCAATTTAGAACCTAGTACAATCTAATGTATAACCAAACAAGTACATTAAAATCCTTTTTTCAACATAATGCAATAAAAAGCAATGTGCAGTTTCTGTTAACATGCAAATGATTAAGTATTAGTAATGGGTTACAGTGGAATTTAATGTTACTACGGTCTGAATAAATGCAAATAAAATTGGGAGAATCTCGTAAACATATTAAAGAATGCTTGTATATTACACACAAAATTATTAAAGTACGGACCTTTGTTAATGAATAGAAACAAATTTGACTCTATACTTTAGTATGGACCAATAAAATTCACCTTTTTTCAAATACCAATATCTATTGTTCTTTTCATACCCTTAAAAAAAGGTCATTAACAACATACATTATGAGAAAACGTGATTACAAATAACCAGCCATTAGCTACTTGTGAAGAAAATAGATATAACATTTACAAACATCAAATCTTCAATTCTCTCCCTATTTGTTTTATAAAAACTGGAGTTTCTACTGCAGGTTTTAAGTCTACTAACTACTTAATTAAATATAGCCTACATAATTGTTCCTGTATCTTGTTGGGTAACATATTATATTAATACATCTGCTTCCTACTCATATGTGCAAACAATGTTTTTAATGTACGGTCCTAAAATCTTTATCAACACTTTATATCTTTAAGATTTAGACAGTCTAATGAGCAACTTGGCCTAACCTGAATTTACATGACCTGGCTCAGAACAACTTTATTTTGGCAAATACAAAGATGATACTGGTTGCAATTTCTTCAGGGCTCACACCTGCTGCCAGGCTTAGTTCTATAACATGATAAGGAAGAATGAAATCAGCCCAGACCTGCAACCGCTGTGGGAAGGCTTTTACACCATTACCAATAAGATTAATGATGTCATCTAAGAATAACTCATTAGCTTTATTTATACATTTAATGCATCTTAATTAGTACACTAACAGCACTGCTCTGTCTTACAGTAACAAAACACGTTACCGTACACTAACTCAAAAGAATTTCTTGTTTTCAGTTTAAGAAAGTTGAAATCGTGTATTTATTTTCTTTTCCATTCACTATTTGTAAAACGTGCTTAAAATTAATATGTGTACGCTTACTATATTGAAATTCAATGTTCACTATCCAATAATTACAAATTTTGTGGAATTGTGAAATTAGTAACACTATGTACTAATGTGTGATTATCAGTTGAATTTCTGAATTCCTTTGATTCATTAATAAATCTTACTAATTTGTTTCTTTATGTCTATAATGATTTTTTATTAGTTTTTAATCTTTGTGTTTTCATTATTCATTTGTAAATTTTTGCATTTTGTTGTCCATGACATGTTCATTGATTAACTAATTATCATTAAAACACACAGAGGACTGATCCTCTTTTGCAAGATCACAAGTATGTTTCAAGTATGTTTTTAATTTTTTTAATTGTATGCAATGTGGACATATACAGAGGAGTGTCAATTTTTTTATGTTTTTTCAATAAATACAATGAGAAGGGGAGAGAAAGAGAGACCAAAAATAACACGTACAGAAATTACATCAGAACTTTTCCTGACAGTAAAAAAATAACTAAATAATGAATGGTAAAGAACATTAACAAAATTGATGGAAATTATAGTTATTATTTGTTGTCTAATGAACAGGTACTAGTAAAGGCTTCATATACTTCACATCTTAAATTATAAACCTATTACAAACATATTTGGTATATTCAGCTTGAAACAAACGTTCAGACCAATAAAAATGGTTTAAATTTTGCCATGCTGCATTATTAGTACCGGTACTGTTGAAACAGCAGTTTGATTATAATTGTTTTTAGAACAGACTTCTGGAATGATTTGTGCAAAATGATTAAAACATACCTCCTTACAGTGTGCCTTAATAAGTTGTTGATTATTCTAACTGATACACTGTCATCCCATTATCATATGACAGTTCTCAGAGCTTCAGTAATAGTCATCTTTGCTGTTAACATGGACACAAGTCTCTTTTTTAAAAAGACTTTTCATTAGTAAAGTTACTTATAAGTAGGCATACATTTGTACTCATAATATGAGGTTAAGAATTAAGAAAATTAAAGAATGATATTTACTTACTAACCACTGAGTGTAATATTATTTACAGTAATTAATAATAATGTCCCAATTTATAAAAGTCATGTTTGGCTAACTAGGCATAACCCAACCTGTGTTCCTGACATCCTAATTCTCTTTCTTCTAATAATATTACTTAACTTTATTGTGATACAACTGATCACAATTGTTCCTTATAACTCCCTACAACTTTTACAACAATACTAATGACAAAAATCAATAATAATTTCTTACAATTAACATACATAATTTGTCTAGGCATATTGGCCTATTATAGTTGGAACATTATTTTTTCATATTTTAACAATTCTTGTTTTTAATACAAGACAACTATTCTAAATTGTTCTTGATCCTTGGCTTTCACTTTTGTTACACTAATAATGACAATTATTAGCAATAATTGTTTACAATTAGTAGAAATAAGTTATTCAGGTATACGGCCTACTGGCCCATTGTAGTGGACACCTTAGTTTCTTTCGTGTGTTTAAAATAATTACTTTTGCTATCAGACAATTACTTTACATTGTTCTTGATACCCTTATTCAACTTTCACTACAATAATAATGACATAACTTAACAATTATTTACTATGAATAACATACAAATGTTCTAGGCTCATTTGCCTATGATAGTGACCCTTAATTTCATTCATACCTTGAAAATACATGTTTCTTCCTATTACATCATTATTCTAAAACATTCTTCACAATTTACTGAAGCTTTGACAACATAGTTTGTCCTTTAATATTGTTTTTCTTACATATTCTAGTTGTTATTATCTTCAGTATCAGTATTCCGAAGGTTTAGTCCATGTATCTTGTTTCATTTTTTACTTTGTTTATACTTATTGGTTAATCATATCTTCCTTACTAGAATATTATTCTAATAATAACGATTCTAGTATTATTTATACAGTATAGTTTGTTTAATAAGTTTACATTAAAACTGTTCTTTTTACATACAATTATTGACAAGTTTTAGTTTCTCATATTTCTTCTTCTTCATGTTATAATTCAAATTATAACCATTATTATCTAGCTATTATAAGCTTATTTAGTACTTCATCAGTAGTTTTCACCTTCTGTTTACAATTCATGGGTTTTACAATGCTTGTTTGTTCTTTCTGTTGTTTAAAACATTATAATGTTACATAACCTTACTTGTAGGCTTACATTTAGCTCTATTGTTGTTTTATTATTACATTTTTGTAATACTCTTTTTGATTTACATTATTCTATTCATAATCATAAATAAAATTTGATTTCATTATTTTATACTTAGAAACTAATTATTGAATTAATAATTTTCTTTATTGAGTATCCAGTTTATTACTGCAGTATGGAGTATAGGTTTTATCTTTTTTAACAATTTTTAATGCAGTTTACTGGAGTAAAATCTTCTTATTGATAATGTTCTTATCAGTTTCATTACATTATTCTTATCTCTTTTTATTATCTCGGACAATATTTATAGTATACAATTTAGTTAATGACTTAGTATTTTGTTCTTCATGTATCATGGTCATGAAATGGTTTAAGTTGGGGCCTATTTTATGTAAGGGGAAAACATAACGTTACAATATTGTAATTACTTTTATTTCTATAATTATTTATAAGTATTACTTGTACAAACAAAACTGGCTTAGAAATGGGTCTACTTAGGAAATTATGGAATTCTGCTGAAATTTCAAATAGTTCTGGAGGGGTATTGATCCCCTGCTAACCCCCCTTCGCAAGTTACTCCACTGATCCCACTCTGCACAGATCCAAGAAATCCTGTATTTAGAAGTTCAAAAGAAAGTGATACAGACTCTAAAGATCTCATTGTAGCATTCACTACTGGGACAGTTCATGGTTTAGAGCTTCCCTTATGTGCCTGGTAAGTGAAGGAGAAGGGATCTATTTAACGTGCAAGTTGAAGAATATACTTAACTAGCAAAATACCCGTGCTTTGCTACGGAGTTTCACGTTGTACGTAATGAAAATCTTATTTAATTAATAAAGTTCAATTAAAGTAGGTTTCTTATAAATAAATAATTAAAACCTCTTATGTATTTTATTTAAAATAAACATTAAACATTTTTGTTATATGAAGTTGTGTTGAGTATGAAAACATTTCAGATTTTTCTTCAATTTATGAACTTGTAATGAAGAACTAATCATCGGATCATTAAAGAACTTCTTTGTACACAAAGTTTTTAGTTTTTCCTTCTGGCTAAAGAATAACCAGACTGTCAAGAGTGCTAACTCTTGAACAGGCAACGTACAACTGGCCATGAGAGAAACAGTCTTCCCTCAGATCTACGCCAGCCATTTTCAAAGACTGTCCTTGAGCTTTGTTGATTGTCATTGCAAAACAGACTTTGATGGGAAATTGTAGTCTTTTAAACTGAAAATGGTAGTCTGACGGGATCAAAGGAATGCGAGGTATGAAAACTGTTTCTTCAGAACCACAGCCAGTGAATATAGTTGCCTCAACAACGTTCTTATGTAAAGATTTTACCTGCAGTCTGGTACCGTTGCAAAGTTTCGGTGGTATTAAGCTCCGCAGCAGCATAATGGGACCCCCAACTTTTAGGTGAAGGTTATGTGGGGGTATTCCTGGAGGGGTGAGCGTGTGGAGGAACTCTACCGGATAATGCACAGCGCCTTCTACCTCTACTACGGACTCTACCGACTAATATTTTACAACATCGGCTGGAAGTTTTTCTAACAATAAGTTGTTAATGATTCCTGCTGTCTCATTTCTTGGGGTTAGAATAGCTCTTTCTTTGAGCCAAGATGAGTCACTTATATTCATGAAGTCTGGGTATATTTTATCTGTCAAAGTCTTAAGGTCTTTTACAACTTCACATAGGTTGTTTGGAATGTTAACTTTTCCATCTTCCTCTTTTAATTTTCCATCGCCAATCTGTAACAGTAAGCTTGAAAACTCTTCCGCTTTAAAATCACCTTTAAGATGCACCCGCATGTTTACTCTTAAGGAACAAACTTGAACTTTGGGCCAGAGGTAAGATGACTTCAGGCAGGCTTTAACTTCATCTGCTCGTGTTCCCCGAGGCACAACAGGTAAAGTCTGTCTAAAGTCTCCAGCCAGTAGTACTGTTATTCCACCCATCAGGTTTTTACTGCTACGAATGTCCTGTAAAGTTCTGTCTAGGGCTTCTATCCCTCGTTTGTGAGCCATGGTGCATTCATCCCAAACTATCAACTTGCACTCTTTCAAGACCTTGGCTGTGTCACTTTGTTTTGACATGTTGCAGAGTGGAGTCTGGGAGATGTTTAAATTCAGAGGCAGTTTAAAGGCAGAGTGAGTTGTTTTACTTCCATCCAGCAATGTAGCTGCTATACCTGAAGAAGCCACAGAGATGGCAATCTTTCTGTCTTTCCTAACGCTGGCAAGAAGTAGGTTTAGTAGGAACATTTTTCCAGTGCCACCAGGTGCGTCAAGAAAAAACAGCTGACCGAGTCCATCATCAATGTTGGCAATGAGCTCATTGTAAGCGTTCTTCTGATCCGCATTAAGTTTAGGAAAGTTCTCAGCAACCATATCAGAAAGCTGAACTGTATTGTAGGAGAGCTCTTTCAGGTACTCGCGATTGACTGTAATAATGTTTGTGTCTTGAGTTGGTGGAGGTAAACCGAAGTCTTGGAGAGATTGGTTTGACATAGAAAAGATCATATTTTCAAGACATAGTAAGCATTTATTATAAACTGTGTCCTTGCAAAGTTCAATCTCTAAACCATGACTTTCAATCTCAATCTGCCTTCTTATGTCCTCTGATAGACTTTCTTTGTGTTTTTCCCAAAGTGCTAAGGGATCTGCAACTTGGCAAAATACCAATATTACAGCAAACAGCTCTCGGATCTTGTGAGGCGAATCTGAAATGGAAGCTTCTTGCAGGGTTAGGTCCCATTGCATGTCGTCTTCCAACAACCCTAATGCTCTACAGGCAGACTGGTACGTAGGATGAACTATACCAGATACCTTTTTAAGATCATTGAAAACGTTGGTCCTCGAATCTCATGTAGCAGGAGACGCAGATAGAAACACTCGACATTGTTAGGATGTACAGTATATACCCTCCCAAGTACATGATCTTTTTTTACTCCCGGATGTCCTGGAACGCCTTTTCCTTGCTTTCTTCTCCAAAACTGGTTATTTTTCCAGACATAGTATGTTGGGACCTCACAGTAAAGAAGGCCTCTGGCAAAGGAATCGGTTTTGCAGAGTTCGAAAAATGCTGTTAATGTGGTTTTTGGTGGATGTTGGATTTTGTCCAGAAGGTTGTCGGAAGTGAAAAATACCCTCTGGCAGTTCTCAAGGTGGACTGCTAACTGCACTACTGGTGGGAACCTTTCATGAATAGGAAAACAGAAAATACGCCAAGCCGCTTCGGAAGTGCTGATGTAGCGACCTGTTTCGTACTTAGAAACTTCATCCCACTCATTCTCCAACCTAAACGCTGCCTGATCACTGCCTTTGTTCACATATTTACAAATATACTTTATCGACTTGACGGAGTTGCACAGTTCAACATGTATGTGGGCTAAGAAAGAGCGGGAAAGAACTGGATTATACGGTACCACCCATTGGTTGTCAAGATCAACTCCTTTAATGTTGACCGAGAAACCACCATCGGCAGGAGACCGTCGGCGATACTGGGGGTAACCGTCATCCGCAGTTTGAGTTTGTGTTGCTAAAGGCCGCAGATATCTCTTGGTGCATTGGCCGTTTACCATGCAGGGCGAGTTTCTATTGACATTTCCACAAGAGCCATGAATCATTGTGGACTTAACAATGTCATGAAGGGCAGGATCGACTTCAGGATCAGGGATCTCTGCACTTATCACACTGTCGATTTGATGGGCATGATCCTATCCTGCAGCCAGAGCAGTATGTGCACGTGCGGTAAACCTCTTTTTTGCCATTCCACAGTTAACATGTAACACCTTGTTGGACCGAAAACATTGCCTTTTGTCAAGACATGCATCATTTTCTTTACTTTGAGGTGAAATATTCTGGCAATAATATCGTGTCTGTCTTGAGGCTTTTGTCGTGCACTTAATGCTTCTTGTATTTTGCCCCATTTAGGGTTACATGTAAATGTGATGAACAGATCAGGACGGCCGTACTTGCGTACATATGTCATGGCGTCCTGAGTCCGCTCGTGCATGTAACGGGGTCCACCTGTAAAGCTGGAAGGTAAAACAACCATTTTGCCTATATTATTGGCTTGCTCATAATTTTTGCACATGGAGTCCCGCAGATGCACATAGTTTTCGGTCCGCAGCTTACTCTGATTGTTCCTTACGAAGTTGAGTCTTTCTGTCTCAATTTTGGCGTATATGTCAACCAAAAATTGATTCAGGAGACTGCGATAAAGGGACAAATAATTTTGCTGGCCATCTCTCTCCATTATGCGGAATGAGCAAAATTCTGAAGCTGAAACAGTTTTTTTTAGAGGGGCTTTAGTGTTTGGGTCGCACTGTGAAATGGCAATGGAGTAACCATCTTCCCCACGACAGAACATAAGTGGATACTGCAAAGCGTCATAAGATCGATGAGTTTCACTTATGCGCTGTAACTTAGAGTCTCTGCTGTGGAGAATGATGTCCCTCTTTGCAAACTCCTAGCCTACGATCACTAAAGCCACCTCGCTTGTTGTGGGTGCATTGGACATGGACCCCTATATCCATCTACAGGCTTTCTGTCTGCATGGATTACTACTTTGAACTCCTGGCCTTCTGGAACACTTTCCAATGCTGTTTTGAAATCGTTTATGTAAGAATTGTGATTGTGAAGCACTTTTTGAAGTTTGGCTACTAACCAAGGCTTAACGTTTGGAAAATTGTTACATCTAGTGTTTGTCTCCTTTTCGTCATCTCCAAGGAAATATATTTGTAAAAATGAGGGATTGTTTGGAGGTGAAGACAAACTCCCTATCCTGTGGTAGACTTGACCTTGTACTTTAAAAGTTGGCGTGAAGTTCCCTTCTTTTATTTCTTTGGCTCCGAAAGATGTCATTTGGAAACAACCATTATATTTTCTTATGTTTACCAAAAAGTGTTCAGACTCTGGATGTTCACTTGTGAGAAGGCTATGGAGAGGTTCTGGTAGTTCTTTAATGAGAGGAAGGTGGACTTTTCCGTTGCTACAACATAACCCAGGACTTTCCTCTTTCCACTTTTTAGCATTACACCATTTACACTGTATAAAATCACCAATAGATAAAATCTTGTCATTGTTGTAGTCAGTATTACAGTCATATTTAAAGCCCGACAAAGATTTTATCTTCCAGGGAATAAGTGACCTCTTTTCATTGTATTTTCTCACCGCTTTGCATACACCACCTTTGATATCATAACCTATATCTTTATTTATAAGAACCGTGGACTCTGGCCCCGACGTCTTTCGTGGGATCCGACCTAAAACTCCCCGGGTTCCGTGGATGGACTCCGGGGAAGGCCCGTCGGATGACTCCCGCGCTATTTCCTACGCGGGAGACTTCCACCGATGCTATGGTAACCAGAATCTATTCTATTGGGTTGCCATAGTAACCAGATCTAATAGTTTTTTAAGACCCAAAGGACCCCCCAGAGGATCGTATTGAAAAAACACCTGTCCTGTGTTGGTTCTCCCGTTGCGTAAAATATTTGTGCCAAGTTTGGTTGAAATCGGTCCAGTGGTTTAGGAGGAAATGTAGAAGACCCCAAAGGACCCCCCAAAGGATCGTATCGAAAAAAACACTTGTCCTATGTTGGTTCTCCCATTGCGTAAAATATTTGTGCCAAGTTTGGTTGAAATTGGTCCAGTGGTTTAGGAGGAGATGTGGAAGACCCCAAAGAACCCCCCGAAGGATAGTATCGAAAAAACACATATGCTATGTTGGTTCTCCCGTTGCGTAAAATATTTGTGCCAAGTTTGGTTGAAATCGGTCCAGTGGTTTAGGAGGAGATGTGGAAGACCCAAAGGACCCTATCGAAAAAAAAAACCCCTATCCTATGTTGGTTCTCCCTTTGCGTAAAATATTTGTGCCAAGTTTGGTTGAAATCGGTCCCATGGCTTAGGAGGAGATGTGTTAGACCCCAAAGAACCCCCCAAAGGACCCCATCGAAAAAACACCTATCCTATGTTGGTTCTCCCGTTGCGTAAAATATTTGTGCCAAGTTTGGTTGAAACCGGTCCAGTGGTTTACGAGGAGATGTGGAAGACCCCAAAGAACCCCCCAAAAGGCCCCATCGAAAAAACACCTATCCTATGTTGGTTCTCCCGTTGCGTAAAATATTTGTGCCAAGTTTGGTTGAAATCGGTCCAGTGGTTTAGGAAGAGATGTGGAACATACATACATACATAGATACATACATACCTAGTACCGGGGGGTTTTTTGCCCCTTAGGAGTGAAAATTTTTAAAACCGTTTCTTAGTGAGCACCTAAGACCTATGATGAAGCTATGTTCAAAGTTTCATTGATATCCATTCAGTGGTTTCAGAGATATCGTGATCAGTGAGTCAGTCAGTGGTATTTGGCTTATATAGATATAGATTATTGCACTTAACTTGATATAAGTACTGATTACATTTCAGGATTATTATTTTCAGAAATAATGTATGTAAACCAGTTTTCCCCATATAAAGTTAATTAAAATTCGGTTAATATTTACCTGTGCTCCACCATACAATCTTGAAGTGAAATATTTTTTTTTTTATTCTTCTATGTTATATAAACACGCGAAAATTAATTTTAAACGGGGGTCGAAGCTATTTACGAAGAAAAAAAATAAAATAAATACTCCCATAAGGATGCATGCAAAAGTGAATGATCGCCATATTGACTGTGTAGACGGTGAGCCGAATTTGACTGGAAATCATGTTGATGCGTTTCCAAAACAAAATTTACATGATTCTTACATGTTCAAAATTGCGTTGAGCCCAAACGGCGGTTTAAAGCTTTGCGTTGAGCCCACCGCGAGTTTATTATTAGTAACCTCGGAGGCGCCAAAGGCGCCGTAGACTAAAGCATGTGCGGTGAGCCGGCTACCCAAAATCACTCTCAGCGGTGGATACTGTAGGAAACTGATGAGTCGGCCACCCACGAGTCTGAAATGTAATGCTTTGCGTTGTAGGCAATTGAATTACGTTAAGGCAAAATGTAGTTGTGATCCCACTAACTACTCAGTTAATATGGCGTATGGTGTAGCACAGGTAAATATTTACCTAAAATTCTTTAAAGCATAGCATTCCAGGCATTTATGGTAGTAAATTCAACCAGTCTTCATCTTTATATTTGCCAAAACAAAGTTGTTCTGAGCCAGGTCATGTAAATTCAGGTTAGGCCAAGTTGCTCATTAGACTTTGTCTAAATCTTAAAGATATAAAGTGTTGATAAAGATTTTAGGACCGTACATTAAAAACATTGTTTGCACATATGAGTAGGAAGCAGATGTATTAATATAATATGTTACCCAACAAGATACAGGAACAATTACTTATGTATATTTAATTAAGTGGTTAGTGAACTTAAAACCTGCAGTAGAAACTCCAGTTTTTATAAAACAAATAGGGAGAGAATTGAAGATTTGATGTTTATAAATGTTATATATATTTTCTTCACAAGTAACTAATGGCTGGTTATTTGTAATCACGTTTTCTCATAATGTATGTTGTTAATGACCTTTTTTTAAGGGTATGCAAAAAACAACAGATATTGGTATTTGAAAAAAGGTGAATTTTACTGGTACATACTAAAGTATAGAGTCCAATTTGTTTCTATTCATTAACAAAGGTCCGTACTGTAATAATTTTGTGTGTAATATACAAGCATTCTTTAATATGTTTACGAGATTCTCCCAATTTTATTTGCATTAATTCAGACCGTAGTAACATTAAATTCCACTGTAACCCATTATTAATACTTCCTTTAAAGTTATATACAGCCTTTGAATGTACACTAACTAAGGAAATGTCTGTTAAGTCTAATTAATTTTAAAAATCTAAAAGGTCAAGTTAAATAATTAAACGTAGCCACAACCTCCCAAAATCGTCTCTGTACCGTAATTATGTGCGATAAATGTAAACTAATTTCTGTACTTCCAATAAATACACCCTTTTAATGTACACGAAAAAAGTAAATTTTATTTAAGTTACATTGTCGTACATAACCTCCATAAGCTGGCATTACTTAATTCGAATAAATACAGCCGTTTATGTTATATACAGCCTTTTATCCATACAATAAATACAGCCTTTGAATGTACACTAACTAAGGAAACGTTTGTTAAGTCTAATTAATTTTAAAAATGTAAAAGGTTAAGTTATATTGTTAAACGTAGCCACAACCTCCCAAAATCGTCTCTGTACCGTAATTATGTGCGATAAATGTAAACTAATTTCTGTACTTCCAATAAATACACCCTTTTAATGTACACTAACAAAGTAAATTTTATTTAAGTTACATTGTCGTACATAACCTCCATAAGCTGGCATTAGTTACTTGTGAAGAAAACAGATGGATATACACATCGGACATCGAAATATAGTACACGCGCGGCGACGAAAGTTACATTTTGCCGCTGACTATTCCCCAAGACCCGTTACTATATCAAATCAAACCGTCTTCCGTATAATGACTATTGACCGTTTACAAAACTTACTTGAGCTTATAACAAACCTCCACACTGTAATCTATACAGTACAATATTTAGAAAACCAGAGGTCAATGTAAAACATCGATTAATCGTAAGTGTACACACAGCTGATCAATTTTTTTGACTTTGCCAAAATGTCTGTGTCCAACGGGTTAAGGTTATATAAAGCAGTTAGTGCAATTTCGAATAAACAATTAACCGGACAGATTACTCAAATTCGGCACCATGGCCAGTAAGTGTTACATACATAGTTCTAGTTGTATAAAAAATAATTGTAACTTTCATATAAAACTTGGTATTATTCATAGCAAGTGAAAATAATTGATCAGCTTGTGGTTTTAACATTTTTAAATCTCGGTTTCTAATGATTTGAGACTTAAGATAACATAGGACTTTGAAGATAACAGAATTTCTGTGATTCTTCATCTATAAAGGACTACTTATAAAGGGTTAGGTTAGGCGTAATTCTTAGTATTTTGTGAACTCAAGTTGTGGACGTTATTCTTATAAGAGTTTATCATGTAAACGTGATATTGTATGCCATTTACTATCGAATGTATACCCTATGTTTCTGCTAAAGTATAGGAGATTAGGATATGAGTGACTGAAGTTATTCAAAATTAACACCTATGTTTTCCAGTTCTTTTTCTGATAGTTCCTGTCCGTTTCGGATGTTGGATATCATACAGACTATTTTAACTTTTTATACTACGGCACGGAATAAGTCAGTTGTATTCATGCCAAACCAGGTCCTTAAATTTCTCAGCCATGAGATTCTCGTCGCCCAACTCCTCACTTTCTAAGTACTTTTCCCTGTAGTATGGACTGCAATAAGTAAAATCTCTGTTCACGTCTCATGAGGTGTCCCAGATACTGAAGCTTGCTTATCTTCACTGTGTTAATAACTTCCTTATCTTTCTTCATCTTTCTAAGAACTTCAACATTAGTTATATGTGCTGTCCATTAAATGCTCACTATTCTACGGTAAAGCCACATTTTGAAAGAGCAAACATTATAAAAGGCAGTATTTCAGTGTAGATAAGTAAAAAGAGGTAACATATCTTACTGCATAGGGTCATTCCAAATCAAATCATCCAGCCAGAACAAAAATTTTTCACCCCACCCTCTCAGATTTTCATGAAATTTTTTTTACAGCATCTATGGACAAATATAACATCCCATATTTTTCATTTTTGCCAAATTCGCTTTATTTTTTTTAATGATTTTTTGAAAAAAGTCCATTTTTAGCCGATTTGTTAGTCGCGGCACGAGATCTAAAGAGCACTTTTTAATAAAAACTCTACTTGTATGGTTATTATTTAATATTAAGTTATGAAACTCACAATACTTACTTGAAATTTCACAAAGATTCCAAATATAAAGTCAAAAATAACATTTAGACTCATATAAACTTGTTTTTCCACTTCAAAGTTGGCAATTGTGAATTTTTTTCTCCGTGCAGGCTTTTGTGTAAATGTTTATAACTTTTTTCTGTCTGGTCCTATGAGCCTGAAAAAGGTCTCATTTGAAAGAGGATGAAATGTAATATAATAGCATAAAATAAAAGTCGTGGGTATTTAATGACATTTTATAATTTAAGTACAAAGTTTATATTTGATATTTCATTGAAATATTTTGCATAGTACCCTATCTTGTGTGGCCAATGAGGATTTTTTTACTTAAGGTATGCTTATATTTTTTTGTACTAAAACCTTCAGTTAAAATTAGGCTTATCAGTGTAACAAGACCTAACTACCTGTCAAAACTAGAAAAATTTAGATTTCAAAGAAGATTTGTCCGTATTTTAAAAATAATAACTTGCTTAGGTATTTACTTGTTGAGTTAGCTTACCTTTTCAGTCTTAAATGGTATTACAGGATATTTATAATATATACAGGTGCTTCTTGATTGATATGAAACTTAATTTTTCCTTGCCCAGGCAGCATTAATATTTTGAATACTTTTTTTGGATAGTCTGAAAAGCATTCGGCCCACCTAAGCACTTAATTCAGGTACATCTATGCACCAAATTATGTTTGTAAAAGGGACCCAGCACTTATCCTCTCTCCCAACATTTCTGTGTTCTGGCCAAAAAAATCTTTTTGATGGCCAGTGAAATGCATAAAATTGATGTAAGCATCATGGTTGTCATCATCTAGCTCCAAAATTAGTTCTATATAACACTTTTCTTTATAGGCATAGGATTGTACTATAATAGCATAAAATAAAAGTCATGGGTATTTAATGTCATCATTTAAATTTAAGTACAAAGTTTACATTTGATATTTCATTGAAATATTTTGCATGACTGACTTACAACAGGGCAGGACTACAAGTTACAACATGAATACCACATGACTGTACAGGCTGCCGGTCAGAGGTACATTGAGCCTCAGTTTGCTCTGTGACACTGTTGTGACAGTTACAGTAGCATACAAACAGTGCATAATTAGTTCATTGTAAAAAAGTGTATACATTGTTTGAAGTGGTTTTGTGTAAAATAGTTTTTTTATAATCTATAAATTTATACAGTGTAATAGGGGACAGTAGGGTTTGGAACAATTATACAAACTACAGTGAGTAGTCTAATTCATGTGATTCTGGTTCAACAATCATTTTGTCTGATTTAGTACTATTAAGTTTCATTGATAACCATTAATGTGCAGTTTAAAACAAAGATTTATTTCTTTATTACTGTACTGTCTATGTATAATCATGAGTTCAGATGAAGAGTTGTTAGTACCTAAAGAACAGTGTAATGTGGTGCTGATTACTCATTCTGTTTGTCACAACACAAATTTTACAGATGAGAAAGAAATACTGTTGGTTTCAAATTTACCAGATGAAGTTGAAGCAATTCTTATGGAGGTTAGGAAAAACATTGACACCTAGTTACAATTTATGTTTACATCATTATCTCTCCTATACTGAATATTATGAAAATAACCAAAAAAGTGTTTGCGACAAAAGAATGTCCACAAAAAGGTCATCAAAGCAGGTTTAAGACCAATATCTCTTAAATATGCTAAAGAAGTAAAAAGAAAAAAGGAATAATATTAATTCCTGGAAAAAAGATTTGTGACAACTGTAGAAAAAAATTGCTATATAAAGATCAGATTTGTACACCAGAAGAAATGTTCAAGATTTGTGACCAGAATTTTTCAAAAATAACATTTCAATTCATCAATACAGACAATGTAAAAAATGTAGAACCTATGTTAACTTTGCGTTTTAGTGATCATAAAACACAAGGTCCTTCCATTATTTCCAACCACAACCCAAAACCGAAATAGCAGCAAAACGTATCAGCAGTGACAAAGATTTTTCCTGAAGCTATAGTTTTTTACAAGAACTGCAACTTCCAAATTTCCAACCAAATACCTATGTAGGCTGTGTCTATGAAGAAAATGTTACATCGGACTAATTTTGGAGCTAGATGATGACAACCAAGATGCTTACATCAATTTTATGCACCCTCACTGGCCATCAAAAACTTTTTTTTGGCCAGAACACAGAAATGTTGGGAGAGAGGATAAGTGCTGGGTCCCTTTTACAAACATAATTTGCTGGATAGATGTACCTGAATTAAGTGCTTAGGTGGGCTGAATGCTTTTCAGACTATCCAAAAAAAGTATTCAATATATTAATACTCTTTCAAATGAGACCTTTTTCAGCCTCATAGGACCAGACAGAAAAAAGTTATAAACATTTACATAAAAGCCTGCACGGAGAAAAAAAATTCACAATTGCCAACTTTGAAGTGGAAAAACAAGTTTTATATGAGTCAAAATGTTATTTTTGACTTTATATTTGGAATCCTTGTGAAATTTCAAGTAAGTATTGTGAGTTTCATAACTTAATATTAAATAATAACCATACAAGTAGAGTTTTTATTGAAAAGTGCTCTTTAGATCTCACGTCGCGACTAACAAATCTGCTAAAAATGGACTTTTTAAAAAAATCATTTAAAAAAACTAAAGCGAATTTGGCAAAAATGAAAAATATGTTATATTTGTCCATAGATGCTGTAAAAAAATTTCATGAAAATCTGAGAGGGTGGGGTGAACACCCCTGGATGATTTGACTTGGAATGACCCCACATCTTTAACATTTTTTTTAGTTGTGGCTTCAGTCTAAGTCCAAGATCCTACACCGTAGAAGAGGACTGAGGATACGTAGCTCAGCGTAAAAGTCTCATCTTTGTGTTTATTGTTAAATTGTAACTTTTGAATAAACTGCTCATTCGAGTTAAGAAACATAATTTGTGTTTTATGTTGGTATTAGAAGTGGCAGGCAAATCTTGTAGTGCTTCATAGCAACGCTGTCTGTGTAGGCTACACTGTTGCAGTAATAATTTATCACAGTTGTACTTAAGCCTTACTTAAGGACTGTGGATCACTGAGTTAGCTAAGGCAAGGAGGTTACTGTGTTGGGTAACCGCGCGAGGTAGGGTGCCACTGGAATCTTGTAGGTAAAGTCTGCGGACAGACAGAATTAGCTTTCTTTTGCTACAGTTTAAGTAAAAAGCTGTATAATGTTGAGAGCTAAAAGTTATATAATTTTTAAGGTTTTAATTGGACTTTTTTACAATATACAACACACATAGAGTATTTTAATTTTGTAATTTTGAAAACCTCGGAAACACCAATTTTAATTTGATAAAAGGACCAAGAGTATTGTAAACATGCTGTTTTTATTTCTTATAAAACCAGATGTTTTGACCATTTGATGATGAAGAAGAGGGGTCCTATGTGCTCGAGCTTTAGTATGAGCTTCTACATGTTTTTTTAACAATTACAATAGGTTCTAATGTTATATTTTTAATGTTATTAATTCCAAACTTCAGTTTTATATTTTACTTTTTTGAAAATGTTGTATTCATATTTTTGTGCACTTAATATTATACTTGTTTCAAAATGTTCTGTTCGTATTTTTGTGCATTTAAAATGTTTTTTACATTTTTTAAACAAAATTGATGTCCATCATGAAATAAACTTTATATAACTACCTGAAGAAATAACCTACTTTTATAATGGCTATGCAGCATAGTACAAAATTGAAAGAAATCTGATAAAACCTGTCTTCACAAACATGGTTTTGAAGTCGGTGCAGAATGACATGTTTTTGGTATGTTACATGGGGAAAATGCCTGTGATGGATTGAAGGGAGGGGTACAGTTAAAAGGCTTGCTGCCAAGACCCCGTGGGTGACAACCAACCCCTGATACTCAGGCAGTTATACAGTTTTGCTGTACACAACATTACCAGAATCCGTTTTGAGTTCTGCACAACTGATGTATATGATGAAGAAGCAGAGAAAAGATTATCTCCGCAGTTCAGTGATTATAATAGAAGCACAGGCACTCAGCAAATACATTCTTTAAATCCCATTTCAGAAAATTCGCTTGTGGTGAAGCTGTGTTATTTCAGTAACACTAATAATCCACTGAAACCATTATAACGGAGAGAATTTTCTTCATTCAAAGTAGCCATCACCTTCATTGTACTACTCAACACCAACTAGTGATAAGTGGAATGTATCAGTTAAATATTTTTACTTGATTGCACAGGTTTCACTTTAGATATTTGGTTTACCTGGTGTATACAAACTACATTGCTCAGGATGTAACACATTCTATATAGGCCAGACTGGACGTAGCTTCAAACAGAGATACATTGAACACACAAAGGCACTACACTCCAGCGCCAAATCCATCACCTTTGCAAACCACCTCATTGAAGCAAACCATACATACACAAACATAAACACCAACATGGAAATTCTAGACATGCATACAAAAGGCCGAAAACTAGAGACTCTTGAACAACTAGAAATATACAAACACACAAAAACAGCATCCTAAACGAACAGACACAATTCACATCATACATACTATTCAAACATGTCACACACACCAATCTTTCGAACGACGGCGCCATCACCAAGAACAAGACAGACAGCGCTCCTAGCGGCAGCCTCTGACAAAGCTTGTAATATGTGAATACTAGTTCAGGCTACAAGGTAAAAATTTTACATTTTTACCGATAAAAAATTAGTGTTCTTAGTCAGTAGTCTTATACTTGTAATTAATTTTGTTTTCTTTGGAACCACTGTCTAAGAGATGACTCATCCTCACATCAAGCCATGAAGTTTCCTTCAAAATTTGTATGGCCTCTATATAGAGTTTACTTCACTAGCACACAATGACTTGGAATGTGGTCTTCACGGTTGGCAAAGGAATATTATAATGTATAGGCGATTGTACTTGTTACATGCTAAAATTAAGTTGCTATGTTTTTAGCAAAGAAACTCATTCAGATTAAGTGAATAAACTTGAACATATGTTTCACAATAGGAAAAGTGTACAGTTCGGTGTTTGATAGACGAGTTTGTCAGTTTGGATTTCACATGAAAAAACGACTTCTGTGATTTGAACAACTGGAAGTAAAAATGTTAAATTCCTGTGATATATCATTTAAAACATTTGTGAAGATTACATCTGTGTGATGACAACAGATAATACCATTGGTATTGTAATATTGGAAGTAATATGTGTCCAATTAATGATTGAACAGCTACTGTGTCCATGTGGAGAAAGGAATTGTTAAAACAATTAATTTCTGTGTTTTAACAGGTATATGTACAGAAGAGGTTTCGCTCACCTAAATCCAAAAATCGTGATCTATGGTGCAGAGGTCATGGGTGCTTTTACGTGGTGGTGGATATTGTATCATGTCTGGCACCAGTTTGACCATTTGGTTGTAAGTATCTTATGGTTAGAAATAGTTACGGTATGCTTTGTTTTGCATGTGTTTTATACTGTTGGTGGTGTCTAGGAGTTTTATTTCTTCTTCTTCTTCTTCTGCACTACAAGGATTAGGCATTTGCCTGTTCCGTCCTCACACACTTACGACCACCGTTTTCATGGTCTTCCTATATCTCTTTCCCCCTTGGGTTGTAGTTAAGTATTTTTTTGGGTATTCTCCCATTTCCCATTCTATTTACGTGTTGTTTCCATCTTTCTGTATACAGTATTCAGTTATTTTTTCATTTATTGCATATACATTTAGTTCATTTTGCACGTCTTCATTTCTTACTAAATCTCTTCTTGTGCAGCCTTTGACCCGTCTCAAAAATCTCATTTCTGCTGCCTGTATTTTGCTGTCTCCTTTTTTGGTATTTATCCAACTTTCACTCCCATACATAAGTACAGGTACAGCCATCGTTTTATAAAATTTTATCCTTGTGTCTTTTCGTGTTTTGTTATTTAATGTTCTATTTATTGTACCACATATTGCCTGGAACTTATTTATTTTATTTTCCATGTCATTGTCATAATTGTAGCTTGTGTCGCAGCCCAAGTATGTAAAATTTGATACTTGTTCGATTGACTTATTGTTGACAATTATTTTTGACCTAGAGGGATACTTGCCTTGGAAAGGCATAACTTTCGTCTTATGCAAGGAATTTTTAAGATTATATTCTGGACATATTTGATTCAGTCGGTGCACTGCCAGTTGTAATTTATCTTCACTCTCTTGTATTATTATTTTATCGTCAGGAAATAGTAACGTACAGTCATACTCCGCTTAACGCGAGTGATACGTTCCTCGGCGATTCGCGTAAAACGAAAATTGTGCCAAGCGGGGTTTCCTATTTTTTACCGACCAATACCTCGTTGTTTTAGTTTTTATTGCTTTTATATGATTTTCCTTGTCAAAATGTGTTATAAACATAATAAAATACGTATGTACGCACAAAGGTTTTCATAAATAAATATTCATAATACGAAATCTCAAAAAAGGCATTTTAATTTAAAAGATATACATACATACATACAAACAAATACGTACAAAAATAATTTATACAAACATCTACCTAATTCACTTACAATTGATCACAAAGAAGATCCTTGAGAAGTTCCGGGTTGAGGTTCCTCATGTGGCTTCTCAGTCGCAGCCTTTTTGAAAAATGTGTCTAGAGTTGGTTGTGATGCTTTTCGCTTCCTCTCATGTTATAGTTGTTGATAACAATCTATTCCATCATTGACAACTTTTTTGACTTTCGCGATTCTCTCCCAATCAACTTCATTTTGCTCTATGAGGTTTAATCCTGTTTGAATTAAGATTAAACCTTCCTGCAAAATTTTAGTTGACAAAATTCGCGGTGTTTCTTCAGGAACAATCTCTTCTTTTTCCGCTTCATCTTGAGATTGTAGATACAGAAGTTGTTCGTTTGTCAAAGGCTGCACATCGGATTCAATCAATTCCATAATGTCTTGTTTTTCTATGGATTCTTCACTTAGCCTCCCTGTGTTGGCTAGCTGTGTGATGTCATTCACTAAATTTGAAAAAACTTTAAAAATTTTCTTCATTTTTGGCCACGTCCGGCCACAGTTTTTTCCAACAACCATTCATGCAAAGTTACGTAACTTCTTTCCATGAAAGATCAATATTTTCAATGGCTTTCATAATGTTAAACGATTTCCACCATTCTTTCATTGACTGCTTGTCTGCTGAATCTGTTTCATGAATTAATTGGCTGAATGTGCGGCGCAAATAATACGCTTTAAAAGCAGCAATTGCTCCCCGATCCATAGGCTGTCAATAATGAAGTTGTATTGGGAGGAAGAAACACAACATCAAACGGAAAATCAGTTTGGAGGCTTTCCAAGGTAACAGAATGACCGGGCGCATTATCCAGAACTAACAGGGCTTTATGTTCTAAGTCGTTCTCCTCACAATATTTTTTTACTTCGGGGATGAAATGGTTAAGATACCAATCATTAAACACAGCCATTGTCACCCAAGCCTTCTTGTTTGATGTCCATATGACGGGCAAATTTTCTTTTTTATAAAATTTCATCGCTCGTGGATTTTCTGAGTGGTACACCAAAAGAGGTTTTAATTTAAAATCTCCACTTGCATTACCCCCCAGTAGAAGTGTAAGCCGATCCTTCGCCACTTTGAAGCTGGGGGCCTGTCGCTCACTTTTAGAAATGAAAGTGCATGAAGGTAACTTTTCCATAACAGCCTTGTCTCATCCACATTGAAAACAAGGTTAGGGGGATAGCTTCAACTGTTCACCAAATCCTTAAATGTGGAAGGATATTTATCAGCTGCTTCATGTCGGCACTTGCTGATTCACCTTGAAGTCGAAGGCTGTGAAGGTTTGAGCGACGTTTGAATCGATCAAACCAACCTCGACTTGCTTTAAATTTAATGGTCGAAAATTCTTCCTCCTTTTTTTTTAATGTCGTCAAACAGGGACTTAGCTTTAGCCATGATAACAGCCTGGCTTAAAGGCATTCGCCGCTGGTTCATGTCTTTAACCCAAACTGACAGTAGGTGTTCCATTTTTTCCATAATAGATGATCTAGACCGATTCACTTTTGTAGCAGCAATAGATGTACCCGCGGACTGACTAGATAGCACAATTTTTTCTTTATTTTTTACAATTGTATGTACGGTTGACTCCGATATGTCAAACTCATGACCGACTTCTGTGGCATCAACACCCGACTCCATACGATTTAAAATTTTCATTTTAACTTCAAGAGTCAACCATTTACGTTTAGCTGCTAATTTCGACATTTTATCAGCTCACATTGTTAATCCATTCTAATTGAATGTTCGAACTAAACTGAAAGGAAAATGTATTCCCAATGTTTAGAAACAATAACGGGGGGGGGGGGGAGTGAATGGTTTTCCAGGAAATTGGCCGAGACTTAAGTTCAACAAGGGGCCCTAAAAAGGATGGATTAACCCGAACTACCATTCCAAGAATGTAAATTAGTACGTATACAGTACAGTAATGTTTATTTGGCTGAGACAAGATAAACAAGAAACATGAATAAATTTCTGGTGGGAATGGAAGATGCATTTTGCAAACTAACGCCTACGTCACACACGTCCGCCTTTTCTACAAACATTGTGCACAGTTTAATCTGAGTTGTGGCATCGGGAACTCAGAAATGGTTAACAAACGTCAGCCACTGCTGTGTGTAGTGAAAATGTGTTGTGTCTATTAGAAGTGGGCCGATATACCTGTAACAGGTATTTTGGAACGATATTTTTGTGGAACGGATGTAACAGTGACTGAAAAGTTGAAATACCTGTTATTCGTGGCGATGCTGTTCCGAGGCGAGACACGCCGCCCTCGCTGTTCCAAGTCGAGGCACGCCCCCTACGCTCCTATACAGACACACACACACAAAAAGTACGCAAGTATCACGTAAACGAATACGCCAAGGCCAAATACTAGGCGTACAAAAATATCGCTGGTACGCAAGGAACAACCAGTATTTCAAATACTAGGTATTTCAAATACTAGGGGTATCACCGATACACGAAATACTAATTTTAAGAACAGGTAGTATCAAGGGTATTTCGAGTAGGAACTAGTACGCAGCCACTTTTTCGTCTTGAATACTTCATTCTGCGCAAAGAGACGAAGCTGTTTTTAATAAAGGAAAAAATTCATCCTGATGTTACATTTATTCTCGTGTGATATGCAGATATATAATACAGATTATATGCTAATAAATTATCTATTATACTAGTCACCAACTTGTAACTAAAACCGGTTCAGGTTGTAAGGTAAAACTTTATGTTTTTACTCATAAAAAACTTTGTGTTCCGAGTCGTTAGTGGAATAGTTGTATTTAATTATATTGCGTTATAACCTATAGAGTGGCTGATGTTGAAAAGCTATATTATACTTTTTATTAATGGGATTTTAACTTCACGGGATTTTAATTTAATGGGATTTCGTTCCTTAAATATCTGAACGAAGAACACGAACACGATTATCATCAAGGAAAATGCAACAGTTGATATTTTTGAATGCAAATTTAAAATAGTGTTTGAATAACTGAAATCCCAGTATTTTAAAAACAATTCAATTGTTTAATTTTATTTATAATGTGTTAAGTGAAGCAGATTGTAATGTAAATAGGTGTGACATAACCTTAACTGTAATAGCCTCTCATAACTTGTATATTCTGTGTATATTAGTGAATGAATCTGAAGATTATCCACGTATGTAATGCATTTAATTTACTTTTGTTGTTGCTTATTATTTATAAGTTTTATTTATTTATTTATATTTATTTTATTACAGTTGTTTTTATTATTTTTATTTGTAAAATTTTGTTTATTCTCATTCACTCTTGTGGCTTACTGTTATGTTTTTATTATATGTTTCTGATGTTTTTATCACATTATTTGTTGTGGTATTATGTGTACTCTAAATTATTTCATTGCCCCGAGTTTCACAACTGATTTGTCTAAAGTCTAACCAATGTTAGTTTTACTCCTAGTGAAAACTTAAATTGGTATTCCCAAAGGGAGATAGGCCTATAAATTCTCTTGTTTCTTATTTTCTTTTAAATAGTAATAGTTTAATAAAGTCACAGTGTAAAGTAACACTGTTAATACTTTTAGTTTCAATTTATTTCTTATAACAAATTATATAGTATAGGTTATATAATATCTTCAAATAAATACACTGCAAGTAGGTTTATTAATATATTAATAGGTTTATCTAGGTGAAAATAAACGTACTTGCAGTGTATTTATTTGAAGATATTACATAGGAGACCTGCAGGAAACTCAAAACGAGTTACTTACAAAGGATAGTGTAGGTTATGTATATATAATAACAGGTATTTGTACATGTTATTTTTTTGGAACGCTATTTTCATACCTAGTATTTTAAAATAACAGTTTAGCCCACCTCTAGTGTCTATTCAGCGTCATCACGGGTCTCCAGCACAGAGATACGATTTCTCATTCGTCAGAATTCCGCCAACAAGAGTATTCAAGGTCAAATAACATTTATAATGTGTATTGGCACAGCCATGTATGTTTACAAAACGTACTACTGTTTTGGCTGACACTTATATACAGATCTACGTCTGACCTAATGCAACCTCTTATTTATCTGTACAAATCAGCTGTCTGTTTTTACGTTTCCACCAAATGTGTTGGTAGGCTGACGTGTTCATATTCCTTAAAAAATAGTACAGTACAGTATATATAATAAATATTGTCTTAGAAAAAAAAAACACGTTATAGAGAATTCGCGTTATGTGGGGTCGTGCAAAGTGGGGTATGACTGTACTCAGGTAAGTATATCGGCCTAGCTGGACTCCAGGATAGCCATTCCTTTGATTGCCATTTTTTAAGAACATGGTTAATATATATATTGAAAAGAGTGGGAGACAAGCTACATCCCTGCCTCACTCCTTGGTTAATTTTTATCTCATCCATTCTCTTATTACCTGTGTTTATAATTAAAGTTTTATTTGTAACAATAAAATCTCACCATGGGGAATTTACAGTTACTCTACCACTATATATATGGTCTTTTATCGATGAGAGATTTGCTTCACTTATAAATACTTCACTATCAATAACACAATGGCAACACTACCACACATCCACGACTATCACTTATCTTGGGTAGCCAAAAAAATTAATGATTAAAGTTAACCATTTTAAAATTTAACAATTAATTAAAATTGTTAATTTTTTTTAATCATTAATACAAGTATGCTATTTAAATGTCTTTTTTATCTTAATGTCCCAACAACGTTCGAAAAGAAGTTTCTTTTTTTGAGATGTATGTTACAAACAAATGAAGTCACAGAATTGATTAACTGATAATTGTATTTCTCCCGTATAGGGTGACATACACTTTATTTATTCAAACACTTTTTGCTACAGTCTGTTTCTTGATGCATATATCATTTATTTAATATTTATAGTTTCTTTACTTCAAGATGTTTACTCCCTTATTTGGAACACGTTTCGGGAATCCTATTCTTCCCATCCTCAGCCTTCTTAATTTTGTATCTTGTTGCGTACTTGTGTTTTGATTGGTTGTTGTATGGTTTTCTGTTGGTTTTTGGTATTTTAAATTGGTATTATTGTGTGCAATTGTGGTGTATATATTAGCTTTTTGAGTATTTTCAATGTTGAGTGCTTTGAAAATTGTGTCATGTTCTGTATTGATTTATATTTGTTCAGGTATTAGTTTGTTTTGTGTTTTATTTAATAGACATCATTTTCCTGATCTTTATGTATATTTTCAGGGAGAGTTTCCTTACCCAGAATCCAGTAAATGGACAGATGCGGAGTTAGGGATTCCTCCAGATGATTATGAAGAATAGTGCGCTGTACTGAACTAATTTAGATAATTACGGTAGTGAAATACAAATGAAAGTGAAATACATATGAAATGTAAATATGTTTTATAAACTTTAAATTAAAGCAGTTAAATAAAGGAATTTCATAATATTAAACTTGTCTGAACACAAATGTATGTTGTTTGAGGTGAAATTGTAAGAATACAGTAAATTCTTTATGTTAGTGTTGAGTAATCGTTTAAAGCCTTTTATGCTAAGCACAGGTTTTACAGCACCCACAGTTTCCTATGTTCAATGTGCCACTTTTTTTCTGTCAGAAGAGTACGGGGTAATACCCCACTTGGCAATCAAAGATACGTTCTGTGATAATGTAGTACTATACAAAACAGCACTGTATGGGTTCAGTTTTTTTCAGTGATTATTATTGTTTACTACTTATTTTATTTTTATTTTTATTTATGTTTTTTCTAGGTTCTAAATATTTGCTTTATTAGAAACGTTAAGGATTAATAGAAATAAATTTAATTTAGGTACTTAAACGGTACATAATACTTGTACCTTAAACCTAATGAAAAAACGAATTTCGAGGATCAGTTGAAGAGTTTGCGGAGTGACATCTGTAGCTTAATGGTAAAACTAAAGTTTTTCGTGTGCTGCAAGATTTGTATTTTATGTGAACTCGTGTTAATTTCCAAATATATCTGTCAATTTATTCACTGTTTAGAAGCTCTTTAAAATTGATGTGTCTTCCATGTTTTGAAAAATGGACAAAATTAAACGTCGTGGTGTAATTCTTTGTTAAAAATTTTTTAGCACCAACAGAAATTCAAAACGAAATTGTAAATGCATTAGGAGATGCTGCGACTTCAAAACCAATGGTTTGTAAGTAGGGACTTGAGTTTAAACATGGTTGTACGAGCATTGAAAACATGGTTGCACTGGATGCCCAAAAAATGCAACAACTCCAGATGCGGCAGCCATCTTGCACAACACTTTTTCACACCAAGTTCTTGAGTTAAAGTGTGATGCACACACTCATATGAGATGCCTGTGATTTCAGCAACAACGTCATCCACTCCTCAATCTGTGGTTTTCCAACACCGTATGAAATTTGTTCAATAATACCATTTTTTTTTTGCACTTTTTGGACGTCCACTGCTGGGATCGTCTTAAGTGCTTTTACAACAATGTTTAAACTCGAGTGTGCCCCACTTGCCATTGTTTCTGAAGGCACAGCATCTCCTAACACATTTACAATATTGTTTTGATTTCCCTTTGGCGCTAAAACGTTTTTAACAGAGAATTCATCACAGCACAATGTTTGATTTTGTGCATATTAAAAACACGTGTGACAGGAAAATTTCAAACAGCTGGTACAAAGTGAATAAATTGACAGATGTATCTGGAAATTAACAGGTGTTCACGCGAAATATAGGCCTACATCTTGCAGCACACGAAAGATTTTAGCTCTACCACTGAGCTATAGATGTGGCTCTGCAAACTTTTGTATACTTCTAAGGAGCAGTATACTTCTAAGACCCTTGTATACTTCATTACAGCAGTAGTTCCCAACCTTTCCAGACCCACGTACCACTTTGGTCTTCCACAATCATTTAGAGTACTGCCGGAGCTTAAAGAAAGGTTATTGGGGGTATTCTCAATAAAAAACTGTATGCAACATAAATAGTGTATCTTATTATTCCTAGTTATGTATAATTATTTAAATCTAATACATCTAATCTAACAAACGTGAATAAAGAAAACAATCTAACATAAGAGGCATCTAATGAAATATTACCACAAAGTGTTTAGGTTGTGTTTTTATAAGGGTAATCACTTTAAATGATGTCCGATGAAAATTTATTGTTGTTTTGAACATACATTTTTATTTATTTATTTTTTTTAAGTGAATACTTTTTCTAAAGTCTTCCTAGATCCCTCTGCAACCACCAATTGGGAACCACTGCATTACAATTCAACGACATCATACTGAAATACGAAATTACTAACACACTACGTAAAATAACAAAAAAAAAAAAAAACAGCAAAACTAAAATCAAATAAATTTACAGTTAACCAATTTGTAGCTGGTAAACTAGATTTATAGCACATTACAATAAAATTAAAAGACATAATTTAAAAGACAAAAATTAATTTAAAAACAACAGTCCAGCCTGTGGTTCTTGTAATTCTTTGGGTTTCACACAAAAATAATCATTTAAAGTAGCTTGTCTTTTGCTTTGTTGCATTTCAGTTAGTAATTCCTGATAACATGACAAAATGGAAAGGACTCCTCTCATCACTTTAGAACTCTGCTTTTAATCGAGGTTGTCTACAAACTGATCCATAGTGTTTGTGCTGGTTGTAATACTGCTACTGAGGAATTCCATACTTACATATTTTTTTTTTGCATTTCTTCTTTTGTATCGTTGTCAACTGCTTCTTATAAAATGACCTCATTTGAATTTCTTGAAGGTCCTCATTGGTTAAGTTCTCACTGTGTGACTGCAACAATTCATCTTCCTCATGAACGTCTTCCATTCTCATTTTGTTGACCATTTCAATAATGTTTTAATAACTTATTCTGATTTTTCTTCCTGTTCTTCTATGTTTCTGCAGGATTGTGGAAATTTTTTTTCTTTCAAACTGTTCATACATTCTGTATAACTTCTCGCCAGACTGCTATTATGTGTTCCACAGCGTTCATTACATTGTATTCCCTCAAAACTTTCAAATGGATTGTTTATCTTCACTGTCTGTTCTCTTGAATAATTGTCTGAATCTCCGTCGAAGGTAGTAAACTTTAAAATTTGCTGTTGCTTCCTGGTCCATCAGTTGTATTAAAGGAGTCATGTTTAGTGGAAGAGACACCACTTCTATCAGTATGCCCGTTTGAATTAGGCGCAGATTGTTTGGATGGTTCAGAGAGAGCATTGTCAATAAGGAACAAAATCTCAGGCTTGAAGTTGATCACCTGGCCCAACAACTCAACAGGTCAGCATCGTACCTGACCTGTACGAGTAGCCTACTACGTAGTGTCATCTCACCCTGACCTAACCTGTGCTCATGGACTTGTGTAAAGGTATCTGCATTTTGTCTTCTTCCTTACAGACTTGAGTGAGTGTATTTGTGTTCCAGTTGTTGTTGTATCTTGAGGGACACTGTTGTGGTTTCCACATTACGCTTGGCAAAATGTGATGGTGACCTTGAGGTTTGCATGTTTTGGGGATTTTGTTTCGGAGGGTATTCATACCATTACAAAGTTTGACACTCTCTCGAGTGTCTGAAAGCAATAAGATCGTGTTATATTTAATGGTATCTTCTAAACAATATAATATTGAGTCTCCATCACAAACTGGTTAATGACTAGAATGTTTTGTTTTGACAGTGTTCCACCTTACCTCCGCCACTGTGACGTCATGTTTTTATTGTCTGCTAATCAGATGCTGCTTACTTGTTCAGGCTTAAGTATAAATTTCTTCTTGTCCTTAAAATACATTCAACTACTTAAGTAGGGCACTTCTTCCTAAGGTTTCTTCTCTGTATGGTTCTCATATGTTCTTAAATACAGTATATTTTAACTACATTTGTATAACAATTTCCATACAGCAAAAGTAATGCTCTGGTACAGCGAAGTAATGTTTGGTCCTTACATTAAATGAAAGATTTAATATAAAGATGATTGTTTATAATGTTCAGTTTAAAACATTATAATTTTAAACGGTTGTGTGCGTAACAAAATTAGAAGACACCTTTATTATACAAGCAGTTTACTTATATTAAAAAAAAATGGATTTTTCAGTTACAAAGCAATTAATTATTTTTACATTAGGCACATATATCACTTAGTTCACTTGTCTGACAAATGGATGTTAACAGATTTAAGATTGAGATATTCTTCCAGTGCTTCTTCACCCCTGTGAACAAAATACCATATATAGTGTTAGTAATTTGTGTTAAATTACCAATATTTTTTGTAACATTCATACAGAGATATGTGCACACAGCACAACATTAACACTTAGAGTGCGGTCACCTTAGGAACAGTTCCATACCGTGAAACGGGCTACTTTTTCGTAAAACTACTTGTTTTTAAAAGTGTATAAAAATTTTAATTTTAATGTTATCCTAAAATAAATTACATACTTATTTTCCTTCTATTTTATATAATTAACAATGTAAAATGTAAGATACACATACTGCAAAGTCAGGATCAGAATACGTGTATTCCTAACTGCTGTCACTTTGCTCTGCTTATTCTGGGATTTTTTTAAATATAAATACTCCATAATAATGATTCAAAATAAAAAAATAGTATTTAAATGAAGTGTTATTTCTAATAAGAAATATCTACAAAACTCTGTAGCCTAAATAAACACAAACGACACAACAAAGCTAAGCAAACACCACACGAGTTGTAAACAAACAAGTACCAGTGGCTGTGTACAGCAACCTTGATTACGATGTTTCAGCTACTTGTACCTGTACCATGCTAACATCTAGTGACAAAAATTTGTTCTACAATACTAACAGCTGACAACAGTTTTGTCAGATCGTAGTAATATTACTACAGATCGTGTTTAAACAAAGACGTCGTAATATCACTACGCCCACACTCAAAGTGTTAAACAAATTGATGTGTGTGTGTGTGTGTGCACGCACACATGCATATGCTTTTTTATCCAGTAAGAGCAGAGAAAGTATTTGAGCAAATATAGGAAGAAGTAAATGTAAAATGCCAAAATATTGATTTTAATTACTTAAAAAACACATACACAGTAGTACAGTTTCAATAGGAGATTTAGATAGGGGTGTTGTACAGTAAGATAATTATTTTAAAATTATCATTCACTATAAAATTCATAAAGAACATGCATTATGGTTATGGAAAAAGGAAATGTACTAAGGGGATAAATTGCAGACAACCAAGTGGTAACGGTGCAAACTACAAATGACTTGCACCGTTACAACATGCCAGTGTAAGCACTGGTGACAGACACTAAAGCTGGAGGCAATGATGAAGACACATAGGGCCTATAGCATGAGATGGAACAACAGTAAGCAAGTGCAGAAGTGCAGTACTTTTTCTGCACAACATCTGAGAGGTCGTACATACCCGCCTTCGGTGTGAAATGTTAAAAGAGGTTGGAAGAAGGATACTGTAATGTGTTGTAAAATCCTACGAAGTGAAAAAATTTTATCTTCATACAGCTGACTTAGTTTAAAACTGAAATCATGTCATACACTGTCAAGTACGTTAGCTGTGTCAAAAAATTAGGTACAATAATTTAAAAAAAAAAACATGAAAATAATTTGAAACTAAATACCGTAATATTGTGCTGCAATGGGAGTCAATTCCGTGTACTGGGATTTGTTACTTATTTTATTTTCATACTTGTAAGCAGATCTGTATAAGCATCCTAATTTGTGTACTTTAGATGGAGAAACTGTTCTCAGGTAACACTTCCTGTTGTAATTAAATTCATCCCACTCTCTCTCTCTCTCTCTCCCCCCCCACACACATTCTATATATATTTTGGATCAAGCAGATGAGTACTTACATATCTTTACCAATTCCTGACTGTTTGTACCCTCCAAATGGTGTTAGATTTGAGAATGCATTATAACAGTTTACCCTAGAAAAAAATAAAGTAAAATATGAACACCAACCACAATAATAGTCTGTTAGTGAAATGAACGTAGTTAATAAAAATGTACATAATAAGATTATATTCTTAGTAGCCTGTGACGGCAGCGGTATGCGAACATCTGCTCTCCGGTACCAGCGGTGGACACAGCGAGCCAATCCAACAACGTGCTCGGAGCGAGCCAACCAGCGATCCCGGTTAGTGCATAAAACCAGGGCCAGCAGAAAATTTTGAACACTTCGCCACGCCATCGGACGCACTTCATCTCCTCTCCTCTCTCGGACGACATCGGGGCGGAGTCAGCCGGAAGAAACAGCCGAAGAATAGAACTGCCGCCGTTCTTGCGTCTTCGCACTCCCGTTCCGCACCAGCGATGGATTTCGCTGGGCCGGCAGCCGACTCTACAACCGGTGCCGAAAGAAGAGAAGGACTTTAGTACCCCACGAACAGCAGGCGCAGCCGCCGAACATCTTAGCGCGGCACAACCAACATCAGCATTCTCGCCACAAGGTCCTTTTTAGGGCCACCAAAAACACTAGAGTGTACGATTGGCACCATTTGTCATGCGGCAAGCCTTTTGTCCGGTGACAAGCCGTATAAATAAGGTATGTACAAAATGGATCAGACCTTTTTTTTTCACAGTATATACTTATGATCTAGATGTGCCAACAATGATACGCATAGAAACGACTTTCATGTGCATGGGAAATTTCTTGTTTTCTCATACTACTAGCATTCCTATAAGTAACTGCTAGAAAGTCACATGGTGCAATATGTGTTTGTTGCAATCCCATTTTCTTCACAATGACTGAACGCTTGGAGCAGTGGTACCACATCATGTTCTATGAGAAACTAGTGGATACATAAGCAGAAACTGTCCAAAAGATTCAGCAGACTTCCAGTAATGATGTAATCAAGGTTACACAAACTAAACAGTGGTACAGCCGTTTGAAAGATGGCCGCTTGTCTGTGGAGAGTGGCCAGCATTCCGGGAGACCATCAACAAGCTGAAATGCTGCCATTATTGAGAAAGTGTGGACACTGATCATGGAGGACAATCATTTGACTTCTTCTTCTTCTTCTTCTTCTTCTGATAGTTCCTGTCTGTTTCGGATGTTGGATATCATACAGATTATTTTAACTTTCTGTACTGCTGCATGGAATAAGTCAGTTGTATTCATGTTGGCAAGGTCCTTAAATTTCTCAGTCATGAGAGTCTCGGTCGCCCAACTCGTCTCTTTCCAAGTACTTTTCCCTGTAGTATGGACTGCAATAAGTAAAATCTCTGTTCACTTCTCATGAGATGTCCCAGATACTGAAGCTTTCTTATCTTCACTGTGTTAATAACGTCCCTTTCTTTCTTCATTTTTCTAAGAACTTCAACATTAGTTATATGTGCTGTCCATGAAATGCTCAATATTCTACTGTAAAGCCACATTTTGAAAGATTCCAATTTTTTAGTTGTGGCTTCAGTCAAAGTCCAAGACTCTACACCGTAGAAGAGGACCAAGAATATCTAGCACCTTAAAAGTCTCATCTTTGTGTTTACTGTTAAATCATGACTTTTGAATAAACTGCTCATTCTAGTGTACACTGCTCTTGCTTTTCAATTCTGCTCTTTGTTTTGTGAGAGTGATCCCATTGTTCATTGACTATAGTACTAAGATATGTAAATTGTAACATGACATAAGGTAGTGAAGATACATTGATAATTAATTATAAAACAAAGAAGCTGAAGACAAGAATAAAGGTCAAGAACTTATAAACTCAGAGATTAATAACCTAATGACAAATGACTAATAAACTGACGATGACTTGACTCAATAGATTGGATAAATACAAGAAGAACAATGGAAGAAGGAACCAAGAAACAAATGTAATCAAGAAATTGATAACGAACATTGTAATCCCCTAATAATGACCATAAAATGTATGTAAACAAATGCACTAATGTAATTAGAGTATAGATGAGGTGTACCTAGGGTAATAATGACAAATAAGATAGTAATGTTATTTATATTTTATTAATGAAGGACTGTACTTATAAATATAAGATAGGGAGTTAATAATAAACACACCCAAATGAATAGTGATAAAAATAATCAAAACCAGTAAACAATACCCTGAGGCAAATAAAGGCCACAGTGAATAATCAAAAGTGATCATTAGTGAAGGGAAAATAAAATAAATACTTATAACCAGTAACCCCATGATGATGTTAACATAAATATACAACATAGTGAATAATAGCAAGTGAGTGGAATAAAGAGTGTATTAATACAAAAGTGGTGACATGCAGTTATAGCATGTTACATATAAAAGTGAAAGTGAATAAATAAAAAACCTTCTATGAAGGAAAAAGTGTAGTGGGTGAACATAAAAGGGTATTTTAGTTAGTAGACTGTATTAGAATAACTGAAGGACCTGTGATAAACTTTGTGCTAGCAAGTAAGATGAACTCATTATACTGTGATTAAGTTAAGCAATAGTTAATAAGAATTATAAAATAAGATAGAAATTAAGTCATTGGAATGAAAGGTAAACAAGAAAGATAGACACTGTTTTCTAGTGAAGGAATGAGGGAATAGAGTATATTGTGTAAAGTACAGTTTAATAGTAGTATAATAAGAGTTTTGTTGTTGTTTAAAAAACCAATATAATGTAATGAATTATCAGTTGAACCAGATAGTAGTAAGGAACAGAAGGGTAGTTAGAAGTTTATTTCAGGCTTGAACCTGTCAAGAAAATGTTTATTGTTATAATAAGAGGTGTAGTTAGAATCACCAATGTTTATTATTTGTTTCTAGTAAAAAATTGTTTTAAAGTACCATATATAAAGGTAAGGCGTTACAAAGAAATGTTAGATAGTAGTATAGGAAAATCTAGGCTCTAGGCCTAACAGTTAATGAAGAATTTTGTAAATTTAAGGACAAACTATAGCCCAATATCAAAGCAGAATATACCAAATGTTTAAACAAGTTAAGTAGGTATACCTAATACCAAAATATATAAATAACACCCAGTTTTAGATAAAATATATATGAAATATAAATAAGAAAAATAACAAAAATGTGATTAGCTACCCAAAAGTAACCATGAGGGATATCAAAATGATCCTTATCAAAAATTATGAACAATGGTATTCATGTAATAAACATAGCTATTAATATAAGAAAGAAATCTTAATTTGAAGATATTTTATAGATTTAAACTAAAATAAAACGTTAGAATATAACAATGACATAAATTAACGACCAATGAGAATTAGCATAATTTATTAGGTAACCATAGCAACTGAAATTTATTGCCAAAAAACCGTTGGAATTTTCATTAATCCATTATTGACCGACGCGGAGGGCGGATGTATGCAGCTCTCAACCCAAATTTTATCATAAATAAGTAAATTTTGACTGAAATCGGAAGGAAGAAAGATAGCAATAGCCACCTATGGAACACCTGATAATCTAATTATTATTAAAATATTCACAAAATAAAATTATCAGTGGAAATTAAGAAGACTTCAAGAATCATAGCTGACGACTCATCCCGAAGGAAGACAAGGAGTGACCTACTTCAACCCAAGAAAACGAACGACTGCGGAACGAGAGAGAAGCCGAACTTTATGGAAAAATCGTCTGAATGAGATTGATGAACAGCCGAGGAGGAGAAGACAACCAGATCCATCCGGAAGAAGTAGACGAGCATCGAGGAAGCCCCAACGAGAACTGATGAGTATAAAACAATAATCTCACTAAAAACGAATTCCCAATTTTTCTATCCATAATAACAAATCACAATTTTCACTTAATAAACATAACTTGTTGTCAAAATCCTAACCAAAAACTATACTAACTCTCATTGATGATTACTTACTTGGATGTATTAATGTATTAAATATTGTGTACCTAGTTTTAAGAATTATTATAAATTTGTGCATTTTAGCCGTTAATCCATAACTTCTGTAGCCAAAAGGACTTTCAATGCGCCCTGTGACAAATTTTATTGTCAACGAACGTTATTCGCCAAGCGGCGTGTACATAATACAAACAACTGAGCATGCCAACTGAGCAATTGTAAAAGCCGGTATTAATATAAAATAATGTACTACTAAATAATTGAAAATTATTAAAGGGTTAATAAATCTTATTGTTCTGCAACACTGTATGTTTGATTTGTACAAAATAAGCTAATACATAGAAAATTATTAAAGTGAAAACAACAAAACACCACAGTTAGCGAAGTCGACACTGCAAGACTGTATGCGCCAATCAGGTGGCGAGGCGCCAATATTCAAACCGAACGCCGAGAGATACGGTTTGCCTGTAAGTGGTAAGAAAAAGTATAACTCGACTCGCTACATACGAATAACATTAACAGAAGTAACTGAACTGATTAATAACCTCAATTATACACCCATACTATACCACGAACGCAACGAGCGAATTAAAAAACGCTTGTCACGCACACATACATGATACGAGTAATAGAACGAATTACAGAAACACTAATTATTAAACACCCCGATACTAAGTTCTATTACAAAATTTGCTTACAAGTTCAACTGGCCTTTGGTTTATATTAAGGGTGCAGTTTGTGAACTTGTTCTTATATACAATCATTAGCTTCGTTTTATTAACATTGACGTCTAGACCATATCTACAGCTGCTTTCTAATCATTTGACAGTGCAGGAAATTACTGATAAGACTGGAATCATCGTTGGTTCTGCAGACAGTATTCTAAATGAGGATTATGGCACACACAAAGTGTATATAACATTTGTGACCAAGCTACTTTCATCAGAACAGAGACAACTTGTTTTGAGGTCTCAGAGGACATGCTGCAGTGCGCCAACAGTGATCCTGAATTTCTGTAGACTGGTCACTGGTGACAAGACATAGGTGTACAGGTACGACTCAGAAACTAAGGTCCAGTTGTCAGAATGGAAGCACTCAAATTCCCCAAAGGCCAAAGAAGCACAAGTTTAGAGCAAGGTGAGCAAGATGCTGGTTGATTATTTCGACTACCAGGGCATAGTGTATCATGAGTACACAATAGAAGGCCAGAGCACCAATACTGAGAAGTCCTCCATCTAGTTTGTAATGTAATGTTTGATCCAAGAGACCAGAAATATGGGCCACAGGGAACTGGTAACTACATCATGACAATGCTCCAGCCCATTCAGCACAGCTGATGCAGACTTTCCTAACTAAGCATGGCATTCCTCAGGTTCTCTACTCTCCTGACATGGCTCCTTGTAATTTCTGGCTGTTACCAAAGATGAAGAACACTTTAAAAGGATCGTTGTTTTGAGAGTCACATGGAAATATTGGAAAACATGATGGCACAGCTGTGCGTTATCCCAAAAGACTTTCACCGATGGATGGACTCCTGGACTAAGTATGTGGAATCACAAGGGGGCCCACTTTGAAGGGAATTAGGTATTGGAAAGGTATATAGAACCTTTTTTTTGCCGGCCGGCTCAGGGTCAGATAATTTTTATATAGATCTTGTAGATGTATGTGCTCTAAGGCCTGTATTAGACTAGGCCACTGGTGGCACAACAAAGTTAATACACAGTGTGGGGCATTGAAGCAAATGAGACTTATAGAGGTAACTGGTGACACTACCGAAAATTGGCGACCTGCTGGTGGACGGCCCTGGCAACAGCTCGGGCAAATTTTGGTGGCGCCACTGCTAGCCAGGGCATTGTTTTAGACGTACCATATTGCACAGGGCCATTAGCGGTGCCACAACAACTGCGTCGTACACATCACTCCTGCTTCATAACACCAGGTTTCCTCTTTACATCATTATGCTACTGAATGTCAGTTGATTGGTTTTGCCTTGTGATTATGTCAAGTGAAAGTGTTAATGAAGTGGTGCAAAAGATGGGAAAAATAAAAAACAAGAAGAGGTAAAAAAATAAATATCCTTGTGTTAACACCACATATGACTCCTTTTATGTAGTCCAAATGTTTGGAAAATGATGCTTTTGACATGCGAAAGTAATTAAAAAATGTATTATCATCTGCACAAATTTCATCAAACAAAGTATAATACAGTCCTCCGTCTTCTCTTGAAGCTAATTGGATTTATGTTCATTTTCCTAGCTCTCTGCCTCCTCTTTTTTTAATAGCAGTGCAAGGAGAAGCCAACTTTCGTTTGGTGCCATTTTCTCAACTACATTTCTATGTTGCAGACAACAGGCTCCCTTTAACAGTGGCGCAACCAGTGGCTGATTCATTTTTGTCCCATAATACGGTGGACCCACCAAGTTTGCCACCAGTTACATCACCAGTGGTCTAGTCTAATATAGAGTCCTAAGCTAACAAAAGAAATAAATAAATACCTTTTTCTTTATCCGTGCTGCGACTACGTCTTTGATGTCTTACGACATGTTTCGGGAACATGTTCCCATCATCAGGTAAAATTGTTTTTTCTTCTAGTTCATAACGAACGTGTCAAGAATATAATAATTAAAACACATCAACACATAAACACATAACACAATGAGTATGATAGAACTCAGTCCACGTAACAGTGCGCACTGCCGTACTATAACTGACCACGTAATCAAACTATATATTCGGCTGGTGTACACAAGCGTTATCACTCTTCAATACAGTATCATATAAACAGTGAGATTTAAATGTTAATTGATCATTAAGCAGTAGGTTTGGTTGAAATAAAAGCGCTTTATATATTTCATATTCTTCCATGGCATCCATGTATCGGCTCTTACTGCATATATGTATGGGCGTAAAGTTATCTGTGAAACCACTATAACTGTGATTGCTGTTTACCAGATGTAAAGCAAAGTTGGATTTGATTGACTTGATGTTCCTTTTTGGCAAATGTTCTTTATATCTGTCTTTAAATTTCCTGCCCGTTTGTCCTATGTAGAATTTATCACATTCACTACACTGGATTCTATATATGCCAGAACTGTTTTCGGTTGTTTTTTGTGTTCGAGGTTTTAATATGTTCAATATGTTATTGGTAGTTTTGAAGGACACGATGATGTCTAATTTTCTTAATTCATTTTTTATTATATTAGGAATCACATTAGTATATTCAACTGTAATATAATGGTTCTTTTTACCATCTAATTTTAATTTTCTTTCCATTTTATTCCTACGTTTGCGAATTAAGTTATCTATTATATCACTTTTATATCCATTATTGACAGCTATATCTTTAATAACATTTACTTCATCTTGAAAATCTTCCTGGTTCATAGGTATAGTTAAAAGTCTATTTACGAAAGCATTAAAAGAGGCCATTTTCTGTGTATATGGGTGGAATGAATCAGCATGGACAGTTATATCCGTGGTAGTAGGTTTCCTGTATATTTTATATGTGATACAATCAGCGTTTCTTCGAACAGAAAGGTCTAAAAAGTTTAGGCAATTTTCATTTTCTACTTCCATGGTGAATTTTATGTTGTTATTTATGTTGTTCATGTATTTGAGTAACATGTCCATTTGTCTACAAGTGCCATTAAAAACCATGAACGTATCGTCAACATATCGCGTGTATGAGATAATTTTATCGTGGTAACTGTTACAGTTAGACAGCAGATAATTATTTTCATAAAAGTTAAGGTATATATCTGCCAGTAATCCACTTAAAGGAGACCCCATGGCTAACCCTTCTCCTTGTTTAAAAAATTTGCCGTCAAATGTAAAATAATTTTGTTTCAACACTATTCGTAATATCAAGATTAATTCGTTAATTTCCTGTTGATTTAATATTGCCGTATTAAGTAAATTGTTTTGGAGAATCTCTATTGTTTCTTGTATAGGTATATTTGTGTATAAATTGACAATATCAAAAGAAACCAGCTTATAACTCTGTAATAAGTCGATGGAATTAATTTTGTTTATGAAATCTTTATTGTTCTTGATACTATGATTATTCTCTAGCTTTATACTGTTTTTTATTATATGTTGAAGTTTTTTTGCGATTTTGTACCCAGGTGCCGACGTGTAGTTAACTAAGGGACGTATTGGCATGTTGTCCTTATGTATTTTTGGCAAATCTGTGAATGCAGGTGCCTGTGCATTTATTTGTTTAATATGGTGTCTAACATTTGCGTCAAACAAATTTATGCATTTGTTCACAGCGGAATTTAGTTCCTTTGTGTACTTGCTGGTGGGGTCATGCTCAAGTGTCTTAATAATGTTATTGTTAATAAATTCATAACATTTCTGCGTGTAATCTGCTTGACTCAATACAACTACAGTATTGCCTTTATCGGCTTTGGTAACTATTGCCTTATTTATGTCAATCTTTTGTTTTATTGTTTTCATAAGGTTGAGCTCCTTCTTGTATTTTAGAAACTGGTTTTTATTTGTACTTAAGCCATCCATTTTTTAATATGCGATCCAATTTACTGTTGATTACCGATCGTGTTACTTGTTGGGTTTCTTGGTTTTTAATGCATTTTATAGCAGCTTCAGCGTTTATAACTCCACGTAATAGGCTGTTTTTGCTAAGTTTAGGTAAGTTATATTGTAAACCTTTAGATAATAATTCTGTCTCGTCATTAGATAATTCGATATTGGTATAATTTACTACGCGTTTATAAAAGTTATGTTTACAATTTATGTTATCATACATGTGCTGTTTCTTGTATAGGTTATCAAACTTCTTAATGTGTTTCGAGATAATGACTTTAATTACTTCTCTTATCTGTGCTTCTATCAATTCCATAACATTGCTAATGATAGCAGGATGCAAACTGTCTAATACTTTCAAATGTGCAATATACAAAATACGGTTCAATCTGTCCTTTTTCACATACAATTGCTTAATTTCTTCTTTTTGCCATATCTTCTGTGCTATTGATTTAGTTTTAACCGCTGCTAATGACTTATTTTGAATATTAATTTTGGAAAAATTTGGTGTTATGTTGTTTTGTAAACATTTCTTAATGAATTTAATGTTGAGACTAGTCTTAATTATTTTCATCTTAACGTTCTTATATTTATAGACCAGGTTTGCCTGACCGGCTTCAAGATACATTATTTTTGGTCTCCAGTCGCAGTGAAATTGAAATAAATAAATACCTTTTTCTTTATCCGTGCTGCGACTACGTCTTTGATGTCTTACGACATGTTTCGGGAACACGTTCCCATCATCAGGTAAAATTGTTTTTTCTTCTAGTTCATAACGAACGTGTCAAGAATATAATAATTAAAACACATCAACACATAAACACATAACACAATGAGTATGATAGAACTCAGTCCACGTAACAGTGCGCACTGCCGTACTATAACTGACCACGTAATCAAACTATATATTCGGCTGGTGTACACAAGCGTTATCACTCTTCAATACAGTATCATATAAACAGTGAGATTTAAATGTTAATTGATCATTAAGCAGTAGGTTTGGTTGAAATAAAAGCGCTTTATATATTTCATATTCTTCCATGGCATCCATGTATCGGCTCTTACTGCATATATGTATGGGCGTAAAGTTATCTGTGAAACCACTATGACTGTGATTGCTGTTTACCAGATGTAAAGCAAAGTTGGATTTGATTGACTTGATGTTCCTTTTTGGCAAATGTTCTTTATATGTCTTTAAATTTCCTGCCCGTTTGTCCTATGTAGAATTTATCACATTCACTACACTGGATTCTATATATGCCAGAACTGTTTTCGGTTGTTTTTTGTGTTCGAGGTTTTAATATGTTCAATATGTTATTGGTAGTTTTGAAGGACACGATGATGTCTAATTTTCTTAATTCATTTTTTATTATATTAGGAATCACATTAGTATATTCAACTGTAATATAATGGTTCTTTTTACCATCTAATTTTAATTTTCTTTCCATTTTATTCCTACGTTTGCGAATTAAGTTATCTATTATATCACTTTTATATCCATTATTGACAGCTATATCTTTAATAACATTTACTTCATCTTGAAAATCTTCCTGGTTCATAGGTATAGTTAAAAGTCTATTTATGAAAGCATTAAAAGAGGCCATTTTCTGTGTATATGGGTGGAATGAATCAGCATGGACAGTTATATCCGTGGTAGTAGGTTTCCTGTATATTTTATATGTGATACAATCAGCGTTTCTTCGAACAGAAAGGTCTAAAAAGTTTAGGCAATTTTCATTTTCTACTTCCATGGTGAATTTTATGTTGTTATTTATGTTGTTCATGTATTTGAGTAACATGTCCATTTGTCTACAAGTGCCATTAAAAAATGTTTTAAACAAGGAGAAGGGTTAGCCATGGGGTCTCCTTTAAGTGGATTACTGGCAGATATATACCTTAACTTTTATGAAAATAATTATCTGCTGTCTAACTGTAACAGTTACCACGATAAAATTATCTCATACACGCGATATGTTGACGATACGTTCATGGTTTTTAATGGCACTTGTAGACAAATGGACATGTTACTCAAATACATGAACAACATAAATAACAACATAAAATTCACCATGGAAGTAGAAAATGAAAATTGCCTAAACTTTTTAGACCTTTCTGTTCGAAGAAACGCTGATTGTATCACATATAAAATATACAGGAAACCTACTACCACGGATATAACTGTCCATGCTGATTCATTCCACCCATATACACAGAAAATGGCCTCTTTTAATGCTTTCGTAAATAGACTTTTAACTATACCTATGAACCAGGAAGATTTTCAAGATGAAGTAAATGTTATTAAAGATATAGCTGTCAATAATGGATATAAAAGTGATATAATAGATAACTTAATTCACAAACGTAGGAATAAAATGGAAAGAAAATTAAAATTAGATGGTAAAAAGAACCATTATATTACAGTTGAATATACTAATGTGATTCCTAATATAATAAAAAATGAATTAAGAAAATTAGACATCATCGTGTCCTTCAAAACTACCAATAACATATTGAACATATTAAAACCTCGAACACAAAAAACAACCGAAAACAGTTCTGGCATATATAGAATCCAGTGTAGTGAATGTGATAAATTCTACATAGGACAAACGGGCAGGAAATTTAAAGACAGATATAAAGAACATTTGCCAAAAAGGAACATCAAGTCAATCAAATCCAACTTTGCTTTACATCTGGTAAACAGCAATCACAGTTATAGTGGTTTCACAGATAACTTTACGCCCATACATATATGCAGTAAGAGCCGATACATGGATGCCATGGAAGAATATGAAATATATAAAGCGCTTTTATTTCAACCAAACCTACTGCTTAATGATCAATTAACATTTAAATCTCACTGTTTATATGATACTGTATTGAAGAGTGATAACGCTTGTGTACACCAGCCGAATATATAGTTTGATTACGTGGTCAGTTATAGTACGGCAGTGCGCACTGTTACGTGGACTGAGTTCTATCATACTCATTGTGTTATGTGTTTATGTGTTGATGTGTTTTAATTATTATATTCTTGACACGTTCGTTATGAACTAGAAGAAAAAACAATTTTACCTGATGATGGGAACGTGTTCCCGAAACATGTCGTAAGACATCAAAGACGTAGTCGCAGCACGGATAAAGAAAAAGGTATTTATTTATTTCAATTTCACTGCGACTGGAGACCAAAAATAATGTATCTTGAAGCCGGTCAGGCAAACCTGGTCTATAAATATAAGAACGTTAAGATGAAAATAATTAAGACTAGTCTCAACATTAAATTCATTAAGAAATGTTTACAAAACAACATAACACCAAATTTTTCCAAAATTAATATTCAAAATAAGTCATTAGCAGCGGTTAAAACTAAATCAATAGCACAGAAGATATGGCAAAAAGAAGAAATTAAGCAATTGTATGTGAAAAAGGACAGATTGAACCTATTTTGTATATTGCACATTTGAAAGTATTAGACAGTTTGCATCCTGCTATCATTAGCAATGTTATGGAATTGATAGAAGCACAGATAAGAGAAGTAATTAAAGTCATTATCTCGAAACACATTATGAAGTTTGATAACCTATACAAGAAACAGCACATGTATGATAACATAAATTGTAAACATAACTTTTATAAACGCGTAGTAAATTATACCAATATCGAATTATCTAATGACGAGACAGAATTATTATCTAAAGGTTTACAATATAACTTACCTAAACTTAGCAAAAACAGCCTATTACGTGGAGTTATAAACGCTGAAGCTGCTATAAAATGCATTAAAAACCAAGAAACCCAACAAGTAACACGATCGGTAATCAACAGTAAATTGGATCGCATATTAAAAATGGATGGCTTAAGTACAAATAAAAACCAGTTTCTAAAATACAAGAAGGAGCTCAACCTTATGAAAACAATAAAACAAAAGATTGACATAAATAAGGCAATAGTTACCAAAGCCGATAAAGGCAATACTGTAGTTGTATTGAGTCAAGCAGATTACACGCAGAAATGTTATGAATTTATTAACAATAACATTATTAAGACACTTGAGCATGACCCCACCAGCAAGTACACAAAGGAACTAAATTCCGCTGTGAACAAATGCATAAATTTGTTTGACGCAAATGTTAGACACCATATTAAACAAATAAATGCACAGGCACCCGCATTCACAGGTTTGCCAAAAATACATAAGGACAACATGCCAATACGTCCCTTAGTTAACTACACGTCGGCACCTGGGTACAAAATCGCAAAAAAACTTCAACATATAATAAAAAACAGTATAAAGCTAGAGAATAATCATAGTATCAAGAACAATAAAGATTTCATAAACAAAATTAATTCCATCGACTTATTACCGAGTTATAAGCTGGTTTCTTTTGATATTGTCAATTTATACACAAATATACCTATACAAGAAACAATAGAGATTCTCCAAAACAATTTACTTAATACGGCAATATTAAATCAACAGGAAATTAACGAATTAATCTTGATATTACGAATAGTGTTGAAACAAAATTATTTTACATTTGACGGCAAATTTTTTAAACAAGGAGAAGGGTTAGCCATGGGGTCTCCTTTAAGTGGATTACTGGCAGATATATACCTTAACTTTTATGAAAATAATTATCTGCTGTCTAACTGTAACAGTTACCACGATAAAATTATCTCATACACGCGATATGTTGACGATACGTTCATGGTTTTTAATGGCACTTGTAGACAAATGGACATGTTACTCAAATACATGAACAACATAAATAACAACATAAAATTCACCATGGAAGTAGAAAATGAAAATTGCCTAAACTTTTTAGACCTTTCTGTTCGAAGAAACGCTGATTGTATCACATACAAAATATACAGGAAACCTACTACCACGGATATAACTGTCCATGCTGATTCATTCCACCCATATACACAGAAAATGGCCTCTTTTAATGCTTTCGTAAATAGACTTTTAACTATACCTATGAACCAGGAAGATTTTCAAGATGAAGTAAATGTTATTAAAGATATAGCTGTCAATAATGGATATAAAAGTGATATAATAGATAACTTAATTCGCAAACGTAGGAATAAAATGGAAAGAAAATTAAAATTAGATGGTAAAAAGAACCATTATATTACAGTTGAATATACTAATGTGATTCCTAATATAATAAAAAATGAATTAAGAAAATTAGACATCATCGTGTCCTTCAAAACTACCAATAACATATTGAACATATTAAAACCTCGAACACAAAAAACAACCGAAAACAGTTCTGGCATATATAGAATCCAGTGTAGTGAATGTGATAAATTCTACATAGGACAAACGGGCAGGAAATTTAAAGACAGATATAAAGAACATTTGCCAAAAAGGAACATCAAGTCAATCAAATCCAACTTTGCTTTACATCTGGTAAACAGCAATCACAGTTATAGTGGTTTCACAGATAACTTTACGCCCATACATATATGCAGTAAGAGCCGATACATGGATGCCATGGAAGAATATGAAATATATAAAGCGCTTTTATTTCAACCAAACCTACTGCTTAATGATCAATTAACATTTAAATCTCACTGTTTATATGATACTGTATTGAAGAGTGATAACGCTTGTGTACACCAGCCGAATATATAGTTTGATTACGTGGTCAGTTATAGTACGGCAGTGCGCACTGGTACGTGGACTGAGTTCTATCATACTCATTGTGTTATGTGTTTATGTGTTGATGTGTTTTAATTATTATATTCTTGACACGTTCGTTATGAACTAGAAGAAAAAACAATTTTACCTGATGATGGGAACGTGTTCCCGAAACATGTCGTAAGACATCAAAGACGTAGTCGCAGCACGGATAAAGAAAAAGGTATTTATTTATTTCAATTTCACTGCGACTGGAGACCAAAAATAATGTATCTAACAAAAGAATTTAAACAAGTGAAGATTGTTATTTGGTCTCATCCATATTATATATATGTCAGAATTTTTTCTAAATTTTAATTCATTCAACAATTTTTATTTATCTTTACTTTAAATCATAATTAAAAAAACTCGTTATCTCTAAGGTATGCCTTAATAGGACGCACATGTGTGTGTGTGTGTGTGTGTGTGTGTGTGTGCGTGTTCATAGCAGTTCCCCGTTTCTATCTTGCAACCATTCCAAACTCCTGTGTATTAGTTTCTTGTGGACATGGCTCTTTTGATTCCTTAATTCCATGTGCATTGAGGTTGGTCTCTTTTTATGTATCCTAAGGCTTCTTTTGATATTATTTTATGAGCTGTTTCTTGGATATGAACAACCAGTACAATTGCTTTTATTGTACTTGCTGTTTGATGTACATTCCACTTTCATTTTCTCTGTTACTTTCATTCCTGATTCTGTCCAAGCACAAGATTCCGGTCAGTTGCCCCAGAAGTCTGTCTTGGTAGATAAGTTTTTTTCTGGATTTTATGTAACTGCCACACCTCAGAGCCATTAATATTATACTTCACTTATTATACTTGGGGGGGGGGGGCAGGGAACCAAAAGTAAAACAAACCAAAAAAAATTCATTATCTGGTTTTACAATAAGTGAACTCCAACACTTACCAGACTGTTCCAGCTTGTACTTCCTGTGCAAACCTGATTGCTTTATTAATGTCTTTGGTTATAATACCAGCAGCCAAACCATATGTTGTATTGTTGGCTCTTTCAATTGCTTCTTCTATTGTTGAAAACTTTATGAGCTGTTGGACAGGTCCAAAAATCTGAAACCAAACAAAAATTATATACCGAGTTGGCCATTTGGTGTGAATTGAAAATGAACAAAGTTCGATCAAAGAGTTTGTAAACTTTTAGTGCTGTACCTTGCTTTTTTAAAGCTGTTTTTATGTGATATTGGTAGACACTTTAGTGCGACTCTAAAATTTGAGCCCTAGTTGATGCATAGTTTAGATGTAACAGCTAATCGAGTAAGTTGTGTTTTGGTGTATTTGGTGATTTTTTTTTTGATATTTTATAATGCAAGATTGAAGACCATGGATTAAACTTTATGTAAAGAATGAGGTAAGCTATTCTATCATAGTGAACATGTTGTAGAAGGCTTATGGTAAGACTGCTATGCATAAAAGCAGTTTAAATTTGGTACAAAAACTTCAAGACATTTTGAGTGAATTGAAGATTGTATAGTTGGATGAAGATTGTGATTTTATGTTCCATGAATTTTCATTACGGGGTACAATGGTGAGTAAAGGGTACTATTTTACACTACTCATGTGAGACTACTTGTAGAAAACAGTTGGATTTATGGGAATTTGTAGACAGACAATTTGTGAAAATTGCACCTCAATAGTGGACCAGGAAGCACGTCATTGTTTATTCAAGATATGTAGGTAAAAAAACTTGTAATGGTGTCACTACCACCACCATATTTGCTCCAATATGATGTTCCTTTTTTCCTGTATTGAAAAGTAAAAAAAAAAAAAATGTTTCTCAACTTCTCAACTTTGAAAACATAAAACAAAAATTACTATATGAGCTCAAGGCTATACCAAAGACACGTTCTAAAGATGTTTTTAAGACTGGAAAAATATTGGTGTAATCATGTTACATCTGGGTGAGTGTACTTTGAAGGAGCTAATACAAGTGTAGATGAATGTAGGCATAACTTTTCAAATAAACAAAAAACAAACTCTTTTTGGTCAGACCTCTTATGTTTGAAGAATTATAATTAAGCTATTTTCAACAAATGCTGCAAGTTTAGAAGAACAGTAAGAGATACTTTTAACAAATAGTAATCTAATAACAAACGTTAATATACAATGTATAGTAGAAACAGTTTAATGATATCCTATATGGATAGATTTCATGATATTTAGTTTGATTTGATTGAAAGATTACGTTTCAGTTCTTTTGGGAATAATTATATTAACTGTAATATCTTTACAGCTGGCAGCATTAAAATAAAAATAAAAGTGATTGTTGCAATAAGCACAAAAACCTCTGAGCTAGGACAGTGGGAACTCTATGGATGAAATGTGCTACGCATGATAAAAAAGCAGGTGTACTGAAAAGAAAAAAGATAAATTATCCCTAAAAGAAAGACTATGAAGGAAATTTGTATTCGCTTACCTCTTCCTTGGCAATCCTCATGTTGTCCTTGACATCTGAAAAAACTGTTGGCTTGATGAAGTAACCTTCTGTGCCAGCGCGCTCACCTCCAATTTCTAGTTTAGCGCCCTCTTTCTTACCAGAATCAATTAACTCCAAAACTTTGTTGAAAACATCGACATCAGCCTGTCAAAAAATGATTGAAGAAAATAATTAATGCTTGAAATCAATACTAGATTGTTCAAACAATTTTTAACATATCACTACTGACTTGGACCACTAATTTTTTATTGGTAAAAATGTAAAACTTTTACCTTGTAGCCTGAACTAGTTTTTGCTTATTACAATATGGCTCATAATAATAAGTGAAAACTTGTAATTTTTTTTATTGAGATTGGGGTAAGCCCATCTATCAATTTAAATCTCATAACAATTTATAAGGTGTAGGATGGGCACACTCCTTTAAAGACTAATCACTTTCTTCTTGTGATGCCTGTCACTTGACACACTACACTAAATCAAATGGCTTCATTCTATTTAGCCTTCGCACAAGTTCAGTATTGTCAAGAAGTTTAGTATTTTGATGTTCTGGTGTTTATGCAGATGTTTCTCATGCTTCTTGGCGAATCGCTGAACTTCATCTTCAACTGAACAACTGAAGGAATCTTCAGATCCCTGTGGATATCCTCATTTCGTATGTACCATGGGGCATTATCAATACACCTCAGTACTTCATTTTTATTTGTAATCAGTACTTGTAATAACAGTAAAGCTTCTAATACGCGAAAACTAGTTCAGGCTACAAGGTAAAAGTTTTATATTTTTACCAATAAAAAAATTAGTGTTCCGAGTCAGTAGTGATATACTGTATTTATAATTAGTTAATCAACAGACACATCATGGACAACAAAATCCAGAAATCAAAAACTTTGAGTAAATAAATCATAATTGTTGTAAAACTGGATTCTAAATACAGTGGAACCCCGCTGGTCTGAACTAATTGGGACCAAGTCCTGTTCAGATTGGCGTAAATTCGGATTAACTGGGTTATAGGTTATACAGTACTGTATATTATAAATATAAATTGTATAACGTTTATAAACAGTACCACATTCGTGCCAACATTCAAAGTACTGTACTACTTTTTGATCTTTCAATCTCTCTTTTATACTATAAAAATATGGTGAATACCAGTTAAATATTCCATTGGCTACTGTTAATTCCAATACAATACGTGACTCGCTTCAATGAATGACACTGAATAACTATAGAGACAGTGCAGGGACAGTGACGGGCGGGCGCTGAGTATGACACAATAAGATTACTCACGATTCCAATGAAAATGAAGAAGCTGATGATACTGTGCCACAGATCTCACACGCCGAAGCAGTGAGAGCTTTTGAACTATCATTAGCCTATGTAGATCACCGTGCCAATGCTACACTGGCAGATGTCTTATTTTTGAGGCGCTGGCGGAACATCGCGGCATCTGCTGCATTTACAGATTTGCATCAGAGAAAAATGACTGACTTTGTACAACACCTTAAGTAGTGTCTAGTTATGTAGTGTGTATTTATTGTAGTTTTTGTGTTTTATATACTTTTACTGGCACTAAACGGTAAGTACCAATATGTTTTTCCATTCATTTTACAGACGCTAATTTCTTGATAATGTAATTCAAAACTTTATTTTGCCATATATTTAAAACAATCTAAAGTACTTAGTTTTAATAAAAATTTCACTAAAAATGCATTAGTGTGTATTTATCTAAGCTTTTTATATACAAATTATATTGATATGTTCCAGTTATTTTGTGGTATTTTTTTATTTCTGTGTCAAATTTTTAAACCCTTTTTTCAAACTACCGGTTCGGATTAAGTGGGGTTTCAGACCTGCGGTGTTCCACTGTATTAATTTTGCAATTTTTACTATGTATAAACAGAACTTACATGTATTCATGCTGAGGTCATGTAAATACCTGCGGTCCATGATGACTGTTTTCATCAAATGGATCTCCAACTGTGCGTTTTGATGCTCTTTCCACAGTCTTCTTGACAAACTTGTCATAAATTTTGTCCTGAATATATGTACGTGAACCTGCACAGCAGATCTGCCCTTGGTTGACGAACACGGCTTCTTGTGCAATATTCACTGCTTCATCAACTGGTGGTTTGGAAAAAAAAACATGGTTCATTCAGTAACACTGTTAATTAGTAAGTTCTGTAATAGTAGGATATTGTTTGTTTGTTTCTATAGGTCTTGTAGCATATGAATATATATTATAAACTTAATGAACACAACATTAAAACAAATAACACATCTTAGGTAGACAGGTTTCAATATCTCCTTTGATTATACTAGACCTAAACCAAAAGTTAGCAGCCCCTAATAATAGATGTGCAAAATATGTAGATGTTTGAAAATAAATCAAGGAAAGAGAAGTGTTATAAGATATGGGAGTCATGATTTACGAGGTGTGTTGAAAAAAAGACTTAACTACTTGTGTAGCGTGTCAACCTGCACAATTAAGTACTGCTAGTGACAGGTTGAACAGGATTGCAGTTATCTCCGTCCCATCATGATCATCAGTTTTAGAGCTACCGTCGGATTTATAATGAAGTGAGAATGAAGATATTAACACAATGCGCATGTACACAATTTTTCTGCTAGCTTCATAAAATCTTTATAAAGCAATTTCAATTTCTTTATTTTGCATTCCAAAGATAGAATTGTATTCTAAAGTTAATAACTGTATTACCACTTGCATTGGTACGCAGTTGCTGACTGATTTCAAGACAGGTTTCTTCCTGATTGTCAGTCAACAAAAAAGCACAAATTTTTCAGTGATATGATACATTTAGGTTTTTCTATCAAAATTTAATTGTATGATCTTATATGGATGCACCTTCTCTCAGGAAGTCTTGGCAGTTAAACGATGATTTACAATTACCACATCACAAACTCTCTTGTCATGATCTTTGACATTGCTCTGATCTACAATGACCATTGATTTTGCCCTCATTAAAAATGCTTCAAATAATTGTTCGGCTCATACAGGCCTCTGTGTATTCTTAACTGAACAACCAGAATGTCTCAGTAAAGTTTTAATCTAGTTTGCCGCAAGTTTTATACGAACACGTTCTTTGAGATCTTACTTAAGCACGTCATCAATAATCCAATGGCCGGATTATGCACGTCCCCACTCAACCTGATATAGGCCAGACTGTTCCCTATAGCAGAACAGAATAAATGGTTGTTTGTTCTGAAAAACTATTGCTAGGTGCGCCTGGAGTCGCAGCGCATTATTTTTGTGGGTTGATGTGTTATTCAAAAAGTTCGGTCGTTTTTGAACACATCTTGTATCATATGTAAATTCACTACATTTTAGATCTGGGGTTAGAATAAAAGTACAAGAATGAATGATCAAGTACTTAAAGGATGCATTCAAAAAGATTTGGTAAGAAACAAAGCAAGAGATAAAACCTTCAAGTACTCAATTTGGGTAGGAAGATTATATGAAATTGCATTACTGTCTGGAGAGATGCAAGAAGCCAGGTTAAGCTTTAGGCAACAATATGTATAAAGCAGAAAGGAGAAGGAACATAAATAGGCAGTAGAAATTATGGAAAACATAATAGGCAAGTTAAAAATATGCAAAACGTAGGTGATAATGATAAGCCATATAGGGGGGAAAATTGTAGATACGTGTCCAAGGGACATAATATTGATTGTTTATTTGTTAGTGATTTGAGTCATTCAGCTTATCAGTTAGGTAATTACTACAGAAAGTTATGAATTTTGCTTAATGGATTCTTATATTTGAGTAATTATAAGTATAACAGTACCGACTTGGAACACAAAGTTTTTATTGGTAAAAATTAAAAGTTTTTTTACCTTATAGCCTAAATCAGTTTTCGCTTATTACAGCTTCATGAGAGGCAGCCACTGGGAGTCCTCCCAGAAGAGGACAGCGCTCCCAGTGGCAGCATCTGACGAAGCTTATAATAAGCTAAAACTGGTTCATCACAATGATGATTTAAAACAAATTTTAAATAGCACAAAACAAAAAATTTGTTTGTTCAAAATAACCCATGATAAAATAATCCACCCTCCCCTTTGTAGCAAATAACTGGTACAAACATGTGAAAAACTAGTACTGACACGCAAATTATCCAGTTGTTACGCTAATTAAAATAATCATGGTAATTATCTCTAAAAGACGTGATAATCACAAATAAAATACAGACAAAAATAAAGAAGCTGTAGTATAATTAATAGTAGCTAATTAAAGGTAAAATAATAATAATCAGACAGAACTACTTTTCTCTCGATGTGTAAACTACGCTAAATCACTACTCACGGCCCCTAAACCTACCCCATTCGTCTCTGAATCGCGGCCGAGGCAACTGCTTAGCCATGTGTTGCGAGAAGAAATAAGTGTTATATTACCAAACTATATAGAACTAAATAGGTGCTTTTGTAAAAAAAGAGAAATAGGTAGAGGAGAGCGTAAATATGTAGTGAAAGGAAGTAAAAATATAAATGTATAAACAGCGTAGCCATGGCATCTCTTTAAGAAAGTGTATAACAATTACAGTATGTACAATACTCAATCATAATGTAACAGTAGTGCAGTCAAACATAAATGTGAACAGTGAAAATGACCTTCTGAAATAAATCAACAACAACTCACTACGAGCACCATGTATCCAGAGACCGAGCATCATGAATAAACAACACACTTAGAGTCAACAGATTTAATGGAGGACCACTACAACTGCAACTAAGATCATCCAGAAAACCCCGCCGTAGAGGATCTAGAAGAGGACCAGCTATGGATATACCCAATACCCAGGTGACACGGAAGGATAACTTCTGTGGTTGTACTTCTTTTAAAAAACGCTGAGTAAAGACAGTAAATTTATCGTAAAGACTCATATCAATCCTGTAAATTGTAACGTAGTAAGAGGGATAGTTAATATTCCTAAATAATAGTAGCCTGAAACTGCAAACAGGTATAACTAAGTAAAAAGTAAATGAACCTATTCTTCAAATGGTTTACATAATGTTCTAAATAATCTGTAATATCATAAAAATTAAAGCCCGGATCCGTGGTATTTTATTAAATATGCAGCTGTATGATTTTGAGCTCATCAGAAGAATGTTTTGAGCAGAATGAAAGCGTTTAGTTCAGAATTTAATCACTAAGTAAGAATCATGAATGTTGTATCTAACATCTTAGTAACATCCTAATATATCAGAAACCTTGCATTGAAATTTGTAATAAAGAGATGTCTTTGCTAAACCCAAGAGAGTGAGTAAATTTATGAAACCTTAATCTAACTCCTAAACTTTACAGGTTCCTCATTTGTGTGTAAGTAATCAGTACATACAATGGCAGCCGGTTTAATTGACAAGACGTTATAAGGTGCGGCACTCTGCTAATAATCATTCACTCTGTTAATTTCAAAAAGGCATAATTAATAATTTGAGTCGTATAAGACGCTTCCCTGTTGATTATTAAAGTAATAACAAACAGTAACTTAACAAAAAAGCGTAAATTTATTCACTCTTAATTTGCTGAGCAAAGCACAGAATAAGTATTCATTTTGCTAAGAGAACCATGCTGTGAAAATACTTAGAATAATTAGACTTAAATAATTACCCTAAAGCCCCAATTATCTGAGCGATAATCGTGTGTATCAGATATAATGTTTACCCGATAGTATAAAATAAAAACAAAAAAAAATTTTTAATAATAATATAATCCAGTAGGAAGAGGAAATTATGAGTAAAACCCAAAGTAAAATAAAGCTAAATTTAAATAAAGGTAATCCACAAGTCCCCGCTTGTAAAACTATTCCATTTTCAACCAGTCGGTACACAGACAAGCTGTTTCCTGTAGAATTCGTTTTGAGGAATGTACGATGTCAATTCATTGTTATTCCCCCTTTAGCAAGCCCCTCGTTAAGCGAACAATACAAACCACCCTCTCACATTGAATCGCCACCCCAACAGCTGGGTAACGGTGTAAACAATAGAGGACAGTGAACTCTCTGTGTGAAATCTCTTTTGCCTATCAAAAATGATATTCTCTCATTATCTGTTGAGATAATTTAGATTTGATTTATTAGTATAAGATTGTTATCGTATATATATATATATTGTAACATCACAAGATGTCACCTAACCTAAGTGTATGTTATCAGATTTTATAAAAACAGAACAACCATGTAAATAGGTATATAATAGTAGAAATAACCAAGAAAGAAGAAACCAAGAAAGAAGTATGAAGCAGAAGTGCCACATGAAACAGTAACCCAAGGGCTGTTTGACACTACAACTAGACTGAGACTAAAACGAACTAATGGACAGAATAAATTTACATTCAGCTGTCAATTCAGTAAATAGTTGATGTAAACCGAATGTCATTTGTAAACAAAAGATGAACTAATGAGCAGTTAAATACTGTGAAAGCAGAATCAGCATTTTGCTGATAATAGATGTGACAATGAGCAGTAGATTATGAATGCCAAAACCAATGTTAACAATGGCTACATAGTGAGAACTAAGATGTATTTCAGCATCAAATATACTTGTTGGAAAAGAGAACTATTTATAAAAGAGAATCTTATACAAATAAGATGTCTCCACAATTTACCGAATTGAGAACCAATAGGCATTATTAAGGCCAAATTTCAATGTAGGCGATATGCCTTAGCAAGCTTAGACCAAACATTAGTCAGTAAAATGGCTATCGAGGATTATCACAAGTGTAAACTAAAATGCACAGAACTATGGTTATGCCTTGACATAACAAAAAATGTTATTAAAACAATAGGTTTAATCATAATTTTAATTGTTAAATAGTAGCTTAAAACAAATTAGCGTGAAACGAAATGTCATAGTCAGTAGGATCATTTATTACAATGTATAGAGTTAAGGTGTACAAGTAATGTTCAGCAAAAAAACGTCAGTACAGCATTAATGGTGTTCGCGCATAAACATTTGATTAATAAAATGTTATGTGAATACAAGCAACGTTACCCAAAAGTGTAAAATCGGCGACTCATAAAGAGCAGACGACAGTAAGAGTAATGTACCCGAACGTTGGTTTTATAACAATGTCGGTCAAAGTGAAAGTAATTCGAGAACGAGTGATATCAAATTAAAGGAAAAAGAACAATCTTTAATTTGATAGTAATATTAACCCAATCGCAACTGTATTTAGTGCGGGAGAGATGTTAGCATCATTCTAAAAATGTACATCGGGAAACTGTTTATGAATAATAACAAGAACGACAACTAGTTACCACCACGACATTTGACGGTTAGGAAAAGCCGTTATCAACTGTCAAAAAGTGACACGTCACACCGACACACCTACCAAAGCCAATCAGAAAATTAGTTAGTAATCAACATTTTTACCTAGAGCCGATCAAAGAGAGGGGTATATAAAGACAAAACAACGAATTTTGAGACAGACCTTTACTAACTAGCATGCAGCACAGACGTGTGCCCGTCATCTCCACGTTTTTTAATAACACTTAGCGTCAGTTACATAGCACATTGGAACCAATAGTTCAACAACAAGAAACGACTACTTCGAGTTCATCCACAACCAACAACAGTGATTAAGTGCAGTTTCATTTTTATTTTGTGCGGGAATAACGAACAAAAAATAATTTATTGTTATTATTCACGATCCATTTTAATCAGAAGAGGATCGCATTATTCTGTTCTTGTGCGAATTTAGTGCCGAAACCCAGTAATCATTATAATCCGATTACTTAAGTGATTAATAAGTTTTAATGAAATAATTAAAACTCAGAAGGTAAAAGTGCAATCATTACTAATCTTGATCTGAGTGCCATAACCTGTACTTTTTGCAACAATAACCTGTACTGACGCAAACACAAAAACATTATTTAAGATTACACCACGTCTCGATTTATTATACAAATTTGTTATTAGTAATTAAGCTATATGTTAGTTGTAAGGGTTCTCACTTGATAAATATTGTCACTAAAAAAGCAAGCGTTGATGAAACGCGCGATCTTTCAACAGATCGTTTTTTTTTTTAATTACTTTGCAAAAGTAACCTAAAACTTTGTTGATCAATTTTATATCAAAAGGATTATTGGATATTGTGTAGGCAGAATTGTTTTCTTTCGTGTCTCAAAGAATTCACTACTGAGATTATAATAACTTTCATATTAAAAATAAATAGTATCTGGACTTAACCAGATTTATAATTCATGTTCTGAGCAAGCCGTATAAGGCATATAATAACTGACTTTTAATTGTACAACTTTGTACTACTGAGATTATAATAACTTTCATATTAAAAATAAATAGTATCTGGACTTAACCAGATTTATAATTCATGTTCTGAGCAAGCCGTATAAGGCATATAATAACTGACTTTTAATTGTACGACTTTGTATGTTTGTATTATATTCGTTTTTTTTTTTGAATTCACTATAAGGGTGTAAATAAACCCATTATTAACAGCATCACCTGATTTTGATTTATTTCTATAGGATAATTGAATATTTTCTTTTAATAAGCTTAAACAACCTTCTGTTGTGTTTAACATATTGGAATAGCATTGCCAAAAGGTGGTACTCAACTATTTTAAATTTTCTAATCATCCAGTAATTTTATGTATGGGTTTTACACGGGATTTTCCCCGAATAAATCCGTGTGGCGCCCACTAATTAATAAACAAGGTAACCTAACCTTGCAACCAAAGGGAGTTGGTGATTGTAAGCTGAGTTGACAGTTTAGTGAACTTCTAGTAAACACAATCAGATACGTAAAAGTATATATTTGTTTATGATATTGTCCAGACTTTACTAGACGTGACATACTCAGACTACCTGCAATCTGGAGAAGAAGTTTTTACTACCAGTTTCAACCAGACGAGAATTAATATCAAGCAACCAACTGCTATACTTCATGTTTTAACTTAAGTCAATCTAGCACTTAAGTATAATCAACTTCAATATTTTATTTATTTAATACAAGGGAATTTTTTTAAAACAAGTATAATTAAGCCATTGTAAACACTGTGAGTAACTTTGAATGTTTTATTTTAAATTACTTTACTACATTAGTAACCTTCAATTAGAAACAACCATTCTCAACCTTGAGTTATCTCAAAGGAACACTTCACACATAGTTGAACTTTGTTTTAACGAGACTTTTAATATTTTAACCACGAATATAAGTTTAAACAATAACAACTCTTTTATTTTATTTCAAGTTAACTTAAACGTAACGTAAATTTGATTATAATAATAAATAATAAAACACCCTTCCTCACCTAATCTCATTTAAACGTTATAAATTGGCGCACCAACTAGTGTGGCTTAAAAAATATTAAATAAATATATTTTTTATATTTTATATCAGCCCGGTAGACACAAAAAAATTAACATGCCGCACACCCACCAATACGATACAAGATATAAGGACAGTAGGGTAGGAGAAATGCAACGGGATGTAGATACATACGAAGAGCAACCCACAGACGAGATGGAAGTTATTACAATCAATAATGTCGAAACTAGTACCGACGAAATGCCTCGTGTAGAACCAGAGATAGAAGTGACAGTAGACAACCAACCCAGACGGCCTGAAGAAACCCCACAGCCAAACAAACCGACTGAAGAGATGAGATGGGAAGCGATGATGAAGATAATGATGGAATTAAAGGAAGACGGTAAGAAATCTCATAAAAAACTGAATGACTCGATGAATAAAAATATGGAAACATTAAAAGAAGATGGTAAGAAATCCCGGGAAGAAAATCAAAGGAATGTCGAGGTGTTAAATAGAAATATAGAGTCGATAAGGGAGGACCATCGGAACTTAAATAGAAATCTGGAATCGCTTAGTAAAAATGTGGAATCGCTGAAGGAGGACCTAAATAAAAGGATAGACGATACTCATAAGTCTATGGACGCGCTGAACAGTAAAATCGACGATAACAGCCAGGCCATTAGAGAAGAATTGAACAATACCTTGATCGAAATTAGCAGGAGGATGGAAGAAGGCAGTGATAAAATAAACACCAGAATCGACGTGGAGATTGCCGTTGTGAGGGAGGAAATCGTCGAAGTAAATAAAAGGTGTGAACAACACGACCAGGACTTGCAGCGAACCAGAGAAGAGGTCGACGGGAGACTCAATACCATGGAGGAGGTGACCGAAGCAAGGATAGAATCTTTAAAAAGGACAAGTCAAGATGAAATTAAACGTGTAAGGTTAGACGTAGGTGAGCGCTGCGAAGAAGTGAGTACCTCTGTAGATGCGGTGAGGAATTTAACTGTCGCAAATCGAGAGAGGATTGAAGAACTTAGACAGCAGGAAATAGTGCAAATGCGGGAGGAGATTGAGATTATCCGCAACCGCCCGATACCAGGTCAGTACTTACTACCGAATGATAACCGCGACGCTATCAATTTTAGAAATTATCGACGTAATCCCATCGAATTTTTAGCGCGTGTGGAAGAACACTTGGCGCGGATTAGAGAAACTAGGTGGAATAACATAAAAAGTTTGATCGACGAATACTTTAAAGAAATCTACGACAATTGGTGGACCGCAACACGCCACGAGGTTCACAGTTACGATGAATTCAAAACTCAATTCCGCGCAAAATACTGGTCCGAGGCGACGCAAAACATCGTACGAGACCATATATGTCACGGAAGATACGATGCGAACCGAGGAGGGACCATGACTTCATACTTCTTAGGTCAAGTATGTCTCGCAAGAAACCTAGAAACAAAGATACCGGAGGAATGTCTTGTCACAAAATTGTCTTATCACTTTGAAGAGGGTGTCGCAAAAGCACGTCAGTGGGGACAGATTAAGACAATAGCAGCTATGTCAGCGCTGCTCGAAGATCAGGAGCACGAGGGATATTACCGTAGGAGTCGTCGACGAAATGACCAGTTTAATACCATGGGCGGCAATACGAACAATAATAATAATAACTACCCTCGAAATTCTCGAAATAATTTTAATAATAATGGTCAGACAAACCAAAATTATAATAACGCTAATCACAATAATAATAGGCCGAATAACCCGAATAATAATAATAACAGTAATAATAATGGCAACCCGAATAACAATAATAATAACAATAACCGGCGACCCAATTTTAATAACAACACTAATCGACCACCGAACCAAGGCGGGAATAACCAACCGTCGCAATATCGACGAGCAAATTATGTACAAGCCAATTACGACTCCGATAGAAGGCGACGATACCAACGTAGAGACAGGTACAGTGGAGACCGAGGAAGCATGAGAGGGGGACGATGGAGGAGTAGTAGCATTGAGGGTGACGACCGCAATAGCGACTACCGACCGCATGTACATTTTGTTCCAGACCAGGAACCCGTCCAGCAAGGAGGACGTACCATGATGAATGATAGGAGTAGTGGGAGTGATCAAGACCGACGCAACGAGGAGAGTACAAGCTCTTTAAACTCCTCGCGGCAGTGAAAAATTATGGTAACATAAACCCTTCGCTGAACCACTCTATTGGGTTTGATTACGGCAACAATACGAATAAAATCACTATCTTATTTAACCATTACTTGAAAAATATACGACAGGAATTGCTAGAGGAAGTAGTAACCGTTCACCAACAACACACCCACGATATAGTATACGTGACGGCCACCATTAACGAAGTAGCTGTCATGTTAATGGTCGACACCGGGGCCAACGTTTCCCTAATGGATAGCACCGAGCTCAATCGTATTCAGGAGGAGAGCAGAGTCAGCATACCGACGTTACCTGTTACGAACATCATCCTGATAGGGGCTACAGGACGACAAAATAAATCAGTAAAAAAGCAAGTTAGGTTGGAAGTAACCAGCCAAGATGTAACCATTCCAATGATTTTTCTAGTAGCAACAGGTCTACCATTTCGTAGCTTGATCGGCTGCGACCTTCTACGTAAACACTCCGCAATAATCGATTTAAGTTCAGACAAATTAACTCTGAAAACAGCTGACGCGGATTGGATTGCAGACATTGTAGGAAACCGAGAAGTTCCCCTAGAAAGAACGATATTCCATATACAGCGAACGACCAACCCTAGAAACCAAGTATTTAGACACGAGCGGGAGTACAGTGATGATAACAATGATCTATGGGCAGAAAAAATCAGAGAAATAAGACAATTCCAATCGACTGATAGAAATAAATCGCCAAGTTCAGGCCAACTAAATAAATTAATAACAATATATAATAAATATAGACACGTATTCTCAGACCTACCAGGAAAAGTTAAAAATTATCAATGTGTATTGCATTTCAAGGAACCAGTAAATTTTAATCGCAAATCTTACCCCATTGCGTATTCCCTTAAGGAGGCTGTTCGGTCCGAAATCAATCAGTTACTAGAGGATGACATAATAGAACCCAGTCAGTCCCCTTATACCAGCCCTATAGTGGCTATTAAGAAAAAGAACGGTAAGGTAAGACTTTGTTTAGACGCACGAGAAATAAACAAACACCTAGTCAATAACCGAACATCTCAGGGCGAAATTGAAGAGATTCTAAAGAAGTTCCATGGTGTACAATACATAAGCTCGTGGGATACGGTCTGCGGGTATTGGCAGGTCGAGCTGCATCCCAACAGTCAAAAATATGTTGCTTTTATATTTGAGGGACGCAACTATCATTTTAAGAGGTTGCCGTTCGGGCTAATAAATTCAGTAGCCATTTTTATACAATGTATGGATCAGGTGTTAGGACAGGAAGCACTGAAATTCACGACCGTCTATGTGGACGACCTGCTCATAACGTCCACCAATTGGGAAGAACATTGTCAGAGAGTAGAACACGTATTAAACAAACTATCAGAGAATCATATTACTCTAAAATTGGAGAAATCCCAACTTATTGCAAGAGAAGTACAGTTTTTAGGTTTTCAGCTCACCGAATTAGGGATAACTCCTTCGACAGAAAAAATCGAAGCTATTCAAAAGTTCCCCACCCCCAAGAACAAAAAACAATTACAATCTTTTTTAGGATTGTGCAACTACTATCGAAAATTTCAAAGTAATTATTCGGAACTAACTACCAAATTGTCTCCGCAATTGTCCTCGAAGGATAGATGGACATGGGGTCCAGCACAGGAAGGTATATTTCAAAGGATCAAAACGAAATTTCTAGAAATAGTAATCTTGCACCATCCAGATTTTGATAAACCTTTTTATTTGAATTGTGATGCCAGTGACATCAGTTTAGGCTCCACATTATACCAAGAAGACGACGAAGGAAACCACCTGGTAATAAGCTTCGCAAGCCGTACCTTAAACAAATGTGAAAGAAACTACAATGTCACTGAAAAAGAACTCCTGAGTGTAGTATTCGCATGTAATAAATTCCGCACATACATATTAGGATACTCGGTTACTGTTAGAACAGATCACAAGTCCATATCCTTTTTGAAGAGCTGCAAATTAAGTCATGGACGGTTAGCAAGGTGGAGTTTGGTCCTACAAGAATATAACATTAATTGGGAATATGTTCCTGGCAGAAAGAATATAGCCGCCGACGTACTATCACGGGTAAACCTTACAAATCAGACTTATGAAGGCGAAAAGGAGACACTAGCTAAAGTGTATAGCATATTAAAAAGCCGGACAGAATTGGAAGGCATTATCAAAGAAATAAAGTCACATCAACGACAAGACGGTAAACTGGCACAAATGTTCCAGAGGTGGGATGATAAGGATGTAAAAATAACTCCGTATTACTGTGTAATTGATAATATATTATTCATTAAAACTAAGTATCACGATCACGGTTGGAAATTATGTGTACCTAAAACCTTAGAGAAAGAAATAATCATAGATTACCATATCCGCTATGGGCACATGGGTGCTGTCAAGGTAATCAAGGCGTTAGAAGAACATATGTATATAAAAGATATGAATAGAATACAAGTACTTATTGATTATCTTAGACCATTACACTAAGTATATAAAACTATACCCTATGAATCGAGCAACTACCCAAAGGATACTCAACTTAATAATACATAATTATTTACCCGAGGTAGGTTGTCCGAAAACCCTGATCACCGACCACGGTACACAATTTAAAGGACGGAGGTGGAAGGACACACTGTTGGAATGTGGAATAAAAACATACAAAACTGCAGTGTACCACCCCAGTAGTAACCCTTCGGAAAGAGTATTAAGAGAAGTGGGACGAATACTTAGAACTTATTGTGCAACTCAACAAAGACAGTGGAGTGAGTATGTCTCAGCTGCAGAGGATTTTATCAATTTAGCATATCACCAATCAATTGATACAACCCCATACAATGCCATGTTTGAAAAGCCTCCACCCAGAGAGATCAGTGACCTTATTCAATTCCCACCAAGTCCTGAGTATCAATTTGATAAAGTCCAATACCATAATAAGATCATAGAAAAGTTAGAACAACGTAGGAGAAAGTATAAACGGCAAGCACCAGCCCGAATAATTAAATATAAAGTAGGAGAACAAGTACTATTAAGAAATAGAGAACTGCCCAGCACAATGGAGGGCATAACAAAGAAATTATTGTTGTTATATGTAGGTCCCTATGTGATTACCAAGGACAATGAAAACAATACCTATGAACTCACTGACACAGTAAATAAAAAAGTTAGAGGGACATACAATCAAACTTCGTTAAAAAAGTATTATAGTTAAAGGAAATTAAGGAGGATAAGTGGTTACAAAATACCAAATGTTCCAAAGATGTAATACTAAAAAACTGCTATGAGAAAGGACACCTGTATAACGTAATCATCCCCAATTATAGACCCAATAGAGTGGAAGAGCACAAATAACCCCATGAATATCGACGAGTAAGAAATGATTAGTATTGAGGAGGGATAATACGTAATAGTAAGCAACATTCCTCACCCAAACGTTTATGGTATAAAAGATAAAATATATATATTTAAAAAAAAAAAAAAAAAAAAAAAAAAAACCCACTACTATAAACAAACTCATTTATTGTTAAGCTACAAGAGGTTGAAGGTAACTAATTAACTATAACTAGTCAATTTGCCTTATCAAGTTACAAAAGTGTGTAGATTTAAGATGTAAGCCAAACCATTTGTTACTGGTGAAAATTTACCAGATCTATCACACCAGGGGATAGAAAATTATATAAGGTCAATCAAATGATTTAATAAGAAAATACAACTACTGTACTATACCTAGAGAAAAAGTATGTATCCTGATGGATATTCTATGTAACTTAATGTTTATAAAATGATTATTGTATACCTCTCATAAAACTCAAATGTTAAATTAAAATCGTCCAGAATAAAGGTTCACCCAACTAACCTTTGAAGGAGTAGAGAGGCAGTATAACAAAGTGTGTAAAATAAAAAGAAGGACATTATTATGGAATGTAAGGAAAGAAAAAAATAATATTTGTGAAACAAACCATGTAAACCCCAAGAATGTCTATGAAATTAGATATTAGTATGTTATTATATTGTCAAATGAAATTGTAATTACAGCATAGTATATAGTATATAAAATCATCCAGAATAAGTGAAAACCACCATCACTTGAAGGAGTAGAGAAGAAAAATAACAAAGAGTGTTAATTGTAAAGATAACTATTGTTATAATGGAATGAAAGGAAAGAAAAATGTTTGTCAATTATAAAATATTATACATCACCAGAATATGTCAAAGAACATAAAAAAAAAAAAAAAAAAAAAAAAAAAAAAAAAAAAAAAAAAACCCATTTAGTATACAAACAATGTAAGCCCTGATAATTCAGGATGAATATAACTCGTTAAGAAAGATTTAATGAACTATGGTGAAAACAGAAATATATTGTAGACTCTAGATAGAGCATACCAAATGCATAAGTACTGTAAGCATCAAAACAAGTGTATAATCTTAAGAATAGTTAAATGAACCAAAACAAATTGTTAACTAGTACATAAGTAACTATATAGCTGATAAAAGCATAGCTAAAAAACATCAAGTCTAAAAGAAGTAACTACCTGTAAGAAAGAAAGTATGTTAGCAAGTATAAAGATGGAAATGTGATCTAAATGAAAACCTCTGATACCTTGAATATTATAGTGAATATATTATATTATTGAATATGAATGATATGTGATATTTTTTTTGAGTTGTGATAGTGCAACTGTTGCCAGGTGCAATGTTTATTTTTTACTCAGACAGAGAAGAGTAATGCCTCTGAATCTGAGAATGTGTAGTGAGGAACGGCAGAGGATGTTAGCCATAGTGAGCCACCCTGATTCCGAAACCTCTACAATAGTTAGGGAATTATATTGTTTTATTGTATCAAGGAATATTATGAAAGAATCTGTGAGGTATGAATTATAATAACCATTAAGATAATCACGAATGCAAAGATATGTGATGAGAAAGTAGAATGTGAATAAGACAGGGAATAGTTAACTTGAGAAACAAGATCAATTATAGTTAAATGACTTAGAGAGTAAGCAGCTTGAAAGTACTAGTAAATTAAGAATTGTACCATTGGATAAAAAGCCAACCTAGAGTAATACACCAATAATATGTTTAAAAAATCAAAGAGTACAAGAGAAAATTTTTTTTTATTGAAGTATACTAAGAAATTGACATGAATTGATAATTTTACAAAAAATAAATTTGTTCAAATGATCAATTTTAAAGAGGGTGTATATGCAACATCACAAGATGTCACCTAACCTAAGTGTATGTTATCAGATTTTATAAAAACAGAACAACCATGTAAATAGGTATATAATAGTAGAAATAACCAAGAAAGAAGAAACCAAGAAAGAAGAATGAAGCAGAAGTGCCACATGAAATAGTAACCCAAGGGCTGTTTGACACTACAACTAGACTGAGACTAAAACGAACTAATGGACAGAATAAATTTACATTCAGCTGTCAATTCAGTAAATAGTCGATGTAAACCGAATGTCATTTGTAAACAAAAGATGAACTAATGAGCAGTTAAATACTGTGAAAGCAGAATCAGCATTTTGCTGATAATAGATGTGACAATGAACAGTAGATTATGAATGCCAAAACCAATGTTAACAATGGCTACATAGTGAGAACTAAGATGTATTTCAGCATCAAATATACTTGTTGGAAAAGAGAACTATTTATAAAAGAGAATCTTATACAAATAAGATGTCTCCACAATTTACCGAATTGAGAACCAATAGGCATTATTAAGGCCAAATTTCAATGTAGGCGATATGCCTTAGCAAGCTTAGACCAAACATTAGTCAGTAAAATGGCTATCGAGGATTATCACAAGTGTAAACTAAAATGCACAGAACTATGGTTATGCCTTGACATAACAAAAAATGTTATTAAAACAATAGGTTTAATCATAATTTTAATTGTTAAATAGTAGCTTAAAACAAATTAGCGTGAAACGAAATGTCATAGTCAGTAGGATCATTTATTACAATGTATAGAGTTAAGGTGTACAAGTAATGTTCAGCAAAAAAACGTCAGTACAGCATTAATGGTGTTCGCGCATAAACATTTGATTAATAAAATGTTATGTGAATACAAGCAACGTTACCCAAAAGTGTAAAATCGGCGACTCATAAAGAGCAGACGACAGTAAGAGTAATGTACCCGAACGTTGGTTTTATAACAATGTCGGTCAAAGTGAAAGTAATTCGAGAACGAGTGATATCAAATTAAAGGAAAAAGAACAATCTTTAATTTGATAGTAATATTAACCCAATCGCAACTGTATTTAGTGCGGGAGAGATGTTAGCATCATTCTAAAAATGTACATCGGGAAACTGTTTATGAATAATAACAAGAACGACAACTAGTTACCACCACGACATTTGACGGTTAGGAAAAGCCGTTATCAACTGTCAAAAAGTGACACGTCACACCGACACACCTACCAAAGCCAATCAGAAAATTAGTTAGTAATCAACATTTTTACCTAGAGCCGATCAAAGAGAGGGGTATATAAAGACAAAACAACGAATTTTGAGACAGACCTTTACTAACTAGCATGCAGCACAGACGTGTGCCCATCATCTCCACGTTTTTTAATAACACTTAGCGTCAGTTACATAGCACATTGGAACCAATAGTTCAACAACAAGAAACGACTACTTCGAGTTCATCCACAACCAACAACAGTGATTAAGTGCAGTTTCATTTTTATTTTGTGCGGGAATAACGAACAGAAAATAATTTATTGTTATTATTCACGATCCATTTTAATCAGAAGAGGATCGCATTATTCTGTTCTTGTGCGAATTTAGTGCCGAAACCCAGTAATCATTATAATCCGATTACTTAAGTGATTAATAAGTTTTAATGAAATAATTAAAACTCAGAAGGTAAAAGTGCAATCATTACTAATCTTGATCTGAGTGCCATAACCTGTACTTTTTGCAACAATAACCTGTACTGACGCAAACACAAAAACATTATTTAAGATTACACCACGTCTCGATTTATTATACAAATTTGTTATTAGTAATTAAGCTATATGTTAGTTGTAAGGGTTCTCACTTGATAAATATTGTCACTAAAAAAGCAAGCGTTGATGAAACGCGCGATCTTTCAACAGATCGTTTTTTTTTTTAATTACTTTGCAAAAGTAACCTAAAACTTTGTTGATCAATTTTATATCAAAAGGATTATTGGATATTGTGTAGGCAGAATTGTTTTCTTTCGTGTCTCAAAGAATTCACTACTGAGATTATAATAACTTTCATATTAAAAATAAATAGTATCTGGACTTAACCAGATTTATAATTCATGTTCTGAGCAAGCCGTATAAGGCATATAATAACTGACTTTTAATTGTACAACTTTGTACTACTGAGATTATAATAACTTTCATATTAAAAATAAATAGTATCTGGACTTAACCAGATTTATAATTCATGTTCTGAGCAAGCCGTATAAGGCATATAATAACTGACTTTTAATTGTACGACTTTGTATGTTTGTATTATATTCGTTTTTTTTTTTGAATTCACTATAAGGGTGTAAATAAACCCATTATTAACAGCATCACCTGATTTTGATTTATTTCTATAGGATAATTGAATATTTTCTTTTAATAAGCTTAAACAACCTTCTGTTGTGTTTAACATATTGGAATAGCATTGCCAAAAGGTGGTACTCAACTATTTTAAATTTTCTAATCATCCAGTAATTTTATGTATGGGTTTTACACGGGATTTTCCCCGAATAAATCCGTGTGGCGCCCACTAATTAATAAACAAGGTAACCTAACCTTGCAACCAAAGGGAGTTGGTGATTGTAAGCTGAGTTGACAGTTTAGTGAACTTCTAGTAAACACAATCAGATACGTAAAAGTATATATTTGTTTATGATATTGTCCAGACTTTACTAGACGTGACATACTCAGACTACCTGCAATCTGGAGAAGAAGTTTTTACTACCAGTTTCAACCAGACGAGAATTAATATCAAGCAACCAACTGCTATACTTCATGTTTTAACTTAAGTCAATCTAGCACTTAAGTATAATCAACTTCAATATTTTATTTATTTAATACAAGGGAATTTTTTTAAAACAAGTATAATTAAGCCATTGTAAACACTGTGAGTAACTTTGAATGTTTTATTTTAAATTACTTTACTACATTAGTAACCTTCAATTAGAAACAACCATTCTCAACCTTGAGTTATCTCAAAGGAACACTTCACACATAGTTGAACTTTGTTTTAACGAGACTTTTAATATTTTAACCACGAATATAAGTTTAAACAATAACAACTCTTTTATTTTATTTCAAGTTAACTTAAACGTAACGTAAATTTGATTATAATAATAAATAATAAAACACCCTTCCTCACCTAATCTCATTTAAACGTTATAAATTGGCGCACCAACTAGTGTGGCTTAAAAAATATTAAATAAATATATTTTTTATATTTTATATCAGCCCGGTAGACACAAAAAAATTAACATGCCGCACACCCACCAATACGATACAAGATATAAGGACAGTAGGGTAGGAGAAATGCAACGGGATGTAGATACATACGAAGAGCAACCCACAGACGAGATGGAAGTTATTACAATCAATAATGTCGAAACTAGTACCGACGAAATGCCTCGTGTAGAACCAGAGATAGAAGTGACAGTAGACAACCAACCCAGACGGCCTGAAGAAACCCCACAGCCAAACAAACCGACTGAAGAGATGAGATGGGAAGCGATGATGAAGATAATGATGGAATTAAAGGAAGACGGTAAGAAATCTCATAAAAAACTGAATGACTCGATGAATAAAAATATGGAAACATTAAAAGAAGATGGTAAGAAATCCCGGGAAGAAAATCAAAGGAATGTCGAGGTGTTAAATAGAAATATAGAGTCGATAAGGGAGGACCATCGGAACTTAAATAGAAATCTGGAATCGCTTAGTAAAAATGTGGAATCGCTGAAGGAGGACCTAAATAAAAGGATAGACGATACTCATAAGTCTATGGACGCGCTGAACAGTAAAATCGACGATAACAGCCAGGCCATTAGAGAAGAATTGAACAATACCTTGATCGAAATTAGCAGGAGGATGGAAGAAGGCAGTGATAAAATAAACACCAGAATCGACGTGGAGATTGCCGTTGTGAGGGAGGAAATCGTCGAAGTAAATAAAAGGTGTGAACAACACGACCAGGACTTGCAGCGAACCAGAGAAGAGGTCGACGGGAGACTCAATACCATGGAGGAGGTGACCGAAGCAAGGATAGAATCTTTAAAAAGGACAAGTCAAGATGAAATTAAACGTGTAAGGTTAGACGTAGGTGAGCGCTGCGAAGAAGTGAGTACCTCTGTAGATGCGGTGAGGAATTTAACTGTCGCAAATCGAGAGAGGATTGAAGAACTTAGACAGCAGGAAATAGTGCAAATGCGGGAGGAGATTGAGATTATCCGCAACCGCCCGATACCAGGTCAGTACTTACTACCGAATGATAACCGCGACGCTATCAATTTTAGAAATTATCGACGTAATCCCATCGAATTTTTAGCGCGTGTGGAAGAACACTTGGCGCGGATTAGAGAAACTAGGTGGAATAACATAAAAAGTTTGATCGACGAATACTTTAAAGAAATCTACGACAATTGGTGGACCGCAACACGCCACGAGGTTCACAGTTACGATGAATTCAAAACTCAATTCCGCGCAAAATACTGGTCCGAGGCGACGCAAAACATCGTACGAGACCATATATGTCACGGAAGATACGATGCGAACCGAGGAGGGACCATGACTTCATACTTCTTAGGTCAAGTATGTCTCGCAAGAAACCTAGAAACAAAGATACCGGAGGAATGTCTTGTCACAAAATTGTCTTATCACTTTGAAGAGGGTGTCGCAAAAGCACGTCAGTGGGGACAGATTAAGACAATAGCAGCTATGTCAGCGCTGCTCGAAGATCAGGAGCACGAGGGATATTACCGTAGGAGTCGTCGACGAAATGACCAGTTTAATACCATGGGCGGCAATACGAACAATAATAATAATAACTACCCTCGAAATTCTCGAAATAATTTTAATAATAATGGTCAGACAAACCAAAATTATAATAACGCTAATCACAATAATAATAGGCCGAATAACCCGAATAATAATAATAACAGTAATAATAATGGCAACCCGAATAACAATAATAATAACAATAACCGGCGACCCAATTTTAATAACAACACTAATCGACCACCGAACCAAGGCGGGAATAACCAACCGTCGCAATATCGACGAGCAAATTATGTACAAGCCAATTACGACTCCGATAGAAGGCGACGATACCAACGTAGAGACAGGTACAGTGGAGACCGAGGAAGCATGAGAGGGGGACGATGGAGGAGTAGTAGCATTGAGGGTGACGACCGCAATAGCGACTACCGACCGCATGTACATTTTGTTCCAGACCAGGAACCCGTCCAGCAAGGAGGACGTACCATGATGAATGATAGGAGTAGTGGGAGTGATCAAGACCGACGCAACGAGGAGAGTACAAGCTCTTTAAACTCCTCGCGGCAGTGAAAAATTATGGTAACATAAACCCTTCGCTGAACCACTCTATTGGGTTTGATTACGGCAACAATACGAATAAAATCACTATCTTATTTAACCATTACTTGAAAAATATACGACAGGAATTGCTAGAGGAAGTAGTAACCGTTCACCAACAACACACCCACGATATAGTATACGTGACGGCCACCATTAACGAAGTAGCTGTCATGTTAATGGTCGACACCGGGGCCAACGTTTCCCTAATGGATAGCACCGAGCTCAATCGTATTCAGGAGGAGAGCAGAGTCAGCATACCGACGTTACCTGTTACGAACATCATCCTGATAGGGGCTACAGGACGACAAAATAAATCAGTAAAAAAGCAAGTTAGGTTGGAAGTAACCAGCCAAGATGTAACCATTCCAATGATTTTTCTAGTAGCAACAGGTCTACCATTTCGTAGCTTGATCGGCTGCGACCTTCTACGTAAACACTCCGCAATAATCGATTTAAGTTCAGACAAATTAACTCTGAAAACAGCTGACGCGGATTGGATTGCAGACATTGTAGGAAACCGAGAAGTTCCCCTAGAAAGAACGATATTCCATATACAGCGAACGACCAACCCTAGAAACCAAGTATTTAGACACGAGCGGGAGTACAGTGATGATAACAATGATCTATGGGCAGAAAAAATCAGAGAAATAAGACAATTCCAATCGACTGATAGAAATAAATCGCCAAGTTCAGGCCAACTAAATAAATTAATAACAATATATAATAAATATAGACACGTATTCTCAGACCTACCAGGAAAAGTTAAAAATTATCAATGTGTATTGCATTTCAAGGAACCAGTAAATTTTAATCGCAAATCTTACCCCATTGCGTATTCCCTTAAGGAGGCTGTTCGGTCCGAAATCAATCAGTTACTAGAGGATGACATAATAGAACCCAGTCAGTCCCCTTATACCAGCCCTATAGTGGCTATTAAGAAAAAGAACGGTAAGGTAAGACTTTGTTTAGACGCACGAGAAATAAACAAACACCTAGTCAATAACCGAACATCTCAGGGCGAAATTGAAGAGATTCTAAAGAAGTTCCATGGTGTACAATACATAAGCTCGTGGGATACGGTCTGCGGGTATTGGCAGGTCGAGCTGCATCCCAACAGTCAAAAATATGTTGCTTTTATATTTGAGGGACGCAACTATCATTTTAAGAGGTTGCCGTTCGGGCTAATAAATTCAGTAGCCATTTTTATACAATGTATGGATCAGGTGTTAGGACAGGAAGCACTGAAATTCACGACCGTCTATGTGGACGACCTGCTCATAACGTCCACCAATTGGGAAGAACATTGTCAGAGAGTAGAACACGTATTAAACAAACTATCAGAGAATCATATTACTCTAAAATTGGAGAAATCCCAACTTATTGCAAGAGAAGTACAGTTTTTAGGTTTTCAGCTCACCGAATTAGGGATAACTCCTTCGACAGAAAAAATCGAAGCTATTCAAAAGTTCCCCACCCCCAAGAACAAAAAACAATTACAATCTTTTTTAGGATTGTGCAACTACTATCGAAAATTTCAAAGTAATTATTCGGAACTAACTACCAAATTGTCTCCGCAATTGTCCTCGAAGGATAGATGGACATGGGGTCCAGCACAGGAAGGTATATTTCAAAGGATCAAAACGAAATTTCTAGAAATAGTAATCTTGCACCATCCAGATTTTGATAAACCTTTTTATTTGAATTGTGATGCCAGTGACATCAGTTTAGGCTCCACATTATACCAAGAAGACGACGAAGGAAACCACCTGGTAATAAGCTTCGCAAGCCGTACCTTAAACAAATGTGAAAGAAACTACAATGTCACTGAAAAAGAACTCCTGAGTGTAGTATTCGCATGTAATAAATTCCGCACATACATATTAGGATACTCGGTTACTGTTAGAACAGATCACAAGTCCATATCCTTTTTGAAGAGCTGCAAATTAAGTCATGGACGGTTAGCAAGGTGGAGTTTGGTCCTACAAGAATATAACATTAATTGGGAATATGTTCCTGGCAGAAAGAATATAGCCGCCGACGTACTATCACGGGTAAACCTTACAAATCAGACTTATGAAGGCGAAAAGGAGACACTAGCTAAAGTGTATAGCATATTAAAAAGCCGGACAGAATTGGAAGGCATTATCAAAGAAATAAAGTCACATCAACGACAAGACGGTAAACTGGCACAAATGTTCCAGAGGTGGGATGATAAGGATGTAAAAATAACTCCGTATTACTGTGTAATTGATAATATATTATTCATTAAAACTAAGTATCACGATCACGGTTGGAAATTATGTGTACCTAAAACCTTAGAGAAAGAAATAATCATAGATTACCATATCCGCTATGGGCACATGGGTGCTGTCAAGGTAATCAAGGCGTTAGAAGAACATATGTATATAAAAGATATGAATAGAATACAAGTACTTATTGATTATCTTAGACCATTACACTAAGTATATAAAACTATACCCTATGAATCGAGCAACTACCCAAAGGATACTCAACTTAATAATACATAATTATTTACCCGAGGTAGGTTGTCCGAAAACCCTGATCACCGACCACGGTACACAATTTAAAGGACGGAGGTGGAAGGACACACTGTTGGAATGTGGAATAAAAACATACAAAACTGCAGTGTACCACCCCAGTAGTAACCCTTCGGAAAGAGTATTAAGAGAAGTGGGACGAATACTTAGAACTTATTGTGCAACTCAACAAAGACAGTGGAGTGAGTATGTCTCAGCTGCAGAGGATTTTATCAATTTAGCATATCACCAATCAATTGATACAACCCCATACAATGCCATGTTTGAAAAGCCTCCACCCAGAGAGATCAGTGACCTTATTCAATTCCCACCAAGTCCTGAGTATCAATTTGATAAAGTCCAATACCATAATAAGATCATAGAAAAGTTAGAACAACGTAGGAGAAAGTATAAACGGCAAGCACCAGCCCGAATAATTAAATATAAAGTAGGAGAACAAGTACTATTAAGAAATAGAGAACTGCCCAGCACAATGGAGGGCATAACAAAGAAATTATTGTTGTTATATGTAGGTCCCTATGTGATTACCAAGGACAATGAAAACAATACCTATGAACTCACTGACACAGTAAATAAAAAAGTTAGAGGGACATACAATCAAACTTCGTTAAAAAAGTATTATAGTTAAAGGAAATTAAGGAGGATAAGTGGTTACAAAATACCAAATGTTCCAAAGATGTAATACTAAAAAACTGCTATGAGAAAGGACACCTGTATAACGTAATCATCCCCAATTATAGACCCAATAGAGTGGAAGAGCACAAATAACCCCATGAATATCGACGAGTAAGAAATGATTAGTATTGAGGAGGGATAATACGTAATAGTAAGCAACATTCCTCACCCAAACGTTTATGGTATAAAAGATAAAATATATATATTTAAAAAAAAAAAAAAAAAAAAAAAAAAAACCCACTACTATAAACAAACTCATTTATTGTTAAGCTACAAGAGGTTGAAGGTAACTAATTAACTATAACTAGTCAATTTGCCTTATCAAGTTACAAAAGTGTGTAGATTTAAGATGTAAGCCAAACCATTTGTTACTGGTGAAAATTTACCAGATCTATCACACCAGGGGATAGAAAATTATATAAGGTCAATCAAATGATTTAATAAGAAAATACAACTACTGTACTATACCTAGAGAAAAAGTATGTATCCTGATGGATATTCTATGTAACTTAATGTTTATAAAATGATTATTGTATACCTCTCATAAAACTCAAATGTTAAATTAAAATCGTCCAGAATAAAGGTTCACCCAACTAACCTTTGAAGGAGTAGAGAGGCAGTATAACAAAGTGTGTAAAATAAAAAGAAGGACATTATTATGGAATGTAAGGAAAGAAAAAAATAATATTTGTGAAACAAACCATGTAAACCCCAAGAATGTCTATGAAATTAGATATTAGTATGTTATTATATTGTCAAATGAAATTGTAATTACAGCATAGTATATAGTATATAAAATCATCCAGAATAAGTGAAAACCACCATCACTTGAAGGAGTAGAGAAGAAAAATAACAAAGAGTGTTAATTGTAAAGATAACTATTGTTATAATGGAATGAAAGGAAAGAAAAATGTTTGTCAATTATAAAATATTATACATCACCAGAATATGTCAAAGAACATAAAAAAAAAAAAAAAAAAAAAAAAAAAAAAAAACCCATTTAGTATACAAACAATGTAAGCCCTGATAATTCAGGATGAATATAACTCGTTAAGAAAGATTTAATGAACTATGGTGAAAACAGAAATATATTGTAGACTCTAGATAGAGCATACCAAATGCATAAGTACTGTAAGCATCAAAACAAGTGTATAATCTTAAGAATAGTTAAATGAACCAAAACAAATTGTTAACTAGTACATAAGTAACTATATAGCTGATAAAAGCATAGCTAAAAAACATCAAGTCTAAAAGAAGTAACTACCTGTAAGAAAGAAAGTATGTTAGCAAGTATAAAGATGGAAATGTGATCTAAATGAAAACCTCTGATACCTTGAATATTATAGTGAATATATTATATTATTGAATATGAATGATATGTGATATTTTTTTTGAGTTGTGATAGTGCAACTGTTGCCAGGTGCAATGTTTATTTTTTACTCAGACAGAGAAGAGTAATGCCTCTGAATCTGAGAATGTGTAGTGAGGAACGGCAGAGGATGTTAGCCATAGTGAGCCACCCTGATTCCGAAACCTCTACAATAGTTAGGGAATTATATTGTTTTATTGTATCAAGGAATATTATGAAAGAATCTGTGAGGTATGAATTATAATAACCATTAAGATAATCACGAATGCAAAGATATGTGATGAGAAAGTAGAATGTGAATAAGACAGGGAATAGTTAACTTGAGAAACAAGATCAATTATAGTTAAATGACTTAGAGAGTAAGCAGCTTGAAAGTACTAGTAAATTAAGAATTGTACCATTGGATAAAAAGCCAACCTAGAGTAATACACCAATAATATGTTTAAAAAATCAAAGAGTACAAGAGAAAATTTTTTTTTATTGAAGTATACTAAGAAATTGACATGAATTGATAATTTTACAAAAAATAAATTTGTTCAAATGATCAATTTTAAAGAGGGTGTATATGCAACATCACAAGATGTCACCTAACCTAAGTGTATGTTATCAGATTTTATAAAAACAGAACAACCATGTAAATAGGTATATAATAGTAGAAATAACCAAGAAAGAAGAAACCAAGAAAGAAGAATGAAGCAGAAGTGCCACATGAAATAGTAACCCAAGGGCTGTTTGACACTACAACTAGACTGAGACTAAAACGAACTAATGGACAGAATAAATTTACATTCAGCTGTCAATTCAGTAAATAGTCGATGTAAACCGAATGTCATTTGTAAACAAAAGATGAACTAATGAGCAGTTAAATACTGTGAAAGCAGAATCAGCATTTTGCTGATAATAGATGTGACAATGAACAGTAGATTATGAATGCCAAAACCAATGTTAACAATGGCTACATAGTGAGAACTAAGATGTATTTCAGCATCAAATATACTTGTTGGAAAAGAGAACTATTTATAAAAGAGAATCTTATACAAATAAGATGTCTCCACAATTTACCGAATTGAGAACCAATAGGCATTATTAAGGCCAAATTTCAATGTAGGCGATATGCCTTAGCAAGCTTAGACCAAACATTAGTCAGTAAAATGGCTATCGAGGATTATCACAAGTGTAAACTAAAATGCACAGAACTATGGTTATGCCTTGACATAACAAAAAATGTTATTAAAACAATAGGTTTAATCATAATTTTAATTGTTTTAAAACATAGTTTTAAGTAGCTTAAAACAAATTAGCGTGAAACGAAATGTCATAGTCAGTAGGATCATTTATTACAATGTATAGAGTTAAGGTGTACAAGTAATGTTCAGCAAAAAAACGTCAGTACAGCATTAATGGTGTTCGCGCATAAACATTTGATTAATAAAATGTTATGTGAATACAAGCAACGTTACCCAAAAGTGTAAAATCGGCGACTCATAAAGAGCAGACGACAGTAAGAGTAATGTACCCGAACGTTGGTTTTATAACAATGTCGGTCAAAGTGAAAGTAATTCGAGAACGAGTGATATCAAATTAAAGGAAAAAGAACAATCTTTAATTTGATAGTAATATTAACCCAATCGCAACTGTATTTAGTGCGGGAGAGATGTTAGCATCATTCTAAAAATGTACATCGGGAAACTGTTTATGAATAATAACAAGAACGACAACTAGTTACCACCACGACATTTGACGGTTAGGAAAAGCCGTTATCAACTGTCAAAAAGTGACACGTCACACCGACACACCTACCAAAGCCAATCAGAAAATTAGTTAGTAATCAACATTTTTACCTAGAGCCGATCAAAGAGAGGGGTATATAAAGACAAAACAACGAATTTTGAGACAGACCTTTACTAACTAGCATGCAGCACAGACGTGTGCCCATCATCTCCACGTTTTTTAATAACACTTAGCGTCAGTTACATAGCACATTGGAACCAATAGTTCAACAACAAGAAACGACTACTTCGAGTTCATCCACAACCAACAACAGTGATTAAGTGCAGTTTCATTTTTATTTTGTGCGGGAATAACGAACAGAAAATAATTTATTGTTATTATTCACGATCCATTTTAATCAGAAGAGGATCGCATTATTCTGTTCTTGTGCGAATTTAGTGCCGAAACCCAGTAATCATTATAATCCGATTACTTAAGTGATTAATAAGTTTTAATGAAATAATTAAAACTCAGAAGGTAAAAGTGCAATCATTACTAATCTTGATCTGAGTGCCATAACCTGTACTTTTTGCAACAATAACCTGTACTGACGCAAACACAAAAACATTATTTAAGATTACACCACGTCTCGATTTATTATACAAATTTGTTATTAGTAATTAAGCTATATGTTAGTTGTAAGGGTTCTCACTTGATAAATATTGTCACTAAAAAAGCAAGCGTTGATGAAACGCGCGATCTTTCAACAGATCGTTTTTTTTTTTAATTACTTTGCAAAAGTAACCTAAAACTTTGTTGATCAATTTTATATCAAAAGGATTATTGGATATTGTGTAGGCAGAATTGTTTTCTTTCGTGTCTCAAAGAATTCACTACTGAGATTATAATAACTTTCATATTAAAAATAAATAGTATCTGGACTTAACCAGATTTATAATTCATGTTCTGAGCAAGCCGTATAAGGCATATAATAACTGACTTTTAATTGTACGACTTTGTATGTTTGTATTATATTCGTTTTTTTTTTAATTCACTATAAGGGTGTAAATAAACCCATTATTAACAGCATCACCTGATTTTGATTTATTTCTATAGGATAATTGAATATTTTCTTTTAATAAGCTTAAACAACCTTCTGTTGTGTTTAACATATTGGAATAGAATTGCCAAAAGGTGGTACTCAACTATTTTAAATTTTCTAATCATCCAGTAATTTTATGTATGGGTTTTACACGGGATTTTCCCCGAATAAATCCGTGTGGCGCCCACTAATTAATAAACAAGGTAACCTAACCTTGCAACCAAAGGGAGTTGGTGATTGTAAGCTGAGTTGACAGTTTAGTGAACTTCTAGTAAACACAATCAGGTACGTAAAAGTATATATTTGTTTATGATATTGTCCAGACTTTACTAGACGTGACATACTCAGACTACCTGCAATCTGGAGAAGAAGTTTTTACTACCAGTTTCAACCAGACGAGAACTAATATCAAGCAACCAACTGCTATACTTCATGTTTTAACTTAAGTCAATCTAGCACTTAAGTATAATCAACTTCAATATTTTATTTATTTAATACAAGGGAATTTTTTTAAAACAAGTATAATTAAGCCATTGTAAACACTGTGAGTAACTTTGAATGTTTTATTTTAAATTACTTTACTACATTAGTAACCTTCAATTAGAAACAACCATTCTCAACCTTGAGTTATCTCAAAGGAACACTTCACACATAGTTGAACTTTGTTTTAACGAGACTTTTAATATTTTAACCACGAATATAAGTTTAAACAATAACAACTCTTTTATTTTATTTCAAGTTAACTTAAACGTAACGTAAATTTGATTATAATAATAAATAATAAAACACCTAGTCTCATTAAACGTTATAATATATATATATATATATATTGTAACGTCTCGCTCTGATCTAATTATCGTTTCTAATAATCGTCTCTCTTGCGATCGTCACTGTAATTATTTCCTGAAATCTTATGTTTTATTTGTCCCACGTTATTAGCATCATCTTGTAACGTCTCACGAGTTTCTCCGAGTTAGTAATAGTAATTTTAAATTACGTCTATTTGTACTCTTCGAAAATCTCGCTTAATTGAGAGTCACAGAATTTGTTATTTTTATGTTATATGCTTTCAAAAATCGAAGGTGTGTGATTATGCAAAGATTTTTGAAAGATTTTCTTTAATTTTGTTTATGTGAAACCAATACCGTTGTTTGACAGTAGTTAGGAGAGAGAGTGTAAAGAGAATTACTCTCTTAGTATACGATTGAGTATTTCAAAATTTTCCGCTCGTGGTACCAGCTGACTGCTACTTTTACGAACCCATTTGAGGTTAACATGACTCCAAATGGTACGTAATAAATGCTGGATGTCCGTTCTCCTCTCGATCTTCTTACAATCTGTAACTAACTACCATCTACTGGAAATAATACACATTTTATTATTTAAACCACAAGGCATTCCTTGAATTTATTTAACGTTTTTTTATGGTCTCCCAAAACAAAAATGGATAATAGATTCTTACATAAAACACAGAGTTAATTCGATCTTGCTTTTACAACATATATCATATAACAAATATTTTTATTTCAATTTTAATAACAATAAAGAAAGAAATAATTAATTTCCCAGGGTTATTTTAGAGTTCTTAGTACTTTGAGAAAGTCAGAAATGTATATGGGTTAGTATCAAGCTTTACAGGAATTATTTTAAAATTGAGTATAATCTATATTATGCAGTTGATTTTTTTACCGCTAGAGCGCAGATTACGTTTCTTCACTGACGAAAAAACAACACTAAAACATCATGGCTGCTGGAATGTTATTAACAAAACTACGTTTTGCTGTTTTTTGGTTAACAAAAAATAAAGTGTCTATTCACCTCTTTTCCAGAAGTATTTAAAGAGATTGTACTGTTTATAGTGTTTTCAGTTTATAGTTGAGGTGTAATTTAGTTAAATTTTAACAGGTAACGATCTCACCAACAATATCGAGTTTCGGTAGGCTAGGCTTGAAAAATGGAAGGCTGATTTTTCAATTTTTGTCAATTTGCGGGCGTGAATTATTCTGTTCGAAGGATGTCGAAGTAATGGATCACACTGATTTAAATTTATTAATTTTGTACTGATTGTTTCCAAATAATAGTTATAAATTTCTTAATTTTTTCTAGACATTACACTTTTTTTAAACTGCTCACTTCCAATATATCTGAACAATTGAATTCAATTCTTGTTAGTTAGTTACTCTTAGTAACCAAGAATTTTTTATGGTTTTTTATTGGCTAATCTATATACCTTTTAGTATATAGCTATTAATAATTATTATTATTTCATTTCTTCTTTTTAGAAAAAATAATCCTTCATAGATTTTATCCATAATAAAATTTAATTTATTTAAGGTTTTTCTTTATATTTTTCCTTAAACTTGTACACTGGTATTTTATATTTTAATCCCTTTTATTTTGATTTATTTATGATTTATTATTCATTTAATATATCCTTACTCTACACTATTTTTTTACATGCCATCTTGTTAACATAATATTATTTGATATATTATTATTATTTTATTTATAACCCTGGATTATCTTACATCTAAACAAAATAATTATATTAAAAAAAAATATAACTCCTGGTTATATGACCTTTGTGGCCTACACAATATAAAATTACAACAAATACAAAAAATACAAAGCTTGTTAACAGCAATATAGTCCACTGCTACAATATTGATTGTTTTTTCATCTCCAGCACAAATTTGTGAGATGCTCTTTTTAAAGGTTTTACACTTTCACCGAGTACACTATGTTCCACTTTGTACACTGCACTTTTATTATTATTGTTTACATTGTTTTTAGAGTACAAAGTTTCTCATAGCTTGCTACCTAATCCCCATTTCTGACTTTTAAAAATGGGTGATTACTGGTTTTAACTCTGGTGATTATGTTATCATATTTGGGCAGGGGTTATGTAACGTTACATAAAGCTCCCCCACTAGAACAGATTTATTTTTATTTACTTGTTTTAAAAATAATCGTTGAACTCTTCAATCTTCAGATTCTTTCATCATTCTTCATAATATCTCTTTATTTCTGATTGGTTATACACCCCTTTTATTCGGTTAATGGTAATAGGCTTGATTTCATACTCAACTCTCTCTCTCTTGGAGGCAAATTCATTAATGATTTAATTTCTCTGGGTAGTGGTCTTTCACATATTACTTGATAAGGGCTGGTCACACTAATCATAAAAAACTTGTTTTAACACTCATATTTCTATTTGCTTCTATAAATTTGCTTTCTCAATTAAGCTTCTGTCTGCTATCTTCCTTCTGTTTTTTCCTTCATCTTCTGGAATCTGATATTAATCTTTTCAGCTATTTTATTATCCCTTAAATATTCAATTTCCCTAACTATCCCTACTTAGTAGCTGAAATCGATCCGGATGGGCACTATTGGCTTACCTAACTCCGTCGTTCAAAACTACACTTTTTCTGAGGTCAGGGGAACATCATCCCTGCTCAGTTAAATGATTGCTGGAACATTTCTACAGTCAATTCATTATAATAAAAAACTTACAAGTAGTCGATTGGCGACTAATACTAAACTCTTTTAGGATTCTTCACGCTGTTGCTGTTTGCATTTAATTATATATTTCTTTTTCTTCTTGATTCCTTCTTCTTTTTCATTAACTAATAGCATATAACATTATTGATAGGCATTATTTTAAAATCCTTTTGACTTTCCTTCTTGTGACAGATGTTCTCCGTATCATTTCTTCCTATGTCATTTTCAACTCCAAGGAATTCTAAATTGTAGTTGTATTAATTATCATCATTCTTTAGCCTCATTGTAGTCATTAAATTTTTCGTTATTTTTCTTATTTTTACCTTCTTATCTAAGCACATTACCATTAATTGTTTTTATTTATTTATTTATTCTTCTTTTTGTTCCCATCAAAATATTATTTTTCCTATTATTTCATTTTAAATCAGTTATTTATAAATAATTATGAAATAATCTGTTCTTACATTAAATCATATTGTCTTTTTATTTTAAATTATATTGTTTCAAAATATTTAGTAAGTTGTCCTTACATAGTTTTTGAATTTTGGGGTTTATTAAATCATATTGTTTCTGAATAAATTAAGTAAGTTGTACTTACATTGTTTTTGAATTTTGGGGTTTTTCTTTCCAATGGGTTGCTTGGTCGGTATCAGAAAATCAGTCCCCTTTTTCTGGTTGATTATTACTTGTTTTAACCATGGTCCATTAACTCATCTGCACTCGTCGTTCCGATTACTGCAGTGTCCATAATGATTTTTGTCCTTGTTAAATAACTCTCTATCATCTGGTATTGTAACTCTGCTGATATTGAATTTTCATTCAATTCAATGGTTACCATCGTTTTCCGAACTCTTTCTTTCTTTGTAACATATTCTTCTACTACCATGTCTTGTAATTTTTCTAATACACTTATTTCTATCATATTTATATGTAGTCTATTACACAAATATGTTGATGATATATCATTTACTGGTGATGTCACTGACCTTTTATTTACTGGTATATTTAATTTATACATAGATTTAGTTAAGTTTTTTTCTATAACTTTTCAAAACAGTCAATTCTCTATAATTAACCATTGGGAGATTAAGTACATTAACCAGCCCACTCCTAATCATATCTACTTCTTCCCATGTATTTTTCCATTTGTTAGGACGTATTATTCCTCTTTCTTTCGTTTTCTTAATTATTTGTTTCTTTACTCCCTTAATGTTAAATTCTATGTGCATCATCTTTTCTTTGTCTCTGTTATTTTTATTTTCCGATAGCAATGCATTTTGGTCTTCCCTAATTTCTATTTCCTTCCTACTCTCTTCTGTATTCAGACTTACTTTAATATCTTCGGAAGTGCTGTCAAGTGTTTCATCCAAATTCTTGAAACCACTATCCATTTTTTTCATAAATGTTTAATGACGTCTCTTTGAGTTTTCCTCCTGTTTCCTAAAACTTTCATTTATTTTATCAAATTTCTTGTTTAAGGTTTCATTTTGTAGTTTATTGCTTTCCAATATTTTGTCAAATTTCTCGTTCATTTTATTCAAATTTTCATTAGTTTGTCTACTTTGTTCTGCCATAAATTTCATTATTTCCTGCCAATTCGGATCTTCTCTGGCTACCGCTTTATCTGGTTGGTCCCCTTGGGCATTCTCTTCAACTATTTCCTTTTCCGTGTCCCTAACTACTTCGGTTTCTTCTTTATCGCCTGTCTGTTGTTCCATTCCACTGTCCGTGACTACTTCTATTTCTTGTTCCTGTCCACCTTCTTCCTTCTCCTTGTCTTCTGCCCTCTTCTTCGATCTGCCTCTGGTATTATGCATTTCTTGTCTTCTCATAGTTGCCGACAAAAATTAGTTTTTTCGTTATATTACCTTGCGTATATCCCGAAATTCCTTCCTAATTAAAGCCCTTATAAGTTGAGCGCCATCTTGTAACGTCTCGCTCTGATCTAATTATCGTTTCGAATAATCGTCTCTCTTGCGATCGCCACTGTAATTATTTCCTGAAATCTTATGTTTTATTTGTCCCATGTTATTAGCGTCATCTTGTAACGTCTCACGAGTCTCTCCGAGTTAGTAGTAGTAATTTTAAATTACGTCTATTTGTACTCTTCGAAAATCTCGCTTAATTGAGAGTCACAGAATTTGTTATTTTTATGTTATATGCTTTCAAAAATCGAAGGTGTGTGATTATGCAAAGATTTTTGAAAGATATTCTTTAATTTTGTTTATGTGAAACCAATACCGTTGTTTGACAGTAGTTAGGAGAGAGAGTGTAAAGAGAATTACTCTCTTAGTATACGATTGAGTATTTCAAAATTTTCCGCTCGTGGTACCAGCTGACTGCTACTTTTACAAACCCATTTGAGGTTAACGTGACTCCAAATGGTATGTAATAAATGCTGGTTGTCCGTTCTCCTCTCGATCTTGTTACACTCTGTAACTAACTACCATCTACTGGAAATAATACACATTTTATTATTTAAACCACAAGGCATTCCTTGAATTTATTTAACGTTTTTTTATGGTCTCCCAAAACAAAAATGGATAATAGATTCTTACATAAAACACAGAGTTAATTCGATCTTGCTTTTACAACATATATCATATAACAAATATTTTTATTTCAATTTTAATAACAATAAAGAAAGAAATAATTAATTTCCCAGGGTTATTTTAGAGTTCTTAGTACTTTGAGAAAGTCAGAAATATATATGGGTTAGTATCAAGCTTTACAGGAATTATTTTAAAATTGAGTATAATCTATATTATGCAGTTGATTTTTTTTACCGCTAGAGCGCAGATTATGTTTCTTCACTGACGAAAAACAACACTAAAACATCATGGCTGCTGGAATGTTATTAACAAAACTACGTTTTGCTGTTTTTTGGTTAACAAAAAATAAAGTGTCTATTCACCTCTTTTCCAGAAGTATTTAAAGAGATTGTACTGTTTATAGTGTTTTCAGTTTATAGTTGAGGTGTAATTTAGTTAAATTTTAACAGGTAACGATCTCACCAACAATGTCGAATTTCGGTAGGCTAGGCTTGAAAAATGGAAGGCTGATTTTTCAATTTTTGTCAATTTGCGGGTGTGAATTATTCTGTTCGAAGGATGTCGAAGTAATGTATCTCACTGATTTAAATTTATTAGTTTTGTACTAATTGTTTCCAAATAATAGTTATAAATTTCTTAATTTTTTCTAGACATTACACTTTTTTTAAACTGCTCACTTCCAATATATCTGAACAATTGAATTCAATTCTTGTTAGTTAGTTACTCTTAGTAACCAAGAATTTTTTATGGTTTTTTATTGGCTAATCTATATACCTTTTAGTATATAGCTAATAATAATTATTATTATTTCATTTCTTCTTTTTAGAAAAAATAATCCTTCATAGATTTTATCCATAATAAAATTTAATTTATTTAAGGTTTTTCTTTATATTTTTCCTTAAACTTGTACACTGGTATTTTATATTTTAATCCCTTTTATTTTGATTTATTTATGATTTATTATTCATTTAATATACCCTTACTCTACACTATTTTTTTACATGCCATCTTGTTAACATAATATTATTTGATATATTATTATTATTTTATTTATAACCCTGGATTATCTTACATCTAAACAAAATAATTATATTAAAAAAAATATAACTTCTGGTTATATGACCTTTGTGGCCTACACAATATAAAATTACAACAAATACAAAAAATACAAAACTTGTTAACAGCAATATAGTCCACTGCTACAATATTGATTGTTTTTTCATCTCCAGCACAAATTTGTGAGATGCTCTTTTTAAAGGTTTTACACGTTCACCGAGTACACTATGTTCCACTTTGTACACTGCACTTTTATTATTATTGTTTACATTGTTTTTAGAGTACAAAGTTTCTCATAGCTTGCTACCTAATCCCCATTTCTGACTTTTAAAAATGGGTGATTACTGGTTTTAACTCTGGTGATTATGTTATCATATTTGGGCAGGGGTTATGTAACATTACAATATATATATATATATATGTATATGTATTTAAATGACTTCAAATTTCATGATAGTGTTTAGAATAGGTTACATATTTTAACATACGTAGTAACATAAGTAGTACATAAGATTTAAAAGAGATTCTTGTAACCTCGTCTCAGTCATAAGAATGGCTCAATTTAACCCCGACTTATTGTTAAAGGATGAACTGAGCTATGAAGCTTTGTTACGCGGTCTCCCATACTCTAACGTAATGGTAGCGGAACTGCGCAAAACATTATGCGAGAATAGACCAGACATACCCTCACAGTTGAATCGTTTAAGCGTAGTAGACTTTGAGAGTGAAAGGGAAACATGCTATCATAAATATAGGGAGCTTACCTCCATCGCACAAACCCTGCGAGATGAGAAATCCCCGCGGTAATTTTAAGAACAACACAAAGAATAGAACATCTGATCCGCCGCATCAACAATTTGTTAAATTGGCCCGGTGCTAAAGTTACTCCGCCAGACGTGCAAAAATTCGCGAAAGAAGCTCTACAACAATTACCTGAGATAATGCGCGAATTACGTAGAAGGTCCGAATCTTTTAGAAGAGAAGAGATCGAAGAAGTGATGACGAAACTAAATATTTCCCCCACTCAATCACCTACTCAAGAACAGCAATCCAGTGCTATAAATTTTCAATTTCTCCAGGAATCTACTATAGAACCCAGTAAGGATCGGTTAATGGTTAGTCAAATGAATACCCTTCCCGTAACCGCAGCTCCACTTCCAAATGAACTAGAGAATATTACCAGTTCCGATTTACCACCTCTTTTACAGACAAACCAATCAGCGGAAAAACCTGTAATGACGTCGCAATTAAATTTCAGCACTGAGTTCTATGGAAAAATAACTCACCCCGTAGAATGGATTCTCTCTGAAATCCCCACCACAGATGGGCTGAATATTACTAAACTCCTAGGCTTTATCAAGTATCTGTTACAAATAAAGGATCTATGACAACTAAAAGATGACCAAATTTTACAAGTACTTCTACCCAAATGTAGATCTCCTTTAAAAGATCGTGTGTTAGAGTCACTAAGGTATCATCACACAGTAGAAGTACATACCTCCCTGATAAGACATTTCATCCCCACCGGTATCTACGAAGAATTAAATCGGAATTCCGTACTTCGTGTGCAAGGAGCGTACGAGAGACTAGCTCATTATATATCTGAAATAAGGGAATCGGCCTTATTACTACAAGTCAACTGGAGTGAACAACAGCTAGTAGACACTATCTTAGTAGGACTATCCCCCGAGGAGCGATCTCGCTTAGCACTTATGAAGAGACCCACCACATTCACAGATCTGGAACTGTGTTGCATCCATTCATCCAACGTCTGGTATTCAGATCAGAACAGACGCGTGTTAATGTCCCAGACTCAACGCAGGAATGAATCCCTACCCCTAGGGTCCGATACTCGAACATACAGCGATAAGCGATTTGTTAGAAATTCTAAAACTCAGCACTACCCCTATACATCAAACCACCTACAAAAACCCCAACAGCATGCGAGCGATGCCAATAACGAAAGAAGATGTTATAACTGTGGAAAGTCCGGACACATTAGTAAGCAATGTAAACAAAAACAGTACCAACAAAGAACCTATCAGTCAAAAAACATGTGAAGCAGGAAGAACCAAAACCCTGCGTCTTCCGCAGCATCAAAAGGAAAGGTATAAACACAGATCACCGAAAGAAACCAAAGAAAATAAACAAACGGATAGACCCTTACATAGCAAGATTTATTGACAAGTGCAACTCTATTGGTACATGCAAAACAAGTATATGCCAATTACCCTACATACATATAGACCTTGGAGCGACTAATACCCTCGGTTTAATCGATTCGGGATCTACACGTAGTCTTATCAGCCAACAGCTAGCCACCGAATTAGCTAACCATAATCTTATTAGACGTAGCCAAACCGTGAACATAAAGTGTGCTACTGCGAATAAGCAAAACCTAATTATATCTCACAGTATTACAGTCAAATTAAAAATAAAGAATTTAACTTGGTATGTTCCACTACTAGTAGCTGAAGTATTAGGACAAAACTTAATATTAGGTGCCGATTTTATAAGCAAAACTGGCCTAATTCTCGACATATACGCTAAACAATATTGCTTTAGATTTGACCGTACTCGAAAATATCAGTTCGATTCCGAGCTAAATAACAGCGGGAATTGCAAAACATTTGTTACGCATCTGGAGCATCATGAATCTGGTGTAAGTCATTTAAAAGGTAACGAGTGACAAAGAATTCAACAGTTAATAAGAGAATTTTCTACTCTTTATATCATTTTCTACTGCACTCACACCCAAGTTAGGATTGACCAATCTCATTGAATACAAAATAAATCTCACCGACAACAAAGTAATACGTCTGCACCCATACAAATTATCACCGCCTAAGATGGAAATAATGAGAAACCAAATCAACAAACTTCTAGAACAACACGTCATAGAATCGTCCACTTCTCCATACTCATCGCCTGCATTCCTAGTACCGAAAGGAACTGACAAACATAGACTAGTCGTGGATTATAGACAGCTGAATAAGAGTATAGAATTTGAATCTATTCCACTGCCCGACATTCACAGCGCATTCCATTATTTTACCAAAGCGAAAATCTTCATCATAATGGACCTCAACCAGGCTTTTCATCAAATCCCACTAGCTGAAGAATCAAAACACCTAACTGCATTTGCTGTCCCATTTAATCTATATCAATTTACTAGAGTACCCTTCGGAATATCACAAGGAAGTTCAGTATGTAGCAGACTGTTAGAGAAAATATTCTATGACGTTAAATTTAAATTCGTGTATCACTATCTTGACGACATAGTAGTATATAGTGAATCGATGGATCAGCACATTCATCATTTGCGTGAGGTATTATCAAGGTTAAAGAACGCTGGACTAACTGTCAACCCCAGTAAAGTCAATTTCGCTGTAAACCAATTCTCTTTCCTTAGGTCATATAGTACCGGCCGAAGGTAAGGTTAGCATAGACCCCGAACGCACGCGTGCCATCCGAGAATTTTTACCACCTAGGGACACCAAAGTTATAGCTTGATTTTTAGGTATGATCAATTACTTTCACAAGTACATACCCCACCTAGCGGATATAGCAGCCCCATTAAACGTGTTAAGGAAGAAAGGAACGAAATTCGAGTGGACTACTCCACACCAAGCCGCATTTGAAACACTCAAAGAAAGCATAATATCTCCCCCTGTATTGCAGTTAACAGATTTCAGTAAACCATTTGTAGTACAGACCGACAGTTCGAGTGTAGCATTAGGAGCAGTTATATACCAAGAGATAGATAATACAAGACTACCAATCAGCTATGCTTCCGAACTTTGACGGACCAAGAAAGGAAGTTATCAGCCTATGAACTCGAATGTTTAGCTGTAGTGTTAGCCTTTGAAAAATTAAAACCTTTTTTGGAACACAAGGAATTCCTACTAGAGACTGACAACCAAGCTTTATCATGGTTGTTGAACCATCCAAAACAGTTAGGTCGTATCGGAAGATGGGTGTTAAGATAAAATTGCTACAAGTTTAAAGTACAACATATTTGTGGTACCCAAAATGTAGTTGCCGATACACTATCCCACATGTTCCAACTACCCAATAAAATACCAGGAGAAGACAAGGTTGAAACCGCTACTATCAATACGCTAATAACAGAATTCCCACTAGCATTTAAGGATATAGCGCACCACCAACAACAAGATCCTTATTTAAGTAAAACAATAGAACAAATAGATAAAGGAAACTATTCTGAAAAGTATACCTTGAGTAAACGAGTACTTTGTTATAAAAAAGCTAACGGAAAGTCATTGAGAATAATCGCCCCTGACATTATTAAACCCATGCTCATGGAATACTACCACTCATCCACCATTGGAGCTCATATGGCAATAAGGAAAACGATACATCGCATTCGCAAGGACTATCATTGGGAAAACATGAACAGTCAAATAACTAGGTTCGTGAAACAATGCGAAATCTGTGCCCTTAGCAAGCCAGCGAGAAACAGTCAAATCGGGAAATTAATCTCGGAAATCCCCACAACACCTTTTTCAAAGATATACATAGATTTTTCTGGACCATATCCCCGTTCTAAGTCAGGAAATACAATGCTATTAATTTGCGTGGACTCTTTCACTAAATTCGTATGGATGTATCCTATGAGACGTGCCTTAGCATCTACGACAGTAAAAATTCTGCAAGAGAGACTATTTAAAGACTTCGGTACACCAGTACACCTAGTATCTGACAACGGACCTCAGTTTAAATCCAAAGAATTCGATGATATGTGTTTCAAACTAGGAATAAATCACATTACAGTCACAGAGTACCGACCGCACGGGGACCTAGCTGAAAGGTACTTGCAAAACCTAAAATCAGCCTTAATAGCTTACCACGCTAAAGATCAAACAGCTTGGGATCAAAATCTATCCTGGATACAATTTGCCTTCAACTCAGCGTATCATGAAGGACATAAATCAACACCCTTTGATTTACTATACAAGTATAAACCGAACCACCCGTTAGCCACCAAGTGCAAAATTCATGAATTATTACCCCGCGAAATAAATGGGAGTAATATAAGGAAAATATGGAACGAAGCTTGCGCAAATTTGAGAGGGAATCTACTAAAATCGCGAAAATATCACGAGCAGAATAATAGGGAAATAAAGTACAAGGTAGGTGACTTCGTTATGTATAAAACTCACCCGATGAGTAGAGCCGTTGATAGGACCACCTCCAAACTATCTTACCGATGGTGTGGCCCCTACACGATTCACAAGTACATCACTCCTGTAACAGTAGCACTGTATGAACCAAATACTGATAATTACGTTCGCAGAAGTCATGTGTCTCAAATAAAAGATTTTCACAAAGAAGAAACACTATCGTGAGCAAGTAGGTAAACAAAGAAAACAGACCGAAGTATTATGAAATAAATATAAGGAACATCCTATATTGTAATTGAGTCTAAACTTAAACACCACGTAAGAATAAGAGCGAGGCCTGATCAACCTTAGTTCCTGTTCTACGAAAATAAAATAAATAATGTAAAGTCAGCTGACGAACCACAAACCCCTACCTAAGAAAACAAAAAGTAACATTATAGTTATTACAACATATTTTACGTTACTGCTTACGATGAACATGGTGATAGTAATACACTGAATTATAGTTCATGTTGTGACTAACAACTCGCTTAATAACCAAAGAAGTAAGAGAAATACGAAACTAGAAAATAAAAGGATTCGTCGACCACAACTCAGTCAAAATAATCGACGAAAATAATCAGCGAAAAGACGCGTTGAAACTTATAAAGGTGAGAATACTCTTCTGTAAGAACACAGTAGAAACCTTACCCTTACAGTATAGCTGTATACACGTATACAAGTGTGTATCTGAAACATACTCATGAGTGTAACTCCGTAAAACAAGTGAACAAAAAAAAACCGGTAGTAGCATTAAGAAATAGAAATAAGGTAGATTGATGTATTTGTATATTTTATGTGTTTTATGAGTGTTAAATTTTAGGTGATTTAAATAGTATGTAAGATAATCGTATATTTCTTACGAATAGATTAGGGTAAATCAAAGTAACCATGTAGAAAGAGATTTCATCACTAGGTTCTGAGTTAAGTATAATTCTACTTCTTAGATATGCCCTTTGGAATCCACAAATGTTGTCCCATGTGTCTTCTTTAAGTAGAGGAGGATGTGACGATTTAAAATAAATTTTAAATAGCACAAAACAAAAAATTTTTTGTTCAAAATAACCCATGATACAATAATCCACCCTCCCCTATGTAGCAAATAACCGGTACAAACATGTGAAAAACTAGTACTGACATGCAAATTATCCAGTTAAAATAATCATTGTAATTATCTCTAAAAGACGTGATAATCACAAATAAAATACAGACGAAAATAAAGAAGCTGTAGTATAATTAATAGTAGCTAATTAAAGGTAAAATAATAATAATCAGAAAGAACTACTTTTCTCTCGATGTGTAAACTACGCTAAATCACTACTCACGGCCCCTAAACCTACCCCATTCGTCTCTGAATCGCGGCCGAGGCAACTACTTAGCCATGTGTTGTGAGAAGAAATAAGTGTTATATTACCAAACTATATAGAACTAAATAGGTGCTTTTGTAAAAAAAGAGAAATAGTTAGAGGAGAGCGTAAATATGTAGTGGAAGGAAGTAAAAATATAAATGTATAAACAGCGTAGCCATGGCATCTCTTTAAGAAAGTGTATAACAATTACAGTATGTACAATACTCAATCATAATGTAACAGTAGTGCAGTCAAACATAAATGTGAACAGTGAAAATGACCTTCTGAAATAAATCAACAACAACTCACTACGAGCACCATGTATCCAGAGACCGAGCATCATGAATAAACAACACACTTAGAGTCAACAGATTTAATGGAGGACCACTACAACTGCAACTAAGATCATCCAGAAAACCCCGCCGTAGAGGATCTAGAAGAGGACCAGCTATGGATTGTAGCGGGGCATTTTTGGGCATACCTGGGGTAATAACATAATTTGTATTTCCTGTTAATAAATAACATAATTGGCAATAGGGACAGAAATTATAGACTTGGGTAAATTTCCTGTTTAAAACAAGAATAACAGTGGCAGCATTGACTGTGACAATTATTTAAGGATATCGTGTGGACAGTTTTATCCCGCCAACAACTGTACCAAGGTCAACAAATGACGAACACGAAAAACGTAAACACGTTATGTAATGTTATGTTATGTTGCATAATCTGTAAAACAATTATGCAACCAGACATCAGGCGATGTGTTGCGTCAGCAATTTATATAACGATGTGTGTCACCAGTTTTGTCAACAAGCCAAAAAACAGTCCACTGGCGAACGGATACAAACTGTAGACCAATGAGAGTTGGGCGACCAACAGCAGCTTCACAAAGTAGCGCCTGTAAATCTTCCCAGTATAACGCCATCACCACTCGCGAGTGGTATCTATAAAAAGTTTCGGCAGTAAGTGCGGGCCCGCAAAACCATAAAATGTGAATACTATATTTTAAAACATGAACTAAAATCAAAATTTCGTATTAAAAGTGTAATTAACAGTTTATATATATAATAACAGTTCGATGATCATGGAGTGAAGTAAAGTGCGCACGTAAAACCATGTGACGGTTTCAGGAATAATAATCGGCTTCAAATTCAGCTAAGTAGCCATGTATCAATGAGATTTTAATAAGGGTTTTTCAAAATTACTGGCGGAATGGGGAAATCAATTTTGATTTCATAATCATAAAGTATAAAATATTTAAAATGAGATCTCTAAAGTAGCTTTGTGTGTTTGTGTGTGTGTGAGAATATAGTTTTACTATAGTTTATAGTAATAAGAAGGCTGGTTTGCGTTCCCATTATAATTCTTAAAAATGTATTTCAAGAATCTGTTATTGTAATGCGAGTAAGTAAATTAAAAGAGATTCAAGGTAATCAACAACTATTATTCACGTTTTGTCAATTATTAATTCAAATTTTGTCTGTATGATTTTATTAACATGAAATATGAATAATAATAAAGTAATAATAACGTTTAATTATTGATGAACATAAATGATTGTTATTATTTCAGCAACCACATTCTGTTCTCCTAGTTCGCTGAAACGAACCTTGGTAAATTATTTTCTTACAGTTGGTAAGATGGCGCCCGAGAAATATACAATGTTTGTTAGTTAATTTTATGTGATACAAAAAGGTAAGTAGCTTCACATTTGGCTGCCGGCGAACAGGGACAATTTATATAATTATATTATATAAATATAGGCCTACGGGGAGAACAGGATGGTTGTTTGGAATGTGTATTTACGTATGTACGTAAATTAGACGTAAGAGGTTATGTTCAAGATGGGTGAGTAGAATGTTTTTCAATAAGTATATGTTACATATAATAGGATTTTAATAAAGAAATATATATAAAGAGTTTTAAGAAAAATGGCAGATAATAGTACTGTCAGCTTATCTGACAGTCAGTTTAGTACCGATTCGGGAGTTCAAACGAATGATAATGTAGAGAGTCAGTTGACCGAATCAAAAATAATGAAAGATGTCGAATATCAATCGACACCTATCCAAAATAAAAAAAATGACGATACGTATGAAATGTTTAAAGCAATACAAACAATGATAGAGAACCAGAGTGTAAAGTTAAATAGTAGTATAAATGAGAAGTTCGATATCCAAAAGAATAGTTTTGAAGAGTTATTAAAAAATCAGAATAAAGAGTTGAAACATGAGATACAAGAAATTAACAAACATTGTGAAAATACCAAAGTAGAATTTACTTATAAAATCAGCCAAGTAGAAACTAAGTTAGATGATTCAATACAAAAGACAGATGTTAAATTTAGTGAAATAGATAGTCAGATAGATAGAGTTGAGAAGCAAATCAATGAAAATAACGAAATATTAATAAATTCAATGAATGAGTATAACAATGACATAGAATCTAAAATTATTAAATGTAATATTGAAACTGAATGTAAGTTGAGTAGTGTAGTAATGACAGTTGAAAAATTTAGTCAGAATATTGATGAACACCAAAATAAGATAGACTCTAAAATAAATGAAATTGAAAGTAATTATAAGACAGAGATACAAGCAGTAAATGAATCTATTGAAGTAATAGCAAAAAATAATGTACAGTCTGAATATAGTAATGATAAAAAATTGTATTCACTTGAACAAAATATTAGTAATATGCGAGATGAATTAAGTTTAGTGAAAAATCAAAATGTAAACAATGTTACTGAGCGCATATTTATGACACGAGATACAAATAATGAAGTCGAATTAGAAACTTTCAATTGTGACAATCGTAGAGTACACCCAATGCAATTTTTAAATAGGGTTAGGGAATTTAATCGGTTTAATAATAGTAGCTGGGAGGTTAAGTTGCTGAAGATTATCAAATGTTTCAAAGGTAGTGCCGAGATATGGTCGGAAGTACACCATACCGAATGGGAAAGTTATGAAGATTTTGAGATAGCTTTTCGCAACAAATATTGGTCAGAAGAAGACCAAGAAATACTAAGAAGTAAAATAATGGGTAATGGGAATTTTGGTAGGATTAATAACCACCTAACAATATATGTGATGACCATTTATAACGAAGCAAAGTATTTAGAACCGCCGTTGCCATTCCGGTCATTTGTACGACATATTAGCAAACACCTGCCCAGAGAGGTGCAAATAACTTTAATGACTAGAGAGATTACAAATATAAGCGAGTTAGAAAACATGTTAGATGTATTACAGAATATAGGGGAACGCGACATGGGACGACGTCCAAACACACCAGTAGTACCACACCATAATAATAATAATAATTTCCATCATAACAGGGGTACACAGAATTTTCATAGAGGAGCGCGGGGAGGAAGTTTTGATAATAGGGGCGAGAGTTGGAGGTGTAGAGCCTGTGAAATTGATAACTATGCTAATAGAACGAATTGTTTTAGATGTCATCGAACCAGGGAGTGCGCCAGAAATGAGAGGACAAACCCACCACCAAATCAACAGTCGAGAGGAGGAGAATTTTATAGAGGAGCGCCTCGAGGAGGAGGAAATCACAATAGAAGTCGAGGAGGAAATCATCAAGCTGTGGCAGGTCCATCCACGGAAAACTGAGGAAGACAATGGGGAAGCGGACCCAGCCATTGTCAACGGAGGACCGGGTCCAAGTAATTAACGAATACACAAACAACGTCATCAAGATGGATATGGCAAAAGAGTTGTTAGAAGAAGAGGAGAACAAGGTGGTGGAACGCAGAACAGGATTGACTGAGGTGACGATTAACATTGAAGGTAAGAATTATAAAACTTTAATTGATACCGGTAGCGAGATCTCAGTAATTTCTGAAAATGTCATGGGTGAATTAAAAGAGTTAAACAAGAATATACCGTCATTACCAGTTGCAGGGGTTACAGTAGTGGGGGTAACTGGGATGAGAAGTAAAAGAATAACCAGACAAGTACAATTAAACATTTTAATAAATGAAGTTGAATTTGAAAACACTTTCCTAGTAGTTAAAGGGTTAAGTTTAGATGTAATATTGGGAAATGATTTTTTGGAAAGAAACGGAGCAGTAATAGATTTTAATAAACAAATAGTAAAATTTGAGAAGGGGAATAAACCAGTCAGAATAGAGTTTAAGAGAGTAGTAAATGAAGCTAAAGTCACTGGAATAAAAATGTTACATAAACAGATAAATGATAGAGAAATAGAAACTAAAATAAATATATGTCTAGAGAGTGATGGTGTAGAAAATGAGGAGAGAGAGGTGCATGAGCATAATGAGAGTGTGTGGGCAAATAGAGCCGATAAATTTTTCAATGAAAATACAGTTGTAGGAAGTACTCAGCGAGAGGAGCTGTGGGCAGTTGTGGAGCAGTACAGAGGGGTGTTTGATGAATCACCAGGGAAAGCGAAGGACTACATCTGTGAGTTGAAAGTTCGGGACCACACACCATACATGCAGAGAAGCTACCCGGTGCCGTTTTCGAAGAGGAGGGCTGTACAGGAGGAATTAGACCGGATGATGCAAGGAGGCATAATTGAACGCTCAGTATCACCTTATTCAAACCCTTTGGTGGTAGTGATAAAGAAGGATGGCAAGGTAAGGTTATGTTTAGATGCTAGAAAAATCAATCAAATTATTATACCGGACAGAGAATCTCCAGAACCCATAAATGAGATTTTACAAAAGTTTAGCGGAGTCAAATACATGACGTCTTTAGACCTGACCGCTGGATACTGGCAGGTACCATTAGCAACAGAGAGTAGGAAATACACAGCTTTTCTTTTTAACGGTAAGAATTACCAGTTTAAACGCTTACCTTTTGGATTAAACACCAGTGTTGCCAGTTTTATCAAGTGTTTAGATAATATTTTACAACCTAAGGACTTAGACTTTTTAACTGTGTATGTCGATGATATTTTGATAGCCTCTAGAACATTCACTGAACATTTAGAACACATAGAATATGTATTAGATAAGCTTCAAAGAGGGGGTTTAACAGTGAATTGGGACAAGTCTAAGTTTCTGCAGACAGAAATACACTTTTTAGGATTTATTATTACACAGGAGGGGATATTAGCCAACCCTGACAAAGTCGAAGCAATAATGCGATTCCCTGAACCTAAAAACATTAAGCAACTACAGAGTTTTTTAGGCTTATGCAATTTTTACAGGAAATTTCAGGAGAACTACGCACACACAACATCCAAACTGAGTGCTGTCCTGCAGAAGAATAAACAGTGGAGATGGGGCGATGCGGAACGAGCTGCGTTTAATGAAATTAAGAGAAAGTTCAGTCACATGATAATGATGAATCATCCTGATTTTAATAAGATCTTTTATTTGCAGACCGACGCCAGCAATGTAGCGCTAGGTGCTGAGTTATACCAAGAGAGCTGCGACAAGGAACACCTAACGATCGCCTTCGCCAGTAGATCGCTGTTATCGGCGGAAAAGAATTACACGACAACAGAAAAGGAACTTCTGAGCATTGTGTTCGCCGTGGGTAAATTCCGCACGTACATACTAGGGAATACTACGATCATCCGGACGGACCACAAGGCACTGTCATTTCTGAATTCATGTAAGCTAACACACAGCCGATTAACCAGGTGGGTATTAGCCTTACAGGAATATAACTTTTCATGGGAGTACATAAAGGGGTCAGATAATAAGGTACCAGATACACTTTCTAGAATAGATGTTATAGATAATAAGACTGGTAGGGACCTTAAAGAAATAGAAATTTTTAGGTTAACTAGAGAAGATAGGATTTTTGGTGAGGAATTAAGTGACATTAAAAACTTGCAAAGATCTGATAGCAAACTGGGTAAAATAATTGTTAGTTTAGAAACAGATGTAGCGGGATCAGAATATAATGAGCGATTTCAAATATATCAAGGCATTTTGTTTAAAAAAGTAGATGGTGGGGAGCGGGATTGGAGGTTAATTATACCTGATGTGTTAATAGATAAAATTGTTTGGGATTGTCATATAAGGTATGGTCATTTTGGTGCGAGAAAGTGTGCAAATGTTTTGAGAGAGTCATGTATATTTAAGAATATGGAGAGGAGAGTGAGGAAAGTGTTGAGAGTGTGTGATTTATGTCAAAAATCGAAGGTAGTGAATTATAGAGTGGAAGGAGAGATGAATTATATAAAAGTAGATAAGCCTTTTGATCTAGTTGCGGTTGATTTATATGGACCATTACCCAGAGGTAGAGGGGGTGTGTTGTATGTATTTGTAGTTTTAGACACTTTTTCAAAATTTGTAAAGTTATATAGTATTAAGAGGGCAACTAGTAAGGTACTTAGTGAGAGAATAGTAAAAGATTATATGCTTAATGTGGGAAAGCCGAAAATTATATTATCTGACCATGGTCCACAGTTTATAAGCGGCAAGTGGCGGCAGACGCTTGGATGGGAAGGCATCATACCCAAGCATACGGCAGTGTACCATCCTCAGTCGAACCAAGCAGAACGGGTGATGAGAGAGATTGGCAGGATATTTCGGGCGTACTGTCACGCCAAACACACAGAATGGCCATCCTACATGAAAAAAGTAGAGGAGTGGCTGAATTGTACCACCCATGAGTCCACGGGATTTACGCCGCATGAGTTGATCAGGGGAACAAGGCCGCCCAGGATACTAGAACAACTTTTCACATACCCACCTGAAGGTCAAATTTTGGACAGGAATATGAAGATTAGATTGGCGAACGAGAATTTACTTACTAGAGGAGAGCGACGAAAACAGAAACATGATGCTAAGGGTAAATGGACCAAATATGAGGTAGGCCAGTTAGTGTTAGTAAAAAGACATGATTTGTCCAGTGCTCAAGATAGGGAAATAAAAAAGTTTTTCTTGTTATATGAAGGACCTTATGAAATCATAGAAGTAAAAATGCAGAATGCGTATGTGCTGAGGAACCCAGCGACGCAGGAAATAATAGGTACTCAAAATGCGACGAATTTAAAATTATATAGGTCACTTTAATTGTTATGGTTATAAATAAGTTTTTCAAATATTATTGTATGTTTTCAGAAGGGATCCTCCCCCATTTTCGGGCGGTCACGATCTTACCAGTCCTGGCCGTGGAATTCGGAACTCGGAGGCGGGCCATGGTTGGCGGATCTTCCTTCGGGCGGTGAAAACAACGATGGTCTGGCTCCACCAAAATTGGTATAAAGTAGAAAACCTAACTGCACATTTGAACGGGGAGGGGGACCCCACAGGTACGTGACACAAATTATTTTTTTTATACACTCCCGGTGCAGCGGTTTTGGTGTGCCTGTCACGTGCCTGCACTGCCTTAGAGTGTTTGTAAATAATGGAGGCTGCATTTAAGTAAAAGGCAGTGCATTCAAAATTAAATTTTTTAGGGTCAAGGGCAAAATTAAAATGGAGCCTTTGACAATATTTTCTGTTTGGCCCGAAACAACGAGTTTTGGGGCAAGACGGTTTGGCGCACGGTAGAAAGCGGGGTAGAAGAAATGGTAGGAGAGGGGGGAGTAGTGTGGTTTAGAGGGGGGACGTGAATTCACGTAGTATATCTATCGGGTGCCGATCCGTTTTGCAGCAAGACCCGGCATTTCAGGCGGCTGCGATCTTCCTAGACGTAGAGTAAGTTTATGACAATAGAGTCAGCCTCCTATGTAAATAGTATATATATATATAAGAAAAAAAAAAAAAAAAAAACCCCAAAATAATTTTGGATGTGTATAATTTTAAATTTAAGATATAAATTTTTTTTTCTTCTAAATTTTTTAGCATTAGGTGACCAAATATAATTGTTAGATTTTAGTATTAGTGAGTATAGGAGCGTTTTGAAGAAATGTGTAGTAATATAAGAACTTGTTATCAATACAAGATGTGGGGATAATTTTGGGGGGTAGTTTGGTGTTCAATGAAGTGACATAACAGTGTAGTGTGGAACTGCTATGGGGGAAGGTTGTAGATTTTGTATTTAATATTTTATGTTAATAATGGTTAAGCTTCCATATAAAGTGGATTAAAACCCCATCTAAATTAATATTGTCATGTAAATATAAATTCGTAAATTTAATATTACGAAAGATATTTTACTTGTGATTCCCCAACTTTTCGGGCGGTCACGGCCTCACCGAACCCTGACCGTGGAATTGGTTTAGCTTTAACAGCTATGGTTGGGGCACATTACGATTACGCGCTGACCATAACTGGCCATAGCTGTTATCATTGTAAAGGTGTATTTTGAAATTGATGGGGGGTAATAAAAGGGGAATCACCAAATTATGGAACAGCGGCTGCCACTCTGTTCAAGGAGGAACAGCAGAGCCAGGTGGTAGATCCGTTTAAGGGTGCTTGATTATTAACGAGAACATGTTGCTGTTCAACAATTTTAACTTAACAGCGGAAGCAGAGACACGGAGAGGTAAAAACCTGCTCCAAAATATACAGTCTCTGTGGAAGCGAAAAGGCGCCACAGTCTTACATAATTGAAATAGTGTGTGTGGCTGGGAGGTTATCCAAGGGGATAACGTATTAAAAATTTGATATATTTTAATTAATAATGATGATTTGCTACTCAATAATTTTGTTTGAATTTAAAAAATAGATGCACTAAATACTTCTTATATTGTGTTATTATGTCTTATTGTGTTGATTGCATTAGTATGTTAGGAATAAGTATTATAAAAATATAATAATATGTTTTCAATGTGTTTATAGATTTTAAAATAAAATGAAAAATAGTTGTAATAAGTAAAATTTTCAATAGGTTGTAAAAGATAGAAGTGGGTGATAGTAATTGTTTGAATAAAATGTTTGAACCAGTTCAAGTTGAATTTTGTGGGACATAGATATGTCCAAATCGAAGTAAGAGTTAAAGTAATAGTGGAAATGAAAATAATGCAATATTGTTTTGAGTTAATGTATGTTATAGAATTTTGAGAAGTATAAGTGGAGACACAGTAGAAATGGAGAATTTATGTAGAGTTTTGAGTGATATATTGTTGTTTATTTGTTGATGTTAATTTGTTGTAGTTGTAGTGAGGTTATGAGATTGAGATTTTTTGGGGATGGCAATTTTGTAGTAGTGGTAGTGTAATGTGGGAGTCCGCAACATAAGGGTTGGGACGGGATTTGGTATAGTTTTAGTGGGAAGGGGCCGCCTTAGGTAAAAATCCAGGGGCCAGAGAACAGGAATTGAGCTTTTGGGGGGGGGGAAACACGTATCCTATGTACAAAGGGTTAGAGAGTATTTTTTTTATATAAGAGTAGAAGGTGGCGATTGGAGTTAAAATAGTAGGTAGTTAGAGGGTTAGTAAAATTTTGATAGAGGGGTGTCATACTAGTTAGAGATTTTGTAAGGGAACGTTAGAGTAATAAAAGGGGTAAGATTATGAGTAAATGCCAAGTGGATAAAGTAAATTATAATGAAATAAGGAATAACGTAGAATCACCCAAAGTAATGAAATGGAATAATGATGGCCATAATTGAAAAAAAAAAAAAAAAAAATTTTTTTTTGTAATTTTGAGAAACGAATGAATAAGAGTAAATCAAGTTTAAAAGTAATTTTTTGATTTTAGATGCCAATTTAATGATATAAAGTGTGTAACATTTTAATTGTAAGTTGTTTATTTTAAAATGAATTATTCATGTACTATGTTTTCTTATGTTAAGTTATGTTAGGTATTCTGATATATACATGTTAGTAATAAGTGAGTAAAAACAAAACCAGTGCTTCTTAGCGCAAACCAGCACCGCTAGGGGGGAACAGATCAGTTGGGGATATGGTGTTGTATAAGGCCACTATTTAATATTTTGATTGGTTGTTTCAGTGTTTGGTGGTGCTGTGGCGGCGGACCTGAGCTGGCCTGCGCGTCAGAGCAGGGGCGTTGAGTATCTGTCTAACTCTACGGTGTTGGGATCTCGAGAGAGAAGTCCAGTATTGTCATGCAGATGCGGTCACAGTCACCGGACCAAGGGTGAGTTGATTATTCTTTTTTGCAAACCATACAGGGGGTTGTGGCGACATATCCTGGCTGATCCCTTTAGCAAGTATGAATGTGTCAATGAGATTTTTTATGCTTCGGCATAAAATATCTCATTGAGGGGGTATTGTAGCGGGGCATTTTTGGGCATACCTGGGGTAATAACATAATTTGTATTTCCTGTTAATAAATAACATAATTGGCAATAGGGACAGAAATTATAGACTTGGGTAAATTTCCTGTTTAAAACAAGAATAACAGTGGCAGCATTGACTGTGACAATTATTTAAGGATATCGTGTGGACAGTTTTATCCCGCCAACAACTGTACCAAGGTCAACAAATGACGAACACGAAAAACGTAAACACGTTATGTAATGTTATGTTATGTTGCATAATCTGTAAAACAATTATGCAACCAGACATCAGGCGATGTGTTGCGTCAGCAATTTATATAACGATGTGTGTCACCAGTTTTGTCAACAAGCCAAAAAACAGTCCACTGGCGAACGGATACAAACTGTAGACCAATGAGAGTTGGGCGACCAACAGCAGCTTCACAAAGTAGCGCCTGTAAATCTTCCCAGTATAACGCCATCACCACTCGCGAGTGGTATCTATAAAAAGTTTCGGCAGTAAGTGCGGGCCCGCAAAACCATAAAATGTGAATACTATATTTTAAAACATGAACTAAAATCAAAATTTCGTATTAAAAGTGTAATTAACAGTTTATATATATAATAACAGTTCGATGATCATGGAGTGAAGTAAAGTGCGCACGTAAAACCATGTGACGGTTTCAGGAATAATAATCGGCTTCAAATTCAGCTAAGTAGCCATGTATCAATGAGATTTTAATAAGGGTTTTTCAAAATTACTGGCGGAATGGGGAAATCAATTTTGATTTCATAATCATAAAGTATAAAATATTTAAAATGAGATCTCTAAAGTAGCTTTGTGTGTTTGTGTGTGTGTGAGAATATAGTTTTACTATAGTTTATAGTAATAAGAAGGCTGGTTTGCGTTCCCATTATAATTCTTAAAAATGTATTTCAAGAATCTGTTATTGTAATGCGAGTAAGTAAATTAAAAGAGATTCAAGGTAATCAACAACTATTATTCACGTTTTGTCAATTATTAATTCAAATTTTGTCTGTATGATTTTATTAACATGAAATATGAATAATAATAAAGTAATAATAACGTTTAATTATTGATGAACATAAATGATTGTTATTATTTCAGCAACCACATTCTGTTCTCCTAGTTCGCTGAAACGAACCTTGGTAAATTATTTTCTTACAGTTGGTAAGATGGCGCCCGAGAAATATACAATGTTTGTTAGTTAATTTTATGTGATACAAAAAGGTAAGTAGCTTCACAGGATATACCCAATACCCAGGTGACACGGAAGGATAACTTCTGTGGTTGTACTTCTTTTAAAAAACGCTGAGTAAAGACAGTAAATTTATCGTAAAGACTCATATCAATCCTGTAAATTGTAACGTAGTAAGAGGGATAGTTAATATTCCTAAATAATAGTAGCCTGAAACTGCAAACAGGTATAACTAAGTAAAAAGTAAATGAACCTATTCTTCAAATGGTTTACATAATGTTCTAAATAATCTGTAATATCATAAAAATTAAAGCCCGGATCCGTGGTATTTTATTAAATATGCAGCTGTATGATTTTGAGCTCATCAGAAGAATGTTTTGAGCAGAATGAAAGCGTTTAGTTCAGAATTTAATCACTAAGTAAGAATCATGAATGTTGTATCTAACATCTTAGTAACATCCTAATATATCAGAAACCTTGCATTGAAATTTGTAATAAAGAGATGTCTTTGCTAAACCCAAGAGAGTGAGTAAATTTACGAAACCTTAATCTAACTCCTAAACTTTACAGGTTCCTCATTTGTGTATAAGTAATTAGTACATACAATGGCTGCCGGTTTAATTGACAAGGCCCCATTAAACTGGTTCCCAGTGTTATAATGTCGTAAAGACGAGATGTTATACTATGAGGTAAAAATTTTTCATTTTTATCAATAAAAACTTTGTGTTCTGAGTCAGTAGTGTTATATTAGTTAATCAACGGACACGTCATGGACAACAAACTCCAAGAAAAATTCAGTGTCACATGCACAAGTACAAAGTATGGATAGATAACATAAGAGAATTATTTTCTATATGGTGGCCAGAATCTTCTACACTTATGTAAACAGACAGTCAATGTTTTATTTAATTCATATTTTTTATGAAATTTGTTAGACTGAGTATATACTTTTACTGTTTGTGATTTTTTCTTGACTTTGGTATTGACTGGAATTTACAAATTTATTCTGAAGACTGTATCCACAAGTCATGAGTTAGATAACAGCCTACTCACACAAAATTTAGTATTTAAATTATTAAGGAAATTACACTTTTTCAAATGTTTCATAATCCCAACTTACTGTCGACATCTTCAAATACAATAAGCGGACTCTTGCCACCGAGTTCCAAAGACACACGCTTCAGGTTTGAACGAGCTGCTGCTTCCATAATAATCTTTCCTACCTGAAATCAGAGATCATGTATGTATTAGATATGTTACATGTAGTAAACATTAACATAGTATAAATTACTTATAAGCTATAAGGGAATGAAAAACGCAGAATGGAGTATTAATTTATAATAATATAAATATATATATATAATAATGCTGTGTATACGGCATAAACTGAATATTATGAGTATACTCGACAGGATCGCCCAGTATTGGCTGAATTGGTGGGAACATCTTTGCCGAATGGATGACTGCCGCATCCCAAAACAACTCTGGAACTATAAGCCAAGGGGACGGAGAGGTGTGGGATGTCCGAGGAAGCACTGGAATGACCAGCTCTAATCTTTGCCTATTTGAGACAGGAATAAACTATCCTTGGTTTAATCTGTGAAGATGATGATGATGATGATAATGATTATGACACCTGTATGTGTATATGGTCTTGGTCAGTTACAACCAAATCTTATTTTTACCTGTTCTTACTCAGTCAATTGAGCTCTGTATTTTCACTTATCACAACCATCCGAATCCGTGGCAACTAGTAGAAATGTTCCTGTTCCTAACATCGATGAAGTTTCAATTCTGTAACTTGTGCAAACAACCTCTTTCCTCCAATATTTTTGTTGGGTTATGTTAGAGTCCTTTTAGTTTGGTTCCTCCATCTACAAGTAAAACAGAGGCTTCTCATGTACGGATTCAGTAAGGAGTGTAAATATGCATAGAGAAAGCTGATTGGTTGCAACAGTATGTAAACATTGGAAAGAGCCGTACATATTACCATTCCAGATGTGAGCCTTTCCTTTTGACAGTAGTCTGTGTCTGTAGTCGATAGGATGATCTTGTCCATGACAATTGGCTGGGTTGCAACTGATTAGGTTAAAATTTTCACCTTGGTGTTGCAACTGACTGTGGTTCACGTGCACGCATGCGCGCGCACACGCACACACACACACACACACACACACACGTGTTTTTTTAAACTAAAGAATATTCTTCAAACATGATTTAAAACTTAATTGTTGTCTTTTCCTTTGTTTTATTAATCACTTTTTAGTATATAATGATGGTGATGATAGTTTTCTTTTTTTGCATCACCCAAACAGCTTAGGAGAGGCAGAGCAGGCACAATCCAGAGTTGGAAGACACTTAATAAAACCACATGACTGGCACTAATCCTCATCTGATGTTTTAAAATAATGTGTACCTACATATCATGTTATGAGATATTTGTTGATACTGTGAGTTATATTTAAATATCCTGTGAGTGTATTGCTAATAATTCATCCATTTATAGTGTTTTAATTTACTCATCCAAACTACCAACTACAGAATTACTCTTTAAATACATGTAATTATTAAACTGTATACTTTACATCCATTTGTTAATGGCACAACATACATGTGTGTGTGTTGTGTGAATGAGATTAGAGAATAATATACACAAAAACTCCTTCAATATATCTGACATTTTTCAAGCCAACAGATAAGATTTAATATTATCTTCATTGCAAAACATAAATATGAAGTTATTTGTCTACATATTTGCTGGTGTGTGTGTGGGAAATGCCATTCTCTGTACTTAACTTGTCAGTACTTAGTGTAATTAATGCTGTGTACTTTTTCATATTTGTAAGCCATATAGTTGTTCATTTGGCTTGTATTTTAAAAACTGAGAAGTTAGTGTGATTTGAATTTATTGTTAGTCACTAACAATGGGATTATTTGTGTTATAACCTATATTGTAGTGTTATAACGTGGTAAGGGATGTTTTTGTACTATAAATGTTTCCACTGTCTAGGGTTTTGTAGGGATGTAAGGGACATTAACTTATTAAAGATGAATTAAGTCTACAAATTGCATAACATAGTTTGTACAAAATTAGTATACCTTTGTTTATTGCCATTAGGATGTTTGTTTATCACTTATTAGATAGCAATAACCTGATTAGATAGAGTGTGTTTTATGAGCAGTGAATGTGACTGTTTAATTTGTGTTGTCGTTGTCCTCTGGCACTACAGCCCACGACGAGCTTGATCACCTCTAAACACCTCGGTCCTCCAGCCTCCGCCTCCAATCCCTGATACCTACCTGTCTGGGTTCTGTAACCTTAGGTGTGTAACATACATAACACAATACAATAAAATTATATCACAGTAAAACACAGTAAATCACAATAACTAAAAAACTTAACTAATACCTCTGATTATTCTTAGTTATAGTATTCTTCAAACTTACTTGGCGACTGTATTATGAGTAATGAGAAGGGCACATATTAAAAAAAAAAATAATCGGTTGGTGAGCAGAGTTAAGTGAGTTTATTGTTTTAAACAGAACAGAGATTGCCTCTTTTTACGCCTTTATAATTACTGATCAGCCAGGATATTAAACTTCAATCATTAGATCTTTGGATCTAGAACAAACTAAGTGCTAAATGATCTCAGAACTAAATTACTCGAATTGCAATACTTGAGAAAAGTCAACAATAAGCTAACTTAATTAAAACAATTTGGTGACATGTATCAATACCAGTGTACAAAATCAAATACTCATGGTGAGCATGCTACAGATTGTCACTGACTTTTGTCTTTACTCTCACTTATCTATAAAAGTCTCTGTTACTACTAAATGTTCGTGTATCCTCGTTTATTAATAGTGTGCAATTACCACGAGGTGTAATAAGAGTTTAAGGTGTTACTTGGATAGCCTGCATGGTACGATGGCGTCAAGGAGATGTAATTAATGCCACGTGCTTATGATCTGCAAGTCCGAACACTTCGTGTAGCTTGTAGAATCTGCGTACTTCAGTAAAGTAAAGCCATGAGGAGCACTGGATTCCTGTAGTTTCTGTTTCTTTTAACGGGTTACCAAAATTGATACCACCAACATGAAGCTATCGTTGCTAACGTGGAACTCTCGTCCCCAACGTAGAACCAAGTTCCTACTGCAAATTCCACAATTTTTAGAATACGTTCCGTATTATTGCGTTCACACATTAAATTTTTCTACGTTTAAAATTCATTTATAATACAAGCATTACAATCATAAAGTTAAGCTTTAAGTTCCATAATAATATCAAACTGGCATAAAATTGCATATCTTTCTTTTCTGACATAGATATTCTCTAACACAAAAACGTTAAATTGACATAAAATTCACACATTTTTCTTTTGTATTTTACTGGCTTTTGTTAAGAGGCTTCGTTTACAAGGATGTTACTTCAAGATATGTTACAGATTACAATTGTTTCTTTTTTTTCTTTTTTACATAAGATGCATACCATCTAGTTACAAAATGACAAAGCAATACAGTTAGACACTGGTACTGATTCATATTAGCCAAACTGACAATAAATACCTTGGTAAAAAGCTCCGCACTTATGTGTCGACTTGGAGACGAGGAGTAGTTCTGCTCACGGGTCTTTCTGAATGTCGACTGACTAATTTCGCCTGGTTAAAACCTTACTAGACAATGAACGGGGCAGACGGCGTGACGCCAGGACGTCGGGCAAAGTATGGAAATGGTTCTATATCGAATTAATTGATTTAATTCCGTTTAATTTGATGATGCGCCAAATCATTGCATTCGGCAGAAGCCGAATAATTGCAACAATACCCATCCTTCTAAGGTCATCTTCTACGTCCTGTAGCCACCTTCTTCTAGATCTTCCTTCCCTTCTTTGCCCATCTATTGTCCCTCTAAGAATTGCTTTGGGCATTCTGTCATCCTCCATGCACATCACATGTCCCAACCAGCTGATCCTCAGACTTGATGAACCTTACTATGTCCTCGCCATCTATGAGTTCCTCCAATTTCCTGTTGTTCCGCATTCACCTTCCTTCACTGGTCAAAAGATTTTTCTTAGAATTCTTCTTTCAAAAACTCGTTAAATTTGTGTAAAACTGTATTTTACTGAAAAATGTTGAACTGTACTCAAGAATAGTGTACTTAAAAAAATAGGAAATTAAAATATTGCTTTTTAAAAGTAATTCTGATGACAGTGATTTGTCGGATTAAGACACAGTAGAATTACTATTACATTATAAAAATTTATAAATTTTGTATGCAAAAACATATAAAAGCAACATTTTTTATGTAATAGGAAATAGTTTTTATAGCAATTTTTCTAACAATCACTTGGGGCCAGAAACAAGACGGAACAGTTCAGGCAGTTGTGGTTAAGAGAAGCTGGGAAATCAGAATGCAAAGGAAAGAGTATGAACAGAGAGACAATACAGTAAATAAAATTCTGAAGAAAAATTGTAATTACAAGTAAATATGTGAAAAATAGACAGGATTGGAATGAGATTATTAAGAATTAATGACATTAGTTTAAACTGTAACTTACATGCCACTGGATACAAAAGGGACTTGGTCGCACGCACACACACACACACACACACACACACACACACACACATTTTACCATTAATAAATGGGTATAAAGTATATAGTTTAATGCCATGTGTTAATTAGTGTGTAGCTTGCAGAATGTCCGTGTTCATTCCCTGGGCTATGAACATTTTACAGACATAATGTATTTAATTGTGTTACTGAGTGGTCAATATACCCCGATTTCCCTTGGAATTATTCTCTGGGAGGGGTTGGCTGGATTGGGAATATTATTATTTGTTATTTAGTGAACTGACAGTTAGGGATTTCCGAATTTCTTCTACCTTCGTAAACTTGTCAGTTGTTCATAACAAAATGTCCTGTATACACTTCTTGCTAGGCCTTTGTAAAAGAGTTAAAATTATTGATTTGAAAATTATGTTGGCCTATGAGCATGTGAAAAATAAGATCACAAACTATCTTTATCAAATATGATATATAATAATTTCTATAATAGTTTATGGTACTTATTCTAGTGTACCGACTCTTGATTTACCTCAGGGCGCCAGTAATAATAAACACAAATTAAAGTATGATAATCACTTTAATGACAATTTGTATTTATACATTACAAAATTAAAATCTTCTTACATGAATTGAATTACTTATTGAACAAATTTAAATATGTTTCACTAGCAATGAGTCCTTTATGACAGATTGAGTCACTATGTTGCATACAACATATGTTTATTTATCAAAAAATAGAATTTAAATGTTCATTATTTTTTACTTGCGTAAATCCTTCCAAAGTGCGTGGTCCTGAAGCTATTGTAGATCGGTGGTTCGTCAGCAGCCGTCGTCGTGTTGATTCTGGTTAAACATGCACAATTCACTTTATCACAAGTGCACTACACTAACATATGGATTATACCTCTAACTATGTTGTATAATTACACTGGACACAAAGATGACAAAATATAACTTAAGTGCATTTAACTCACTTCACGTCGCGTTTGGCCCGACTAATTTATACCATCACAACTTTCTTTCGAACTCCAACGCCTCCTTCCACGAATTACCGCCACGTAAAGAATTAACAGAACTTCGTATGTATTTATTATTTATTATTGTTTATTATAACTTTGATTATACACTCTTTGACTTATTATGATTTCTTAAACTTTCTTTATAACTTTAATATTAATAATTATAGTGTTCCCGTACTTTGTTATTTCTGAGAAGTTTACTGATTCTTTCCATTAATTATTAAAATATCTATATTATTTGACGCAAAACAACGTACACGAGTCTCTCCATATAATTCTGCCGATATTAAGAAGACTGCCCTTATTTCCTCTAAGTTCACAATATATACATGTCTCAAGTTTCCCTTACTTACGAACTACAACAAAACGCTCCGATAGGTCCAAACTACCGCTAAATACGAATTCAACCAATCCGCTTAACTAAAACTTCCCGCGTAACGTATGACGCCTTTTCTAATTCACCCAACATTTCTTCGCGCACACGTGTTTACAGAAAGTAGCGTCTCTTTCTATCTCTCTCGCACAACAAGATCGCTTTCCCACGCCAGCTATTGTTATATGCACTTAGGTTTTACAACGTTTGGTAAACACCCTTACTATCTGAAACACAATACAGTTTATGACAGTAGTGTCCCAAATCGTGCCTCAAGATACAGTACATGCATTATCAAGCTTTTAGCAAGTAATTATATTTTCACTTTATTGCCACCTCGCTTTCTCACGCCTACATGCCTCTCTGTTTTCTCAAACACACCCTTATTTCTATTTTCAGCATATCTTATTTATTAAAATTATAAATAGGGCAAATTTTCCGTTACAGTCCTTTTTCTATTTCAGTTTCATGTCTGCATGTCTGACTTTATGCTTGCTGTTTATTCTTGCTATAATTTTTGTGTTTTTGAAATCAAATATGTTTCATGTTTCCCATGTGTCTTTGGCATCTTTTATTATGGACGCATTCCTTTCTTGTTTCAATACCCATTTTTCCGTATTCATGTACACAATTTCAGATATTTCTCCCAAAGTGGCTAGTGTAAAATGGGTTGCAGTTTGTATGTGCTGTCAGGTATACCTTGTTCCACTAAATATTTGTTGTCTTTTCAGTTTTGATGAAAAGTGTTAATTAAATAGCATTCCATTCCGTAGCAAAATTAAATACATCATGCCTTTAAAATGTTCCCAGCTCAGGAAACAAAACATTGGCATTCTAATAACTACATTCATGGTTTTAACTGATTACAATAAAACCATTTCCTTATCCAAAACAAAAGTTATGGCTTTTTCTGGAGCAAATCATATTAGGACAAAGATTATCATACAGGACTCGCCAATAGAACAGGTGCCAGATTTCAAGAATCTAGGGTGTAGCATCAATCTTCCAGTTGCTTTATGGATGTATCATTAAACATTTAAAGAAGAAAACAAGGAAAGAGACACAATTGAAATATTATAATGTAATGGCCATACCTCAACTACTGTATGGTAGTGAGACATGGATTAGAAAGGCCAAAGATATATCTACAATACAAGGAGTGGAAATGAGTTTCTTGAGGGCTGTAAAATTACCCACGCTTTACAAACACATATACCCACCTTTATAATACTTACTTCCGCTATCTTCGTTATGCACTTACCTTAGACTCCACCAGAAAATTACAGAGCCGCCAATATATTTAGAAGTTGAAATATATAAACTATAACACTCTTCCCGTTAAAAAAACACTTGAATAATTTAGATAATCTTAGTTCCCTTGACTCAGAAGTTCTCACAGGCTCATTTAGGCGAGATTTTGACACAGAAAATAGGTTAGTTTTGGCGCAATAACTACACTGAACACATGGATATTGTTATATTGAAATCTGAATTTATTTTCAGTTGGCAATTCAAAGGTTGCTAACCATATTCATCTTTTGGTTAACAAATCACTCAATAGTGAACACTCATAATAATTATTTGAACAAAACTGGAATTGCTTAATTATACTAAGGCAAACCAGTACTTCGCATTCTCTCTCTTAAAACCGCCCTAAATTTGAGATCTCACTACTATTTCTGAATGGAGTATTTTAATAATAGACAAATAGTTATTAAATGTTGGCTAGTCGATCTAGTTTTACTAGTACTTAGCTGTTGATGCTATTCCAAATGTTACGCCATTACTCGTTCAGTTCACTTTTTGCTCCAACACTCAAAAACTGTTCCATACTGTTAATTAAAGTTTCCTATTGCATTTTCTTCTTGAAAAGAGTTGTTTATAACTCTTTTAGATTCATATTATCAACATTTGTTGGCCTACACTTAATTTGTCCGCGGACTCGGTTCAACACAACCGTACGGCTTTAAGGTATTTTTTGACTGGGGCGAATTGTGACTGGCAATCATATACTATCCGGGCCAGTCACGTGGTTCCCCTGGACCCCTGCTCCGTCCCTTGTCTGGACACATCGAACGTTCTGGACGTCAGAATTGCATTGTAATATTGAAAGGCACGTGTTCCTCTCATGATACCATCGTCACGTCAGACTGATCACAAAAATTCCTTGCCTTTAAAGGTTCAGTTTATTTAGTTTGAGATGGCAATGCCTATGTCATACTTGCTTAGTCATACCATTCAGATTTCTAAATTCGTATTTTACCAAGGGTTACATAGATCATGAATTATTGCACATTATTAAAAATGATTCTGCCCTTTTTGTCCCGTTACAGTACCAGGAGAGATCTTATCAGAAATGATCATATTAGAATGGAATTAGGCATAGCTGAAAGCTTAAATGAGAATATCTCCCGGTACAAAACAGAGTGCCAGTGACGCGTAGAGAGAATGGATCCAACTAGATTTTGAAGAAGAGCGCTCGATTATCATCCAAGGGAGAAGAGAAGTATGGGAAGACCCTGTAAGTGATGGTTGGACAACTTCCATTGAGACTGGAACAGGTAACTAGCCTAATCCATAAAGGATGACAACATCGATGGTTGTAACCAAAAACCTACTACAAGAGTTCTCACCATGGAAGCCTTCACACAAGCGTGTGTGTTATAAATAAATAATGTGTTTAAATGGAAAGCTGTTGTTCAAAAATTCAAAAAATGCTGCTGCCACATACTTGTAATTATACAAAATAACTGGACAAATTTTTTACAGATTATTATTTTCAGTTAATTAATACATGAAACTTTGTTAATAAAAATTGTATTATTGGATTTCATTAAATTTTGAAATTTCTTTTAACACAGTTTTATGTTGATTTTGAACTATTTTATTTTGTACAAAATAATTTGCTTGTCATACAATAATTTTAAAAAGATATAAAAACACATAAAGTCATATACAGAAAGTGAATGTATCATGTTGTTATCAGTTACTGATAACTATTTATAAAGGTGCACCTAACGGTAAACATATGTTGAAGTATTGTGCAATTACATTAAGTACTGACAAGTTAATTACAGAGAACGGCAGTTCCCGTACGCGAGGTGTTATAAGTGGACTCACACACCAGCAAATATGCCACTGATGTAGCCAGGTGGGGGTCTGAAAGGGCTGCAGCCCTCCCGAAATTGTAGAAATTTTTAAAATTTTGCACACTTAAAATTTCATACTGGCAGGTCGATCGTTTCACGTTTGGAGTTACACATTGCGTAGCCTAAGGTAAGGTGGGGCTTATTGAATCAAGGGGCTATTTGAATCTAAATAAGAAAACCGTCTGCTACCTGCTGCGCACTCTGTGTGCATATCTCAGCTGCCATTCTATCAGATTGTGTCTTGAGAAGCCATACGCACAGAACCAGAAGAATTTTCTTTGTTGTCTACCTTTCAGCTATCATACATCCATCTGGAAGTAGTCGAGGTAAGTGTATCTTGTTCAAAAATAGTCAGTATGTAATATTCAATCGTTAGATTATAAGGGCTTAACTTACTCACTATAATCATTCAGAATTAACCTAAAACCTGTTTGTCTTGAAAGATGTAGAAGCTCCCACGACAGTCAACATGACAACTAGCGACATCTGTTGGATATTACCTGTACAATTTGCTTTCAATGAATTTAGAACATGTGGGGTTATGTGAATCATTCTTCGCGGGGCTATTTGAATCGGCATAATTTAACTATATTAATGGGATGTTCAAGCTTATTTAAGTAAATTTAAGTGGCACCGTGAACAACAAACATTGAATGCATGCAGATATTACACATGACTCGTTTTTTTTCTTTATAGAATAAAAAAAAGGACGATCCTCTCTTACTTCACGTCTTTGCCTAAACGGAAGAAAGAAGGGAATGGAGATAGGCCTACTACCGATGTGGCAAACGAGCAAACAAGTGATGAAGGTGTTAGTTACTCAAGTAAGTACAATACAAAAACTAATTCTTCTTTAACCATAGGATGCATGACTGGGGCCTCTGAGGCCTTGGAAACCCTTATTTTTCGTATATTTTTGAATTGAAAAAATAGTAACTATGCCCTCCTAGGTAGTAATCATTAATATAATCCTACCATAAATGTTAATGAGAGTGGAACCACAATTTTTTGTCCCATCAGCTATGAGCTGTCACCCAGCAGTGATCACCATAGAATCAAAACTCTCTGTGAGACGAGGTGGTGCGAGCGACATGAAGCGGTTCTTCTCTTTAAGGAGATGCTGGTGCCCATTGTATCGACCTTGGAGAAAATGGCCTATCTACCCAATGAGCACAATAAGAGGTCATCATTATTTCTTAATAGTATTAGTTCTAGTTCCTTTTTAGTGTCTCTAGTTGTTTCTTCTAAGCTCCTGGGCATCACGTATAGTCTGTCCCAATACCTCCAGAAAAAAGACATTGATTTATGTAGTGCTCTGGACCATGTCAGAAAAGTGAAAGCCGTTGTGGAAGATCTAAGACATAATGCTGACTCAGAATTCAAGAAACTTTTTGAAGAAGCAATGGAGCTCGCCAACTTACTTCAGTTGGAACTTACGCTGCCACGAATAGCAACTGCGCAAAAAAATAGGCAAAATCCACTGACTGCCAATCCTGAAGATTACTTTCGCATCTCAATCTTCATCCCGTGCATCGACGACCTCATAAGTGGACTTAGTGAAAGATTTTTAGCACACGAAGCAATCATCGCTTCTCTACAATCTGATCCCATCGCATTGTGATGTAGATTTCGACAAAGTGAAGCCGTCCTTCGAATTCTACAAGGACGATCTACACAGTGGCTTTACCGAAGCTCATTCAGGGGAATGGAGTTTGTGGGGGGAGAGGTGGAAAAACGATACAGGAAAACCTAAAAACAGCTATCGACGCCTTGGCACAGTGTGATAAAGAACTTGTCCCGAACATGTACACTCTCTTTACCATCTTTGCGGTCATACCTGTGTCAACAGCCTCTGTCAAAAGAAGTTTTTCTAAGCTGAAACTCCTAAAAAGCTATCTGAGAAACACAATGGGCGAAACCAGGCTTACTGGACTAGCCTTGATGTCGGTGCACCGGGACATTGTCATAGGGATGTCCAATGAAGACATCATCAACATGTTTGCCTCGTCAGGAAGGGCAAGAAGGTTTAAACTTTTGTCAGTGAGTATTTGTAAACAACTTTCTTCAATTTTTAATATGTCACCAATAAATAAAAAAAATTCAAAGCAAACTGGAACTTTAATATTTCGTCCCCCCCCCCACCGCTTTTCCACTACATGCACAGCTTTGGATTAGTGGCGTGCCCTCACCGATTTTCACCACCCCCCGAAATAAAATCCTGGCTACGTCGCTGAAATATGCAAACAAATATCTTCATATTTATGTTTTGCAATGAAGATAATATTAAATCTTATCTGTTGGCTTGGAAAATGTCAGATATAGTGAAGGAGTTTTTGTGTATATTATTCTCTAATCTCATTCACACACACACACACACACACACACACACACACACACACACACACACACACACACACACACACACACACACACACACACACACACACACACACACACACACACACACACACACACACACACACACACACACACACACACACACACACACACACACACACACACACACACACACACACACACACACACACACACACACACACACACACACACACACACACACACACACACACACACACACACACACACACACATGTATGTTGTGCCATTAACAAATGGATGTAAAGTATACAGTTTAAAAATTACATGTATTTAAAGAGTAATTCTGTAGTTGGTATTGTTTGGATGAGTAGTGGAGATACATTGATTAAAACACTATAAATGGATGAATCATTAGCAATAGACTCACAGGATATTTAAATATAACTCCTCCTCCTCCTCCTCCTCCTATGGCGCTACAGCCCAAGTCGGGCCCTGGCCACCACCAATCTCCGCCTCCAATCCACTCTATCCACTGCAACCCTCCTCCAGTTTCTTATCCCCATGTCTCTCGCGTCCTCTGCAACGCCATCTTCCCACCTCTTCCTCGGTCTACCTCTAGGTCTCGTTCCCTCCCATGTACCCAAATATAACTCACAGTGTCAACAAATATCTCATAACATGATATGTAGGTACACAGTATTTTAAAACATCAGATGAGGATTAGTGTCAGTCATGTGGTTTTATTGAGTGTCTTCCAACTCTGGATTGTGCATGCTCTGCCTCTCCTAAGCTGTTTGGGTGATGCAAAAAAAGAAAACTATCATCATCAGCATCATTATATCTAACGTGATATATACTAAGAATATAAGTCAATTTTTGTTCATTTCTGTTTCTTCTGTAGCTTGATTTATCATTGGTTACTGCACACTGGGTTCCAACGATTTAAGTCAAGAGCATATAAATACAAAAGAAAACACCGAATGATCCTGATAGTATAAGTATAAACTACCAAAATATGTTTTGTATTAAGAGTATAAGTCAAGTTATCCTATTAGTACTACAATCCCTCACCAGCTGTCACAAGTGCTGTGTGACTTATATTGTTGAGATTTTGCTTGGTGGCACACAGCATTCACTATTGATTCAGTTCTGGCATTGTGTTTGTTTGCCATTCATAGGTATTTGTGTAGTACCTATGATTATTTTCTATTTATTAATAATGTATATTCATGTGTAAGAGCAAAACTACACTAAATGGAATGCAGGTCTTAGTTATAAAACACTGGATGGAAAAGAGAAGCCTGCAAGGAAAATGACACTTTTGACCTCTTGTCGAGCAAAGTATATGGGTCGCATCTCCCGAGATACAGGCCAATATTTTTGAAGAATACTGGAGTTTGGGAAACCGTGATAAACGTGCTAGTTTGGTTTTGAGTCTAGTAGAAACAACTGAGCCTAAGGTAATGAGGAAATGCGCAGAAGATCCAGAAAAAGAAAAATACAGGCAATATACTTATCAATTCCACTTGAAGACTAATGGGAAAAAATGTCGAGTTTGCAGAGGATGCTTTATGAAAACATTGGGAGAGACAAATATGTTTATTACAGTCACTATTGCTTTCGGCCTTAGGTCAACGTCGGGAATTACCAAGTGTGACAAAAGAGGTAAAGACTCTCCTCCAACGAAACGTTTGCATGAAGCTATCAAAGCAATAAAAGACCACATTCAATCGTTCCCAGAATATGAATCCCACTACATGAGAACAAAGAGTGAAAAGAAATACTTGCCGTCATTTTACATTTGAGTAAAATGTATTCGCTTTATAAGGAACAGGTGAACAGTCCTGGTAGCAAGTAGGTGTACGAGCAAGAATTTAAAAAACTCAATAGCCTATTTCATTAAAAAGTCCCAAAGTGGACACATGTCATAAATGCAACACACTGTGTATGAAAGAGAAAGTGGCTAAAACAGAAAGCAAATTAAATGCAGTGAGGGAAGAAAAAGAGAAGCACCACAATGAGGCAGACTTCGCATACAGTATGAAAAGAGCAGATAAGGAAAGCTGCAAAAATGACAACACCACCAAGTGCTACATGTTTGACCTTCAATAATGTCTACCAACACCTTATTTGAATTTGTCTGTTTCGTTGTGTAAGCGGCAACTCTGAACTTTTAATCTCACTTTTCATGAGACAACTACTAGCAGAGTTAGTTGCTGCATGTGGCACGAGGCAGAAGGAGGAAGAGGTGCAAACCAAATTGCTACTTGCATTTTTAAGGAGCTTTCTAGCCTCCCTGAAAGTGTATTCTCTACTCAGACTCTTGCGGAGGCCAAAACAGGAACTCCCACGTATCGGCCATGTTCCTGACCCTTCTTCAAGAGTGTCCTCAGATAGAACAAGTAGACCATAAGTTCATGGTCAGTGGACACAGCCATCTCGAATGTGACATACGTCATAGGCTTATTGAGAAACAAAAAAAAGCTACAGACGCAAATATCTATTCCCCATGACTGGTATCAATTAGTGAGAACAGTGGGTAAGAAACAAAAGTTCGAAGTGATTGAGCTTCACTATAAGGACTTTGTAAGCTATGCTGATTTATACAAACAGTCCTTTCTTGAGGAAGAAGGATACTAAAGGAAACCCATTCAAGTGAACTGAGATTCGCTGGCTAAGGTACACTCAAGGAAACGCATCCAAAATATTTTTCAAGTGCTACCTCAATGACGAAGAGCCATTTCGTTGGATTGATCGTACAAGAAGAAACAATTTAGACGCACCTCCGATGCCGCAACCCTGCTACAGTTCTTCCCTACCAATATCAATGGGAAAGACAAAAGACATACTTGATCTTCTTCCACTAATTAGCCCCGATTTCCACGATTTCTATAAAAACTTGAAAACAACTTCATCTGCAAAAAACATGTTGCCAGACCTAGAGGAATTTGTGGAATAATTTGTTATTTACTTATACCTAAGGAAAAAAAGTAGTCTGTAATAGTCTAAGAAACATTTTAATCTGCCATACAGGTCATACTTATTAGTTTTGTTTTATTGTAAGGTTTTTATAATGTTTTATTAAATACACTTCTTTACCTTTCATTAAACTTATTTTAATTTTTTTATCCTTTGACAATTTGATTTGTACGCAGGTGAGGGGGTCCCTCGTATATTAATAATTATTATAATTTATTACAATAAATATATATTGTAATGAGTTGATCTTTACGACGCTACTTTCTGTATGTAATTATTCTGCCACACGTTGTTGGCGTCAATTTGTAACGATAAGATCTGTATGTGAACTGTAAAAGAGTGTTTTTATCATGCGTTAGCCTCACACGTTGTAGTCGTTACTTTATATTTACTTACTTACTTTTTCTTTTTGTTACGCTGACGATGTCCGTCGCGATCTCACAAACTACCAGTACAATATCCCGCGAATGTAAACCTTACCTATCCTTTAATGTGTAATTTTAATTCCCGGGTGGCGCCAAATTGTTTATGCAAAACGATTAAAAAATGTAATCGAGCGGTCGTTCTAGACGGTGTAGACTGATTCAAATTACCCTCGCAATTGGCAGGCATATGAATCTCGCTATTAGTTCGCCGTGCTGCCGACGTCTAACGCTGGCCGTCAATGTACACAAACTTTATAATGCAATTTACAATGAAATAAAGGACGGTTATTACATCTCAGTACTAGTTTATTAACGTGAAATTATCAGTTATTCAATTCAATACAAAATTATATACTTGTTATTAAACAAAGTTGCTCCGGCAATATATAGACAATTTTTCCCAAGGTTGGCTAAATTTGATTAAACTTTATTCAATCGACATGGCCGTCGGTTGGCGTTTATTCTCTTATCGTTCGTTTAATCTAAGTTCTTTTGGTTACAAAAAAATATTAATAAGATGATAATAAAGTACACTACCTTACATTGATGGTACTTATATTCTATGAGATTTAATTACAATTTGTTCCTGAAGTGTTAAAAAGTGTGTGTTAAGAGTTAGTAATTTATACCCAGGTTATTTTCTGGTTTCATACAAGTTTAGTTTTTTATTTTCAATTAATCCTTGAAAGAAATTTGATTATCAGTTCATAGTGAGAGTTATTTGTGTTGTGAGAAAAAGTTAATAAGAATTTATTCCATAAATTTGGGTATTTCAGATATACTTATCAAATCTGTTGAATTCGGGTGAAGAGTCATTCAGTTCTTCGTTAGGTTGGGTCTATATAGTCATCAGTCTTCCTTCATTTAAAATTTGGAGTACGTCTGGCTTCTTTTTCCATCAATTGGAAGTTTTAATGATTTCAATTGTTATTAATCTGGTTAATTGGCTTTCCTAGTTTGATTAGGTCTCCATCAGACTTCTTGCATTTTTATTTTATAAGATTTCGACTTGTTTTTTACTATTTTAAATTAAAATTGAGTCGACTATGGTTTGGCTTCTTTCTGTCTTGAGCGTCAATAATCAACTAATTCTTTATAATGGAATAATAGTAAATAACGTTCCATTGTTATGGCAACTGTCTGTAGGCCTACTCTCATTGGCTAATCATGTTTTATGTCTATTGTTATAATATTTGAATTTTAATTCAAAATGACTAAATATATTTTGATTACTATTATTCTTCTGTCTTCTTATCTATGTATGAGCTATTATCACAACCATTTATATTTTCTTTCAAAGATCATTTTGTCATCCCACAAAGCTGGGTTTGTTTATGTATTAAAGTTTTGACAATAATGTTAATATTATGTAATTACATTTCTTTCTTGTTTTATGTTTTTAATTTAACTTTGACATCTTAATATGATTCACTAATTGTACTTAACTAGTTACTTGCCCTGGATTTTCTAATACAATAGTTAATTTCTTACAATTTGTTTATTTTGGATTTATACAGTTAGGCATTTTATAGGCCTAAGTAGTAATTGGCTATATCTTCTTATTTTACACAAATTAAAGATTATTTTACATTTACATATGTTTTGCTTGGTGTCACTTATGACTTGTTTACCTTCTGAATTAATTTGGGCTGTTTTATAATAATTGTATGTTCTTAACTAAATACCACTATTGTATTATCGACTCGGAACACTAAGTTTTTTATAAGTAAAAGCATAAAGTTTTACCTTACAGCCTGAACCGGTTTTCGCCTTTAAAAGGCTTCTTCAGAGGCTGCCGCTGGTAGCGCTGTCCGTCCTGTTGTGGGCGACGGAATCAAATTTCGAAAGATCGATGCTGTGTGTGTGGGGTGAGATATGTTCGAATAATGCATCCGATTTGAATTGTGTCGAATTTACAATATACAAACACACGAAAACAAATAAAAACGACATCCTAAACGAACAGACACAATTCAAATCGCAACAACCTATATGTTGGGTTTTCTATTTATTTTGGGTTTACACTGGCACTTTGCACTTTTTTATTGCACTTGAGTGTTACTAGTGGTTATTCCCTAATATCGATTTCTCTTTACTCACTTAATCACCTTCACTCCCTACCTATCTGTCACTTCTGGGTTTTTTTTTGTTTTATTCACTTATCATTATAGAGTTATTCAATACATTTCATATCTATTTCTTTGGTTAGTGTACTTTAGTTGATATTACTTTATTTGATTTTAATATTTATCATTTACATTTATTATTTGTTTGTGTCTTTTTCATCATCATTTGAGTTTAATATTTCTCATTTTCTTTTCATTATTATTTTTTTGTGTCTTTTTCATCTACCTTCTCATTTTCTTTTCTTTTATTGGGTCAATCACTTGGGTTGGGTCATAGTCATTTGACGCGTCATAGTCATTTTATTTTCATTAATTTAATATAGTTGATTCATTGTAGTTTTTTCCCTGGTATTGGGGTGGCTTTTTGTGTTGTAACAATATATATATAGTTCATTACAATAAAAAATCCTAAGTATATGAAAATAAAAATGTCCCAAAAAAATAGTGACATCCATTTTTCATTCATTTCAAATTTTTATAGTTTTTGCTTTTATATAAGTACCAAACTAGCTTTTCCATAATTATTTTATCACGAGAAGTATATTATTTTACTACAGAGAATGAAAGTAACCAGTGCTATCACACAGTGGAATTGCTGGACCAGGAGTATAAGTCATGAATGACAGAGCATTCTAACAGTATAAGTCACCCAATTAATTAAAAAAAATTTATTGTTTGTTATTAGATTTAAAATATAGGTATAATCCATCGGTTCAGCATTCACATGGTGTCTGTGAGTTTGAAAAAGCTGTAACGACAACTAAAATCTGTAAATGCTTTTTTTGAAAAATCATGCTTTTTGACTTATACTCTTAGTATAAATCATGTTAGATATACTAAAAAGTGATTAATAAAACAAAGAAAATGACAACAATTAAGATAAGATTTAAATCATGTTTGAAGAATAAAGAAAGGTATGTGTGTGCACGTGCTTGAACATTTATATACAGAACCGCAGTCAGTTGCAACACCAAGGTTAAAATTTGAACCTAATCAATTGCAACCCAGCCAATTGTCATGGACAAGGTCATCCTATCGACTACAGACACAGCCTGCTGTCAAAAGGAAAGGCTCACATCTGGAATGGTAATATGTATGGCTCTTTCCAATGTTTACATACTGTTGCAACCAATCAGCTTTCTCTATGCATATTTACACTCCTTACTGAATCCGTACATGACAAGCCTCTGTTTTACTTGTAGATGGAGGAACCAAATTAAAAGGACTCTAACATAACCCAACAAAAATAATGGAGGAAAGAGGTTGCTTGCACAAGTTACAGAATTGAAACTTCATCGATGTTTGGAACAGGAATGTTTCTACTAGTTGACACGGATTCGGACGGTTGTGATAAGTGAAAATACAGAGCTCAATTGACTGAGTAAGAACAGGTAAAAATGTGATTTGGTTGTAACTGACCAAGACCATATACTCATACAAGTGTCATAATCATTATCATCATCATCATCTTCACAGATAAACCAAGGATGGTTTATTCCTGTCTCAAATAGGCAAAGATTAGAGCTGGTCACTCCAGCGCTTCCTCGGACGTCCCACACCTCTCCGTCCCCTCGGTTTATAGTTCCAGAGTTGTTTTGGGATGCGGCAGTCATCCATTTGGCAAAGATATTCCCACCAATTCAGCCGATAATGGGCAATCCTGTCGAGTATACTCATAATATTCAGTTCCTGCCGCTTGGATGCGATTGGCCTGGCCTTTTGTTAAAGTCCAATTCTCAGATCCATAAAGAAGTGTGGGAAGAGCCATCACCTTATAGAATTTTAGGCATGTTCCTTTAGTTGCTGTCTGAAGGATTTGCCTAATGGTCCCACGCATAAAGTTGAACTTATGCAACATATTCACAAGCATACAAATGTAATACAATAAATGTTATTTAAATGTATTTAGGTCGTATTTAAATGTGTTACCTCAGTGGATCCAGTGAATGCCACCTTAGCGATATCCCTATGCTCTGAAATTCCAGCACCTGCAGTTGGGCCATATCCAGGGATTATATTGACTACACCTGGAGGGAACCCTGCCTGAAATATCAAATGATATAATTTAGTCACACACAGGCTGATGTTTTTTTTTTTGGGAGGGGGGCAGTAAAATAAAATTAACTTTGTTTGCATTGTAGAAGGAACTTATACTACCACGTTTGTCCAATTATATACAGAATGCCTATTCCTATATAACAATATTAAGTTACACAAATCTGTAACATTTAAACAGGATATCTTACATTTGAATAGGTGATTACTTACAAATGTATTTTCATACATGCCAAATTTAAACAAATATAGAAATATTTAAATGCCAAATATAGAAATCTATATCAATTTTTATTATGACACATTAGTAATTCTAATTAAATTTCTGATCTTTAAATTCATAAATAAGAATGTAAGGAAGAGAGAAAGAAGAAAGCCCTTTCTACATTTTAGAAACTGTGTCTGAACCTTGTTAAATAATTAATAGACACAATTATTAAATACTGTTTTTTAACTACTTTGGAATCTTGGTAATTTCAAAATTCAAGAATGGCATACAGAAGTGTCGTACAATTAATAATAATAATATTACAGTTATAAAAGTATTGCTACTGTAATACTGGATTTACTATTGGTACTGTTGCTTTCACAGCAGGCGTCAACAGTGTTGGGAATAACTGATTAAACTCTGGGCTATTGGGCCATGGTCCACTAATCTTGTTACTCACAGACTCTGGAGGCCATCACTGACTGATGAACACTGTGTCATTTGGTAAATTGTTCTTGGATTTTGTTGTCCATGGCGTGTCCATTGCTTAACTAATTATAATTATAATACTACTGACTTGAAACACTGGAGTTTTTATTGGTACAAATGTAAAAATTTTACCTTATAGCCTGAGCTAGTTTTTGCTTATTATAAGCTTAGTCAGAGGCTGCCACTAGGAGCGCTGTCCGTCTTGTTCTTGGCATCGGCACCATCGTTTGAAAGATCGATGTTGTGTGTGTGAGATGTGATATGTTTGAATAGTACATGTGATTTTTATTGTGTCTGTTCGTTTAGGATGTTGTTTTTATGTGTTTTTGTGTGTTTGTATATTTCTAGTTGTTCAAGAGTGTCTATTTTTGGCCTTTTGTGTGTATATGTAGAATGTCCATATTGCTTTTTACGTTTGTGAAATATAAAATATAGGAAAATCAATTCAGTCAATAAGTATCTCTTGTTAACAATGTATCAATAACGCGTATTTTATTGTGTTATTACCAATTACTTTAGTGAGACTGATTTCAGGATGTTATCACACGTTTTTCAGCCGCTTGAAAACTAGTAATGTTGATTATTCTTAACTTGTTTTTTTTTTTTGTAGGAAACCGACTCTACCCCAGACCCCCCTCTCCTAGTGTCCACATGACTCTAAGCACATTATCCACGTTTCGAAGGCCTGAAAGTTTGACATGTTTCCTATTTTGATAGAATCGTGTTTTTTTTTTTATTAGTACTAATAACATTTTCTTTGTGTAATTTTTAAAAAAATAGGGTTACATTTTGCTGTAAAAGCCCCACATATAGAGAAAGTTATGTAAACGCAGCCTATATATATATATATATATATATATATATATATATATATATATATATATGTAACTCAAAGTCTGAGGATTTGTTTCTTTGTATTGAATACAAATCTGCACCTTTACACCAATTACCACCAAATTTTTCACATGTAACATTTGATACAAGGCAAAAAACACTGTCTAACTTGAAATTTGATATTCTACCCTGTTTGCACGATTTGGTCTTTTTTAATTATGCATATAAAGATGTCAACAACACCGTGGAGACCATAATTAATTACCATAGTAACAAATAAATAAACAAGTGCTATTTAGCTGCATCGGAACTGTACCATTATCTGTTCCTGCAGTACATGTTCGATGTTTTTAATATGCAATTGTATCGATATATTACGATGTGGAAAAAAGGAAGTGTATTAACTGTAAATTGTCCTATTTCCTAATGCAAAGCAAAAATATCTTCATTTGTGAGGTTAGGTGACAACGGTTTTGGGTTCTTAGTTTACTGCTGAATTAAAGCCATGGTTGAGGAAAACATAACGTTTAATGTGTATATACAATCGTTATAACACAGTAATACTTAAAACAAAGAACCTAATGTTTTTGAGTTTACTGGTACTTATTAGTTATAAAAACTTATTTTGTGTACACACAAAACATAACCTGTTTTATGCAGAGGTAAATGCCTCCCATTTATGGGTTTAATGTTCTTTGTTAGCAAGAAAACAAAGGAAACTAACCAATTGCACGGTTTCATGGGTCGAGTACAAGGCTTCTGGCAGCGAACCCGTGAAACCGCAATGGCCGGTGAGAATGAGTTCAACGATCTATCAGTATTCCGTGTGTTCGATTCTCTGTATTCCCTTCGAAATGAAAACGATAAATCTGAATGTAACCAGTTGTTGAGTGGCAGTAGACATTCTACAAAAGCACTACATTAGGTTTACAACGGTAATAGTAATAAGTATAAGACTACCGACTCGGAACACAAAGTTTTTTATTGGTAAAAATGTGAAATTTTTACCTTATAGCCTGAACCAGTTTTCACTTCGTCAGAGGCTGCCACTGGGAGTGCTGTCCGTCTTGTTCTTGATGACGGCACCATCTTTTAAAAGATCGATGTTGTGTGTGGGGTGTGATATGTTCAAATAATATGTGTGATTTGAATTGTGTCTGTTCATTTAGGATGTCGTTTTTGTGTGTTTGTATATTTCTAGTTGTTGAAGAGTGTCTAGTTTTCGGCCTTTTGTTTGTACGTGTTGAATATCCATGTTATTTTCGATGTTTTTGTATGTGTGGTTTGCTTTAATGAGGTGGTTTGCAAAGGTGGATTCTGTGGTGGAGTGTAGTGCTTTTGTGTGTTCAATGTATCTCTCTTTGAAGCAACGTCCTGTCTGGCCTATGTAGAATTTGTTACAGTCTGAACAGTTTAGTTTGTAAACACCGGATAGCACTCCTAGTGGCAGCCTCTGATGAAGCTTATAATAAGCGAAAACTGGTTCAGGTATAAGGTACGAGTCAGTAGTATTATACTTATAATTGGTGAATTGTTCTTATACACTGCAGATGGCCTCCAGAGGAGAGGCAGAAACATCTGTAACAACATTAAAGGACCACAACCTAATAGACCAGAGTTTAATCAGTTTATTCCCAATACTGGATTTACTGTTGCTCCTATAAATAAATAAACTGACACCATATTTGTACTTTTATTAACTTAAAGTTACACAATACTCACTTCTTTTATTAATGCTGCAATGTGTAAAGCTGCAAGTGGGGTTTGTTCTGCAGGTTTTAGAATTACTGTACAACCAGCAGCTAGGGCAGGACCCAGTTTCAAACACATAATAACGATCGGGTAGTTCCATGGAATGATCTGGCCTACAACTCCAACAGGTTCCTTCAAAGTGAATGCAAAAAATGGACCATCTGTAATGGAAACACAAAACAATCATTAAGTGTACAAGTTGCAAGTAGCACCAAAGTTATAAAATACAACATACAGTCATTCACATGTCTGTGTGTGTATGTGTGTGCAGTAAATTATGGGGAACAACAGGACCTTCAGATTATGCAATGCAAATATTTAAATAATATAAATAAATTTGAAGTATCAGAATAATAATAATTTATTATAAACTAGCGGAATACCCGTGCTTCGCTACGGAGTTTCACGTTGTACATAATGAAAATGTTAGTTTAATTAATAAAGTTCAATTAAAGTAGGTTTCTTAAAAATAAATAGCTGTTGCCCACGACTTCGTTTGCGTGGTCTTCAATTTAATGCGATAATATATTTAGAACAGAATCTATTCTATTGGGTTGCCTATATAGTTTTTATAATAGTTTTTTAAGACCCCAAAGGACCCCCCCCAGAGGATCGTATCGAAAAAAACACCTGTCCTTTGTTGGTTCTCCCATTGCGTAAAATATTTGTGCCAAGTTTGGTTGAAATCGGTCCAATGGTTTAGGAGGAGATGTGGAAGACCCCAAAGGACCCCATCGAAAAAAATTCAGAAACCTTCGTGGGAGTACGCACAACAACTCACCGAAGTTTCATCGCAATCGGATGAATGGTATAGGAACGCATATGGGACAAACAAAGAAACATTCATTTTTATATATAAGATTTGTAGTCATTGGATATACATTTGTTAAATAGAATCTCCAAAGACTCTGGATTGCAAATATCCACACTGAAGACCAAGCTTTTCGTGGAACTGATCCCATACAGGCAAAAATTGTTATAGATGGTACTGTCCTGGAACAAGTTAGCAGTTTTGAATACCTGGGTTACAGTGTGTCTTATAATACAAGCAATGACATTGTGAGTAAGTTGCATAAGTTCAACCTTATGTGTGGGACCATTAGGCGCAAGTAAAGGAATATGCCTAAAATTCTACAAGGTGATGGCCCTTCCCACACTTCTTTATGGGTCTGAGAATTGGACTCTAACAAAAGGCCAGGCCAGTCGCATCCAAGCGGCTGAAAGGAGATTCCTCAGGCACATGTCAGGGTATACTCTCCATAGAAGAAATACAGATATATGGCAGGAACTGAATATTATGAGTATACTCAACAGGATTGCCCAGTATCAGCTGACTTGGTGGGAACACCTTTGCCGAATGGATGACTGCTGCATCCCCAAACAACTATGGAACTATAAGCCGAAGGGACGGACAGGTGTGGGGACATCCTAGGAAGCAATGGAGTGACAAGCTCTAATCGCTGCCTGTTTGAGACCGGAACAAACCATCCTTGGTTTAATCCTTGAAGTTGATGATGATGATGAAGATTTGCAGTCATCAGACTTACTTGATTTCCTAGTTTAAGAAATACTAAATTAGTTTAACATATTTGACTATCACAAACACCTTCATCAGTTTCTGATGTAACTATCAGAAATCTGTATAACACATAATAAAAGAGGTGGGAGAGTGGTACCCTGGCTCTACTGTTGTTTTCTTTCTTTTTGAAAATCCAGTATCAATATAATCTATTATAAAGTTTGTAAACATAGTGTAAGACAACAATGTTTATGAGTAAAAACTTTGCATTCCGAGTCGTTAGTGAAATAGTTGTATTTAGTTAAGTAACGGACACGTCACGGACAACGAAATCCAAGAATTTAACTCAGCAAGACAGGCTATAGTCCAAACGTACAAATTCACAATATTGAAGGTAAGAAAGATCGTTACACACACAACAGTCAACAAAACATGCCTCAACAACCTCTGAAGAAGCTTTTTAAAAGTGAAAACCGGTTCAGGTTGTAAGGTAAAACTTTATGTTTTTACTCATAAAAAACTTTGTGTTCCAAGTCGTTAGTGAAATAGTTGTATTTAGTACAGTTTTGTAATAGTATGCTGTAACAATGATGCAAAAAACAATAAAATTGAATATTAAAATACTCAAAAAACAAGAACTAATATTATGATGTGGACACAGGTAAAATATATTACTGAGAAATATTGTTTATACCCATATTAAGTGTTTTTCCAGAAATGCTGTGGCAGAGTTCAGCATAATACTGTATCGTTTTGGAAGCTCCATATGCTTCACCAATAGCATCCTTGATGATCTTTCCGTTGTCTATGGTAATAAGATCTGCCACAATCTTATGATCTCTTTCCAACAAAACTGCCAACTGGAAATCCAATAAAAATAAAGTAGTTGGTTCAAAACAGTATGAAAAACATAAGTGTATCTAATTATTATAATGCTGGTATACATATTGTACAAAATATTAGTCTAGGCCTAATTACAATTATGTACAGACATTTATTACTAGAAATTACAAGTTATCACTTATAATTTTATCAAGCTACTTATCACTAAATCACTTCACTTAAACTTATCACTTCAAGCTACTAGTCATCCATTGAGTTTCATCTCACTCGTCACCAATTAAACAGATGTAAGAGACAGCTGTGAATAAGGGAATACCAATTAATCAGTTGAAGGTAGTACAGTATTAAGATAGTATACCGTTATTTTGGTGTATCAAAGATGATATATGGTAAGGTTATGCTTTTCAAATAGTATGCAAGCTCTACATTGATACTGTGGTATGTGATTAATTTCTATCATTACAATAAAGTATACTACCTTTATTCCCTGACTATAATACTTGCTAAGAACAGTAGGAGGGGTTGAAGTCCCTAAATTCTAGTAGGACACTCCAGAGACTAATTATGTGAAAATGTCCTTTGTTGTGTAGGCTATCAATTTACACCTTTTGAAGGTGGCATGAAGTTGTAGATCATAGTTCTGAGTGGTTAGAGCTTTTTTTAACTTATTACTAATTCAAGATGTAATTAAATTGTTTTGGTACTACAAGTATTATTATAAAGTTTTACATGAACAGGTTACTGGCCTGTTGCACAAGCAGGAGGGCCAGAGACTTGTTTATAAAACAAAACACAGCACAAGGATTAGATTTTATATGACAGTTGCAATACCCACATTGGCATATGCGAGTAAGGCATGGGTCATGACAAAAAAAAAAAAAAAAAAAAAAAAAAAAAAAGGAAAACGGCAAGATTCAGAGTGCTGAAATGCAGCTTCTTCAAAATACTTTAAATTATACATTGCATGATAGAATAAGGAATAAAGATATCAGAACAGAACTCAAAGTGAAGGACATAAATGAAATTATTTCAATTTACAGAAGACAATGGTTGGATCATCTGCAAAAGATGACAGAGGATCAATTGCCGAAAGCGGCACCGAACTATAAAGCCAATGGTAGAAGAGACGTGGGTTGTCCAAGTATGAGATGGGTACTAGAACAGGTTTATACAACCTAATCCTTGAAGAGACAGAGAAGAAGAATTAAACTGTTACTACACATTGATACCACATTTTATATTATTATTTAGTTATTACAATTCACACAATGACCTATTATATAGATAAAAGGCATACATTTTTTAAAATGGTAATCAGCAGTTTGGCTCTTTAAAAGTTGGTTGCTGCTTACATATTATGTATAAATATATTGTAACAAATCTAACCAGTGATCTTGTATGTTGTCTTCTGTTAACAAAAATTTATTCTTGTTTTGTAAAAAGAAATTTTATTATTATTTTTTTTCTTGTTTTATTTTTAATTAATTTAATATTAATTATTTTAAAGTGTTTCGTTGTGTTCCGAACTTCTTATTAATTGTTTTCATAGAATTGTATCCTTTTATGTAATTAGGATTCTTGTATTAGTTAATAGGAGTGTCTCCAGGAACAATCGATTGGTGATCTTTTCTTATTTGCAGGTTATCTTACTCTAAAGTTGTTAAATTCTGGTAGTTATGTCTCAATTAATGTGTTATATTATCCTATTTATAGGTGAGGAATAAATAGAATTCAAATTATAATATTTAATGATTTTTATTAACAATTAATGAGGTAATCGATTTTATATCGATGATGAATCGACTCTCTCAAGGTAAATCAATATATTGTACAAATTATTTATTATCGGGTTCTTTGAACAGTTATTTTATATATAGTCAGAGAAAAGGGCATAATATTGAAAGTATAACATTACAAAATATAAGCTTATTAATTAGAACATATCATTCAATATATAATAGTAAGTAAAGAAATTTTTCGAACCGTGAAGATATACTGGCAGTGGCGCTTGGAATTGTGGGAACTTAAAGATGGCCGCTCCGTGCTCAGATGTGTGTAGACGAATGCACCTCGAAGAATCTGCTTCCAATAAATGTTGTTTTTCCACAGGTTTCTCGTTCCTGCAGCTGGAATTATTCCTTCTGGTGTTAGTGGAGTGGTCCTGGTTAAGTGTTTGTGGTTCACTTCGATAAAATGTGTGGGATTAAGTTATATTTCACTTTAGTTAATAAGGTCGACAATTGCACTGTTCGTTTCGTTATTTGAAATTATTGGTTTTAATGGTTTAAATTATGTATTCACTTATTTTCTGTTCTGTGTTATGTTATTTTAATGTTTGTAAGTGTTAGTTCCACTTAATTTAATGTTTAACTGAATTTATTCGACACTCATGATTTTCACAGTAGACTAGGCTTGTCGAATGAACGCCATTTATGTCTTCGCTATAGGTTAATATTTTAGCAAGAGTTCGTCTTAAGTGTGCTCGACAAAGTCTAATAATTAACTGTTCTAACTTCCTTCATCATCTAGTAACGTCTTAGCCAATTTAATATTAGCAATACATTGTTTCAAATCTTTCTAGCTTCCGTTACATTCATGAAGATTACATTATATTACTGAATATATTTTTGCTATTATTTAATTTTATGAAATACTAAATACATAATCTGTTTCTTTAGTTCATTCTGCTTGATTTGATACCAAATAAGATAGTTTTACAAAGTTTTTTTATCTAAAATGCTATATTTACTTCATTTTGAAAATTGTAGGCTTTAAAATTTACTTCCTGTCCTTCTCAAAATGTTTGCCATTTTATATGTTATATTTATGATTGTACTAAATCTCAGATTGACATAAAAGGTTTATCTTCCCTTAATTTCTTGTAATTTAATTAACTGGTTATCTTTTTAAATATTATACATTAATTTGTGTTTTTTAAACATATTTAAAGTGGTCCAGGTCACTGTATGATAATTATATATAATTTACCTTAATTTCCGTCCAGTGACGTCGAGCGTAATTTGTATTTGGTTAAGCGTTTCAGGCCATGTGGCCCATCCTCAGACCATCACTCCGAGAGGAGCTCGTTAAACAATAAAAAATCCACATAAAACAAACACATAATAAATAAACACAAAAATATATTAAAACATATAAAGACGTTCTATTACACGAACACGGTGCACCGCCGTGTCTGAACTGCCTAGAACGCGGTGCACCGTGTTCGTGTAATAGAACGTCTTTATATGTTTTAATATAGTTTTGTGTTTATTTATTATGTGTTTGTTTTATGTGGATTTTTTTATTGTTTAACGAGCTCCTCTCGGAGTGATGGTCTGAGGATGGGCCACATGGCCTGAAACGCGTAACCAAATACAAATTACGCTCGACGTCACTGGACGGAAATTAAGGTAAATTATATATAATTAATTTGTGACTCCCCTCTTTGAATTTTTAGTTATTACATTTGCAATTTTTCCAATAATTCTTACTATCTTTTTACAATATCTTTCTTAATTATAATTCCAGTTATGTGACTCTATGGCTGATTTACCTTATATAAATTTCATCAGTTTAACTATCTTTCTGTACTTAATTCATCAGTTTTAATGTTGTTTAGATTTACCATTTGGCGTAGATTTTATCTGTTTTTACATACAAAGTTTTTTAATAATACAGCATGTTTATACAGTAGAACTTGGCTAATTCGAAGCTGAAGGGACCAGTAAAAAATTCGAATTATCCAAAAATTCGAATTAGGAAAACTTTTAATAACGGTAGAAAAATCAAATCAAAAACCGAAATTCAGTAAAGCAATATGTTATTTTATTATACAATTTCCTTATACATATGTATTACAAACGTGTAAACATGTTTCAGTACAAAATATAGCATTTACAGTTTTTTAAAAAAGCTAGAAACTTTTGATTGCATTTTGCAGTTAATACACTGAGTTATAGTAAATTCTTCAAGTTTATTAAGTGCTTGGAAAATAGCGTCACTTACGTTCTGCTGTCCTTCAACAAACCGTCTCAAGTCTTGAATGTAATTTGATGACTGTGAAGCCGTTGGAATCGGTATCTCTGGAAGTTCTAGCCGGTCCCCTTCTTCATCTGAAGATGTACCATCATTTCTTTTGTTCATAACATCAGCCACGATCTCCGCATCTGTCTGTTCACCGCACACCGCCAAGTCTTCATCCATGTTTACAAACTCTTCGTAACGAATGCCTGCGTCATGTCCAACATCTTCCCAGTTATCCGTAGTGGGTACGACTTCTCTAGCAGCTTTATTCTCCTCTTCACCTTCAATGTGGCAGAAACCACCTTTACGAAAACAATTAGCAATTGTTTTTTGCGTAACTTGGTTCCAAGCACTGTTGCACATGCGGGCAGCTTGAAGGATGTTAATCTTGATATTTTCGTGCTCATCTAAATAAGCACCTGACAGAATGTTTTGGACCACAAGCCGTCTGTAAAAATGCTTAAAATTTTTTATTACACCTTGGTCCATAGGTTGAACTACTGAAGTCATGTTTGGAGGGAAAAACACAACCTTTACATTTTCCATCACAGGAATAGTGTTGTGCGCTGTACAGTTGTCAGTAAACAAGACGATTCTTCTGTTTTGATTCCGAAATTTCCTGTTGATTTTTAAAAGCCATCTTTCGAAAATTTCACCTGTCATCCAAGCTTTATTGTTTGATTCATATTCAACTGGTTTCGTTTTTACATTTTGGAAACAACGTGGGGTGGCTGACTTCCCTATCATTAGCAAAGGCAGTTTTTCCAAGCCATCCATGTTTGCTCCGATTAAAAGTGTTATGCGCTCCTTGCTGTGTTTGCCGCCACTACAACTTTCTCCTTTAAAAGCAAGTGTTTTGTCGGGGGTGCATTTGAAGAATAAGCCTGGCTCGTCTACGTTAAAAATGTCTTTAGCGCCTCTATCAGAAATCAGTTGCAACAAATCGTCTTTCCATGAATTTGCAGCTTCAACGTCAACAGATCCACTTTCCCCACAAACAGTTTTGAAAGACATGCCATTCCTTTCTTTAAAACCATCGAGCCAACCAGTGCTGGCCTTAAAATCATTTTTCCCTAAGCTAGATGCGAATTCCTCAGCTTTGGCTCTGACGAGGGGCCCACTGACTGGAATTTTTTTGTCCCTTGCTTGCTTAAACCACTTCACTACACATTCATCCACGTCAGGATTTTCTGGTCCTCGCGCTCTTTTCCTGTCTTTGTCGCTGGCTTTACACACACTATTCAAAATCTTCTCTTTATTTTTTAGATACGTTGACAGCGTATTTGGTGGTATCCCGAATTCCTTGGCAATTTCAGATTTCTTTTTTTGTCCCTTTTCCACTTCCCGTATAACGGCAACTTTTTCGGCAAATGTCAATGATTTGTAATGGGTCCGTGTTGGTTTTGAAAGGGCCATGATGAACACGCAACACAATAAAACTGCACAATAAGCGTCACTAAAACACACCAGTCTGTGTATACATTACTGTATAAAGAAAGGAACGGTCTCTCGCTACAGAACACAGCTCGCACAGTAGACACTCAAAAAGACTTAACACTTCCACGAATGCAGGCAGACTGAACTGAAAGCAACAGTGAGGGAGGCTGACTGACAAGCCATGGAACAAGGAACAATGGCGGACGGTACCGTTACACGAGCCAGTCATGTGTCATCGCCAGATACTGACGGCAATTCCACGAATTTGACACAAAGGACAAGCGTCTGTTCACAAAGGGCGATGCCTGCTTGCATGTTTCCAGTCATGTCTCTATTGTTACGTGGTCTAGCCCATACAGCAGGCGATTTTTTGTAGTTAGAGCAAAATTTTTATTTCGAATTAACCAAAAAAAGTTCGAATTACAGACGATGTTTTTGCATGGTTTTACATAGGATATTCAAGGGACCACGGTAAAAGTTCGAATTATCCACGAATTCGAATTATGCACGTTCGAATTAGCCAAGTTCTACTGTACCCCTTCTGACTTTCTATTCTAATACAATATTAATTAACATTTTCTTACTTTAACATTAGAACATTTAGTATAGAATTCAAACTATTAATTCATAACAAATAATTGACATTAATAATGGTATTTTCTCAGATATTTTAGTTTTGATTATCACTAATAACACATAATAAATATTTTATAATAAAAGTTTTATATTAAAAGAATTGTACTCTCAGACATTTCATCCTTGAGCTATTTGAACTTATTCTAAATAAACAAAACATATGTGTCCTTCCATCATTTACACTATTTCTTATACCTTGTTTTATTTTCAGTCTTAGCTGTTTTTGTTTGATTTTTGTGGTAATGATTCTTGGTCACTTTCACTTTTTTACTGGCCTGCTCTTGTTTTATAACTGTCATTCTAATGAATGTTGTTATTTAAAGAGTGGCAGTTATTATTTAGAAACACTTGTATTGTTTGTCATTATAATACTCAATTAAATATTATTTATTGACACAATATAAAAACTTTAAAGTTGTATAATTTCACAATTTACTCAGTTTATGCACTCCAATGGTGACACATTAAGTTTATTTAATATAATATAGAAACTTGCACTGGTCCCCTTTTTATTCTTTGATTTTATTTCTAATTACTTTTATAGTCTTTTTAAAATCAAAAAATTTGTTTATAGAGGATAACGAAGGTTTGTTTTTTCTATTATATTACTAATTCACATTGGCTTCACTTTTAATTCTACTTTATACACTTTTGTTTATATTTATTTTACATGGTTTTCTAAATTTGGGTTTTTTGTTATACTTTCATTTGTTATTTTTATTTTCTTTTGGGGTTTCGTTTTTATTTCTTTCAAGAGCACTCCTTCTTATCGTAGATGTTGTCTCGTTCTGGTTTCTTCATTAATTACTCCTATCCTCCTTGTTTCTTATAAAAGTATTTCCTTTTCTTATTGTGGATGTTATCTTGTTCTGGTTTCTTCCTTACTTACTCCTATCCTACCTGGGTATTTCTTTATTTTATTTTTAATTTTGTAGTTTATTTTGATTACTCATCACTCATTGTGTATATGGTTTTAATGAAATTCTTACTTCAAACTATGATTGTGCTTTACGGTGGTTCTTAATTAATTTTTAATGTTGCTTTCTTGGATTTAAATTTGTTTTTAATTTATTTTATGATCTTTCTTTCCATTCAGAACTATGGGCATTATCTGTCATGCTACAATATGCATACATATTTAAAGTTCTACAGAAATATATGCCTGTCAAATTGAATGTAAATTTCCAAAGTTAGACTGCAATTATAATCCTTAAAGTGCAAATGACTAATTAGAAAAAATACTTGGATTTCGTTGTCCATGACGTGCCCGTTACTTAACTAAATATAATTATTTCACTACCGACTCAGAGCACAAATTTTTATGGGTAAAAAATGTAAATGTTTTACCTTATAACCTGAACCGGTTTTCGCTTTTCAAAAAGCTGAACCTCTGAAGAAGCTTTATGAAAAGCGAAAACCGGTTCAGGTTATAAGGTAAAACATTTACGTTTTTTACCCATAAAAATTTGTGTTCCGAGTCGGTAGTGAAATAATTATATTTAGAAAAAAATGTTTCTTGTTTTTTATCTCAAGATATGTTAACAAAAGACTGAAAATCATTTTCCTGCTTGCCTTTTTCATATTTATATATTAATTTTGCAAATATAATTAAATCACTACCAACTTGGAACACAAAGTTTTTTATGGGTAAGAACGTAAAAGTTTTACCTTATAGGCTGAAACAGTTTTCGCTTATTATAAGCTTATTTGAGCCTCCGATGAATAATGTCAGAGGACGTGGACAACAAAATCCAAGAACTAACTTTTTTTTGCAAATTTTCAAAATTCATATTTACAAAACTTGTATCTTTTAATACTTCAGTATAGTAACATGGTTTTCTGTTCATATTTGAATAAATACAATTTTGGCAACTGATATTAGAAAAACTGTTCAAGGAAGGGGTTAAAGAAACAAAATAAGAAGAATTGAAAAAAAATCATAAGCAATAAACATTCTCTCTCTCTCTCTCTCTCTCTCTCTTAAGGTTTGAATAAAGAGTACAAAAAAGGATTATACTGATGGCAGTTTGCACTAAATGGCAATTCAGACAGGCTGCAAAGGTAATATCCAATTGGTTACTACAGGGTAAGTCAAAAAGTAAAGGCAAATTTTATTTTCCCTGCTGCAATGGATGGCAGCACTGACTGAACAATGACATATCATAACCTCAAAGTTTTTTTGTTCTTTAGCTGTGTTGTTTCAGTGCTCAGCTCCATTCGTAGTGATTTCAGGGCATTTTATTATGAGTGCCCCGTTGTCCGTATGCACCAAGGAAGAAATGAGGGGAGTGGTACGTTTTCTGCACTCTGAAGGGACTAAACCTGCGGAGATTATTCGCAGAATGCAGCAGCAGTACAGTGAGAGCTGTCTTAGTGAATGCAAAATTTATGAGTGGATAAATCGCTTATAAATGGTCGTGTATCTATCTGCGATGAAGAGCGTTCAGGTAGGCCATCCACTTCGAAGACGGACAAGAACATCGAGACAGTTGAGCGAATGATTCATGATGATCGTCGTGTCAAAATTGATAATATTGCGCATGCGTTGAACATTAGCCATGGTTCAGCAGTTGCAATCATCCACGAATCACTAAATTATCGCAAAGTGTGTGCTCGTTGGGTACCACATCGACTGACAGACCAGCACAAACAGAAACGTTTGGAAATTTTGAAATCACATTTAAGGCGTTTAGAAGAGGAAGGAGAAGAGTTTCTCAGTCACATAGTAACCGTTGATGAGACGTGGGTCCATCACTTCGAACCACAGAGTAAGCGGCAGACTATGGTGTGGAAACATCCATCCTCGCCTACAGCAAAAAAGTTCAAAAGACAAGTTTCTGCAGGAAAGTTGATGATGACGGTGTTTTGGGATATGAAAGGTCCACTTCTAATTCATTATACTCCTAAAGGTCAAACAGTGAATAGTGACAGCTACTGTGAGCTACTGCGAGATCTGAAACCCAAAATCAAAACAAAGAGGCGAGGAAAGCTTTCAAAATGTGTGCTTTTGCTTCAGGACAATGCCCGTCCTCATACTGCAGGGAAAACGATCCAGTGCATTCAAGATCTTGGTTTTGAGCCACTGGAGAATCCACCGTACAGTCCGGACCCAGCTCCAAATGATTTTCACCTTTTTGGTCCGATGAAGGAGCACCTGCGTGAATCCAAGTTTTCGTCGGATGACGAGGTTGTGGAGGCGGTGCGCGAGTGGCTGTGCACGATGCCACAAATCTTCTTCCAGGACGGAATTACGAAGCTTGTCAAGAGATGGACCAAGTGCATAGAAGTTGAGGGAGATTATGTAGAGAAATGATGTTACTTGTCATCTTGTTTTCACAATAAAAGTTCTACAGTCATGGTGCTTTAACCGATTCACCACCAACAGATTACATAGAAACTTGGTGTGCCATCTATTCTTAGTAACTCACTGCATTGTAAAAAACATAATTTTGTTATCATAACTGTTTTATTTTTTGTATTTTGTCTTAGTTAAGTATACAATTCAGAACAATACAGAAAAAAAACTACAAATATTAGTATCATAGTTATGAACGTGTTTGTAGTTATAGGCCAGCCAGTCTTTCCTGAACAGTAACTTGCGCCGACCCAATATATGAATTATCCCCACTTACAAATATAGCTAAGTTATCTAGAGATAGAAGAGAGAGGAGACGATGCTATAATGTTCATTGTCTCACTTCCATATCATTTCCATCTCTGTCACACACATGCTTCCGTTATTCTCGCCAGTCTTGTTGCAGCAGAGACGATGTTCACGCTATGAAACACTGTACAAGACTGTTGTCCGAAATAAATGAAAATTTTGTTAGCCTTGCAATGAGGTGTTTATACACTGCATATCTTTAAGCCACTGTTCAGTTTCTATCGTCAGGTTTCTATGTCTATATGTGTGTTTTTTAAAAGTAATTATTGCCAAACAAGATGAGATGTGGAGTTCAAATTTGGTATATAGGCCTACACTACGTTTCTTATAAAGTAAATGTTATCTTTAAATTTTTCTAAACGGTGTTGATTGAATTTTTTATTCAAAATTTCACAAAAAAATCAGTACCGTACAGTAAAACCTCTCTAGTCCGACCCCCGGCTGGTCCGACGCTCCAGTTGGGCCAACCGTGGCTCAGTCACCGACTTGTTGATGACTCACCAGCTTGTTTACATACTTGTCAGTTGTTTTGCTGCCTCAGTGAGCCGGCATCTAGTGTCTACTGCGAGCTAATTACTCGTCCTGTGTGAATTGATGTATGGTACGTAGTAATTGGTGACAGTTTTAGTGTTTAAAAATATTTTTTTACACCTTTAATACTGTGTGTGCATACTGTTGTAGTTTTTGCATTATGTCAGGAGCAAAACGTAAACACGTAAAAGTAAACAGCAGAAATGATTTGGGTTTGAATGACGAATACATTCGCATTCTCTGTAATTCACAGATGTCCTGAGTTATAGGGGATTATGTAACTCGTCTAGACTAACTGACGTCAGACACAAACGCAGACTGATGTTTCATAATAAAATTGTAAGCATGTGGGTTAAAAGAGGTTCCCCAAAGGGTGAACACTGGTTGAGTTAACATTTCTTTGTTAAAAATTATTTACTTCCCTGATCTGTCCCGTTACACATTTATTGTACATAACCAATCATATAGCCTGGTTGCCTACTGTATAAGTTTTATTTTATTTTAGACTGTCTCATTTAATGAAATAATAAACATTTTGTATTCTTCTGATAATCCGACCTTTTTTGCATTCCGACCATGCCCCCAGTCCCACAGGTGACGGATTAGCGAGGTTCTACTGTACTTATAACTAAAAATGTCTCTGATATAAAAATTAGATCATGATTCGTAATATAATTATTTCATAATCTTGTATCTTGTTTATGGAATTCAGATAAAAATAATGGAGATACCTATCACACTTCTTTTATAACAAAACATGCGGTCTGCGAATTTCCATTTACATTATTTTACCATGATTAGTCGCACGAGTATTTCTTGAAATTGTTTTAGGTTGTTTATGTGATTTAACACTACTGCTATTCAACTAAATAATACTGTATTTATACTAAATAAGACAACACAAATATGTGCTTATGCAAACGATGTTGTGATAATAACCAAATCAAGACAACGGGTAGTTGAGGTAGCCTATACAAAGAGCTGATTCAAAAATCCTCTGGAATGCAACTCACTGTATGTTGCGTCTTAGAAGCTCTTAATAATCGTGAGTTGTTCTTAGGAACGATATTGGAGTTGGCTGGTTTGAGATGAAATAATTGAGTGGACTGTATAATGTTTCCAGAAAATGATGGTTTATTGAGTTAAAGAGACATATTTGAATGCTCATTGAAATTTAAATTGACATATTTGATTGCTGAAGCGTGCAGATTTTAACACGGCATAAGTGCCGCAGAATTGAATAGAAATAAGATGGGGGCATGCATTACAACACGCAAGCTGAAATCGTCTAAATAAATAGTCGCATGGTGAGCATGCTACTCGTATTAAATACTGAAAAAAACGTTAAGTAGCCGCGGCGGCGAGTGAATACGAGTGATCAGCTCGAAGTCTTGAGTAGAACTGATTTAAATTTAACTGTAGTCAGCCTGTCTGAATCCCGGCTGCCGATAACAGAACAAACGTGACGTCATCTACACGCTTCGCAATACAGTATTTAGAATACAAAGTACACATGGGTACAAAGTTTGACCATACTGCCCGCACAAAATCGGGGCGATTTTGCAACTTAATTAACTGTGAAATTACATGGTAATTGACATTACATGATAATAAATTCAATAATAAATAACCATTACTAATATAATAATAACGACATAAAAAATTGACATGTATAACAATAGAGCAATAAAAACCAGAAAATTAATAGTAGATAACAATATGATTAACATATTAAATTCATGTGCGGATTACAA